>CM068305.1:7729804-7835472 GCA_034768735.1 Schistosoma mekongi
TAAAGCTTTGTTTATGAGTCATCAGAAGCGTATTCAACAGTGTGTATAGAAGCTTTGACTATTGGAAAACATAAGCCTCCTGTGTGCGTATGGATGAGTGATGATCAAAATAAAACACATGTTAGTGCTTCTTATGTTGTCTCTCATATCGTATGAAGATAAGGGGTCTACAGTTGTCATCAAATTATACGTCTAACTGAGCCAAATTCATATAACTTTCATCTTCATTGCATATGTTACTCACATATCATCATTGCGACTCTGAGAAGTTGATCGGAAATAGAATTACTCACTTATCATTTTCGTAGTTAACTGTTGACTTAGAAGCTTTTCATTATTCCCCACTTGTTCGTTTTATATCACTATGTAGAAATTAATGTATATTATGTTGAAAAAAATAGCGCATTGCATATTATTATTGACTTTATCATCAAATAACTTATTTCTCATGAGCATGTCAGCTACACCTGAGATAACTAACAGTATTAATGGCAAGTTAAATTGTTGACATCAAGCACATAGATACAAATCGTATGATTTGACACACTATGCACAGTACACAAGATGTCTGTCCACTAGACTATCTGTTGAATGATTTGAAGTTGATTGTTCAATAAACAGGACAGTTATTCACAGTGGTTAATCATCAGTATTTATCAAATTTTTATACACGCAACATTAAACCGCATGATAACGTGAATGAATCAATTGAGATATGTATGAAATGTATTTATTCAACGTAAATCACGTCAAACTTAAATAAGTATTGGGCCTCTAGACATCCTTCATCATCATTAATCTGTATATACACAGTCTTCCTTTTGATTGTGAACACTTGAAATTTCCTTAATAATGTGCTATTTAAATGAAAATGACCACATCTTTGTATGCTAAACGTTTTCAATTGAATTCGAAAAGTCTAGTAATGAAACAACTAAGTCACTGTTAGTGCGGCTGCCTGATATTCAACACTGCTTTCTCGTTAATACATTGGATTGCATGTAACCTCCCATCATATTACGTAGGCACTAAATAATGTGTGTAAAAATTGTATTGATAAAATGTTCGACTTACTTCACAATCTGCCCTGGCATCACCAAAACGAAGTAATATGTCCTCTGTTAGTGACATTCTTCGTGGTTTTGCTATAACATAGCAGCTATCACCACTTGTTGGAGCTGTGGACTGACATAAATTATATCACCGAACTAGAAGTAATGAAGTCTACTCTCGACCAAATCAACAGTATTTTGTCAGACTTAGAGCCTATTTCCTATTTACTGCGTAATAAGGATAATGTAGACGTTAAAATACTTAAGCGGGTAGACACCTTTACTAACTTTATAGCTGACAAAGTTGTGAATAGGCTAAAATCCCACCATAAAGCTATTGTTTATAATATACCTGATAAATTCCCTCGACGTAAAGCAAAGTCAATCATTCTGAAAGCCTGTAATATGTTGCATGTCGCGTGCGATTGTAGAAGATTGAGAAAAGAGGACTGGTAAACCAGTTGTCCAGTCTTGTTCCACTTCACATCAACCTTTGACGCTAGGTGCTTTATTGACTCCGTTGGTAATATTAGATCTATTACTGGACTCAAGCATATGAAGATAGTTGCAGACAGAACGATTTTGCAGCGAAGAACGGCTAATCACACTACTCTGCATAACGATGTAAACAAGCTTGAGCAAAAACATAACTCAAGCTTCCGATCTTATCCAGCCATACCACACCCTTCACTGTGTCCTAGTGTCAACTGTACTCACTCGATTAATTACTCTCCACCCTACAGAAAGATTACCAAATCTATGAGCGGTAAATGTGCCGATTTGGACACGTTGACAACCCAGGCGTCAACAGATAATCCGCCCACTCCCACGGATACTAGAAAATATAGAAATACCAGTAGAACCCTTCAAGATTGCTCTTATTCTAAGAACCTCAGTCTAGATCTACTAGATAGTGAACAACTATCAGAGGCTAGCCAAATTTTAACCAGCCAACATACGGCAATGCATAGTGAGCCAGAAGAACTTGACTGCATGTCTCAATGCTACCCTAAAGTATCAACGCATTTCAAAATCCAAGCCTATAAAAGTATGCAGACTCCGCTCATGACATCAAAGCAGAGAAAGAGCAAGGCTTCTCCTAAGTTACAGGATACCGCACCATCCACTACAAATAATATTTCACATGGAGCCAACCAGAGCTCTTCGAAAATACCTACAAAACCAGGATGAATAACAAAGCAGCAGAGGTATCCCAGGAAAGTAAAATTCTTGCACTTCGTATCAAATACAGGGGAGACGTATTTTGTTGCGAACCAACCCCCTATGCAGTGGAGTACTACCAACGACAGCCGTGGTGAATCCAAGTACCATAGTGAATACATCCCTGTTAGGTTTAAAAACAAACTAAGGAAGTTACGAAACAGATTATTGGTTCAGCATGACTCTCCTGTAATTTCCAGTATTCGTTCAGTATTCACAAATATAACAAACTACAGGAAAACGTGAGAGCTAGAAGCCGTAAAAATGCATCTGAATTTACCTGACAAAATAGCCTATTTAGCAGCCACCCTCAGAAAGAAACTTTATACCCAGTCCAATCTTTCTACTATTCTCAATATCAAAAATAAAATAACTAGTGACCCTATGGCGACCTGCGAAGCGTTTAGTGAATCATTTGCACACTCTTTTACTAGAAACAGTCCATTTATAGGGATGATCAGCAACTTCAACCAGCATAAATTAACTGGCTTGAAGCTTACACTTACTAATGTTAGAAATGATATAAGATCACTAAAACCTTCATTTAATAGTGGAGAGGAAGGAATACCGGTTAATTTGATTAAATATGGTAGCTCAGTCTTCTCAATACTGCTCACAAAAATATCTCATCTCTCCTTAGAAGATGGAGATTTCCCTAGTTCATGGAAAACCACATATATAATCCCTCACTTTAGAAAAGGCATTAGGCTTAGCATTGGAAACTACCGTCCAATTAATCACTCTTCCGTCTTATCTATAGTCATTGAGAAAGTTATAAAAGAGGAGATCTACACTCACATAGTTAAGCACAAAATAAATATATCTTCCCAGCACGGCTTCATGTCTATGAAATCCTGCATAACTTGCCACCTAGAATACTTTGACTATATAACAAACAATAGAGATGACGGAAAATTAATTGTTACCCTATGCTTTGACTTCACTAAAGTGTTTGACAAAGTACATCACTCATCTCTCTTACATAAGTTACATGCCTTTGGGATAACGGGCAAATTGCATGATTGGTTAGCTTCGTGTTTGATAGATCGCTTACAATTAGTGAAACTAGGATGATATATCTCACGTCCTCAAAATATCCCTAGTGGTGTCTTCCAGGGTTCAGTCATTGGACAAATATTATTTATTATGTATGTTAATGACATATGTCACTGTTTTTAAGAGGGTAAGACCTTTATGTTTACGGACGACCTCCAGGTTGTCTTTACATTCTACCCAGATGAAGGTTCAAATGTTAACGACATAATACAGAGAGATGTAAATAAACTAAGCGAATGGTGTAATAAGTGGTTTCTTCCTCTTAACACACAAAAGTCAGGGTACCTATATTTCGGAGGATCTAACCCCGGGATCAACCTACACCTTAACGAACATGAATTTCTTCAGCTAAATAGCATCTGTGATTTAGGAGTAAGGTAGGGACCAGGTGAGGACCTCCTGGCATTTCGTTTTTCTTATAACACTACTAAAATAAAAGTTACTTGTAGACTTTAAAAGTTTCTTGATTATCCACCTACATGCAATAGATTGTTTTCCTACCTAGCAGATAGTGCTATTGGATCTCGTCATGTCTATGTATTTCTTAGAGTTGATGCAGTATGCTTTTATTTCCCCATATATGGGAAAATAATGTGTACTTTATTTTATAGGATAATGTAGATCTAATATTTACCATAGTTATCTCTAGTATCAGTCGACGTTTCTCAGAATAAGAAAGTGAAATAACAAATGAGCTTTAGTTAATGCAGTATGTACACTTTGGGTCTCACTGGAATCCGATGTACGTAATTGGTTATGTGTCCTCTCACCCTGCCGCTTGTTCCTCTTCTTTATCTTTTCAGTTCCCAACTATTGTGTCACGTTGAAAATATCACCCAGTATCCACGCTGAGAAGAAAATTACATCTTTGTGATCTACTCATGATACCTTAGTGTGGTAGCTCCGATCTCTATCGTTCACCTACTTGGTGCTGTTCACGCAAGGCCATGTTTGTATTTGGCGCCAAAATTGACTATTTCAAACAACCGTGTAGTATCTACATCTTCCTTGTGTCGCGTTTCTGATACTCCTTTTCTGGAACAGATTACATGTATTATTAAGTGTTCTCTACTAATCCATCCCTGAACACTCAAGATTGAAAAGTATCTTCCAGTTGTTGGTTGACGGTTTTCAAGTTTACATTTAATCTTCCTGCGTATATATTTAGTGTCCTGTAAATGTTATTGTTAGTAAAGCACTCATTTCGGAAAGAATTTGTGTTCCATTGTGTAAGAGTTAAACTTTCTGTATCATGATGACCATGCCTGTAAACTGTCGTGAATTCTGTACTAAATTTCAGAATAATAATAATTTGTAGTAAGCATCTGTGAGTGTTTATTTATTTTAAATGGGTCGCTCGAGGGCATTTGGCAGCTCACTCTCCTCTTTCTGCTAAGTCAGCGTTACCTCTTAAACAGAATTTACTTGCTTTAATGCAGTGCCTTAGCTCAAACTTAACTAGGAGCGTGTAAACCGTAATGAAACTCTGTGATTATAACCTGATGAATTTTCTCCATCAAACCGATACTATTCTGAAGGCATTGTTTGCAATATCATGCACATTAATAAATTATCATACATTTAGTTTGTATGCACGTGAAATAACTTCATACTCGATCAGGATGTGATACGTAACACTTGTTAACTTATCCAGGATCCATACTATTAGTATTGTTACTGACTTTAAGGGAATTGGTCTGGTTTTCACAACGACAATGAGTTCTATTCTACTTCACGTGAAAAAATATTAAAATCATACGAATGAATTTATCAATCGTACTCATTATTAAACTACGCACAATTTGTAGTAATTGAGATGTACAATGTTTGTAAACAAATAGATCACGATAAATACAACAACAGCAAAAAGCAAACGAAGGACCTCAGTATCAATACTACTCTATGATGACGTTAATCAGTATAAATGGAGCCGGTGGAGTACAGTAACTACTAATGAAAATCAGTAGCACATACCATCGGAGAAACAGTCCTGTAATAACAAAACTGCCTAATACTGTATTTTACTCAGATCTACGTTATTCTAATATTATTTGATCGTCGATTATTTGTTTTTTAACATTGTACATCTCAATTACCACAAGTATGACCAATCGAATCATTCATAAGATGTGAATATTTTTGAGAAAATGTAGATTATGCCTAGTTGTTATTACGATGAATAGTGATTGCGAATTTTCCTTATTCATCTTGTCTTGATTATAAACGGTGTGGTGACTAGCCTGTATTAGTCTAGAATGTGACTTACTGATTTGTCTGATGCTGCTCTCTGATCAACTGTCTAGTCTTCGGTTGCGGACATCGAGCAGATTGCTTTCCTGTTGGTTTACCGTAGATTAGGGAGAGCACACTTCTGCACCCAGTACCCCATGATCGCTTTAAACTTAAAAATGATAACTAAATAATCATCATTTCAATGGGTGGGTAGAGTAGGTGGAAGAAATAACTCATAATAACAGAGCCGACTATATGAGCTGAGACTTGATGCAGTACATTTCATTACCCGTTATCATCTAATATAATGCACTTCAATTTTCCTAATTAACATAATTTGTCTGGATTTCTTGTGATGTTTTGTGAAACAAATTCGCTTATCACTCCTTCATTCTACTTCTCGTAACGTCCATGGTGCTCATACTGGTTATTATTTATTAGTAGTACTTAACTAACTAGTAGAAACAATGAGGATCTTTTAAATGTCATTTTAAATATGAAATATGAAAGAGAACCACTACGAATTGAATAAATTAAAATGTGTAATTAGACTATTCCGACAAAAGTGAGACTGGTAATATTTTATTGTAAGTCAAAACCAGACAACCTGGCAAACGTCTGAAGTTCAATGCTCCAAATTAATTAACACAAAAGAGTTTTACGAAATTTATTATTTACAAGATCTAATCTTGATAGACGGCAGAAAATTTTCATTTTGTATTTTGCTGATAACATGTTGAAATCAAAGTAACAGAATTGTAAATAAAAGATATTTCTTGTGATAAGTTGTTATCAGTCGGCTGAATGTCGCATAATATTTCTATTTTGTGTTTTAAATTTTTTTACAGAACAACACTCTAGAATGTAATGAAATTCATGAACGGATTAAATTTTATTTCTTGAATGTTTTACTTCATTTTAAGCTTGCTTTAAAATTGAAAGTTTTCAGAAAGAGAATGAAATTATTCTTCAGGTGATTGCAGAATTATTGCATTGTAAAATGTGAGTATGAATATGAGTAAGTAAGAAGAGCCAATGTGAGAGAATGCAGTGAGTTCGCTGATTATACGACTTCTCTTTAGCTTTTATACAACCTGCAGTCAATAGTATTAATCATTAGTTGAATTCATTGCACGTATTTTATACCTTACTGAACATGAAATATTAGGAGAGAGACAATAATTGAGGAAGAATTATGAATTGTTGTTTGTAGTCGTGACTAGAGCGAGTTGCTTTTAACGGTACGGCGTGACGTGATCTGGTAGTGATGCGTGACCGAGCGCCTTCAACTTAGTAGTGTCCGCCAGAACAAACATGGTCAGCATCAATGTCGAAACCTATGTAACTATTTATTTTGGGGATTATTTACCGCTACAAGAGAAACACAGGAAAGCTGATTGATCCTAATACAAAACACTCTGACAGGGAACAGCATCGATTCAGACATGCAATGCAATAAAACAGGTGTTTCTTGATATGAACAGTTAGGCGTTGATCGTGAGATTTGAGGTTCCCAGGTTTTATTCATTGAATATGTGGAAGTTGCTAGCTGATGAGGAGTTCAATAATGTGTGCGAACGAGTTGCTTTATTTGCCTTGGTTCTGAGTGATACATAATCAACGAAGAAATAAATATATACTCAACACACATCTGCACTAAGCCAACCTTATCCAAAACGTATTGTTGGGGATGTCAGATCCCCAGAATTCTCTTGGTCAGCCTGTTATTTTTGTAATTTAATTGCATAAACTTAAATATTTTGTTTCGGCACCATAATGTCTCGATTACACCATTATTTTGTGTTCCACACTTAAGAAGACGCTACATCTCATTGGTTCGTTGTTTATTTTAGTATGCTAATTGTAACATTTCAAGGATGCTCCCTCTTTTGTATATATACGCACGAGGTATGTGGTTGTCTAGAATGTGACTTACTGATTTGTCTGATGCTGCTCTCTGATCAACTGTCTAGTCTTCGGTTGCGGACATCGAGCAGATTGCTTTCCTGTTGGTTTACCGTAGATTAGGGAGAGCACACTTCTGCACCCAGTACCCCATGATCGCTTTAAACTTGAAAATGATAACTAAATAATCATCATTTCAATGGGTGGGTAGAGTAGGTGGAAGAAATAACTCATAATAACGGAGCCGATTATATGAGCTGAGACTTGATGCAGTACATTTCATTACCTGTTATCATCTAATATAATGCACTTCAATTTTCCTAATTAACATAATTTGTCTGGATTTCTTGTGATGTTCTGTGAAACAAATTCGCTTATCACTCCTTCATTCTACTTCTCGTAACGTCCATGGTGCTCATACTGGTTATTATTTATTAGTAGTACTTAACTAACTAGTAGAAACAATAAGGATCTTTTAAATGTCATTTTAAATATGAAATATGAAAGAGAACCACTACGAATTGAATAAATTAAAATGTGTAATTAGACTATTCCGACAAAAGTGAGACTGGTAATATTTTATTGTAAGTCAAAACCAGACAACCTGGCAAACGTCTGAAGTTCAATGCTCCAAATTAATTAACACAAAAAGAGTTTTACGAAATTTATTATTTACAAGATCTAATCTTGATAGACGGCAGAAAATTTTCATTTTGTATTTTGCTGATAACATGTTGAAATCAAAGTAACAGAATTGTAAATAAAAGATATTTCTTGTGATAAGTTGTTATCAGTCGGCTGAATGTCGCATAATATTTCTATTTTGTGTTTTAAATTTTTTTACAGAACAACACTCTAGAATGTAATGAAATTCATGAACGGATTAAATTTTATTTCTTGAATGTTTTACTTCATTTTAAGCTTGCTTTAAAATTGAAAGTTTTCAGAAAGAGAATGAAATTATTCTTCAGGTGATTGCAGAATTATTGCATTGTAAAATGTGAGTATGAATATGAGTAAGTAAGAAGAGCCAATGTGAGAGAATGCAGTGAGTTCGCTGATTATACGACTTCTCTTTAGCTTTTATACAACCTGCAGTCAATAGTATTAACCATTAGTTAAATTCATTGACCTTACTTTATACCTTACTGAACATGAAATATTAGAAGAGAGACGATAATTGAGGAAGAATTATGAATTGTTGTTTGTACTCGTAACAAATCGATGTCGACTGGATGGATACGAGTAGGGATCAGAAAAACACAGGAAAGCTGATTGATCCTAATACAAAACACTCTGACAGGGAACAGCATCGATTCAGACATGCAATGCAATAAAACAGGTGTTTCTTGATATGAACAGTTAGGCGTTGATCGTGAGATTTGAGGTTCCCAGGTTTTATTCATTGAATATGTGGAAGTTGCTAGCTGATGAGGAGTTCAATAATGTGTCGAACGAGTTGCTTTATTTGCCTTGGTTCTGAGTGATACATAATCAACGAAGAAATAAATATATACTCAACACACATCTGCACTAAGCCAACCTTATCCAAAACGTATTGTTGGGGATGTCAGATCCCCAGAATTCTCTTGGTCAGCCTGTTATTTTTGTAATTTAATTGCATAAACTTAAATATTTTTGTTTCGGCACCATAATGTCTCGATTACACCATTATTTTGTGTTCCACACTTAAGAAGACGCTACATCTCATTGGTTCGTTGTTTATTTTAGTATGCTAATTGTAACATTTCAAGGATGCTCCCTCTTTTGTATATATACGCACGAGGTATGTGGTTGTTGCCTGTCAGTCTGTGAGATTGCCTGAAAAAACTGAACGCTTCTTGCTGACGTTAGACTTATTTCTCTAGTTAGCTGAACTGGGGTGCTGCGATATAGCTAAGCAGCAGCTAAAGCGAAATTAAATAATCGCGCACACGAAAATTGCATCTGATTTCTCACCTAGCACATCATCCATTACTACTGCACAATCAATTGGAAGCGTTGCAAACAGTATTGCTGGATTTTGCTACGATCCTGACTCTAACATTACTTTAGATGTTGTTTCGGCGTTTAGATGATCTATTTAAATTTGATTTTGCAACACAAGATGATGCTTGGGAGGTTAGGCCGCTACTTCTTAAATTGGATCCGAGTTATTCAGACAAATATTTCAATTTGATTCTGCCATGAAACTCACCCGACCGATCGTTTTCTCACACAGTCCTGTCACTGAGCATACAGTTTGGAGATAATGCTACCCTATTCAATACATGATGGCGATGCCTCAAACTAATTGTGAATGAAGAGAGTAATTTACTCACACATGTCGGTATCGTCAACCGCGAATGCGAGCATTTCCATCTCATGTCTCTCACTGAAGACCAATCTGAAGCTCTAATTCTTATTTGCTGTCTACAATGTCGGGCATTTAGCAACATTAGAATACGGTTACTATGTCGACGTGATCAAGACTCTAAGTTAACGCTGTGTGACATTGCTAGTGATATTGCTATCATTCTGATCATGCCTGTAAACAGGTATGCTCTCATGTACAATTTGCTACTTCAGAATAAACTATTATTATTATGTCAACGCTTAATCAACAACCACCGCACACTACTGTGGTCCAATCAGGTGGTAAACACAAGTCTGAAGTACACAGAGTACATCAGTCATCATGCAATTGCATGCACATATACGCAGATTTTTCCATAGACCTTAACGTAGCCCTTGAACAACATCATTATCCATTACCAGTTCCTGAAAACTAATTTACAATGCTAAACTATGTGAAATTTTTCACAAAACTGAGCCTTGCCTACAAGCATATGCCTTCGTTTTCTTTGCACTTGTTCAGATGTTGTTGATTTATGTCTTCTTGTTCCTCGTATGTTGAGTTTTGCTCAGGGTCACAGTGGAGGTCTATTCCTTATAAGGGTACCACTTTTATTTCTTTACAGTTGTCTTTCATAAAATAGCTACGGGCGTAAATATGCCAAACAAACAACATTGACAATGACAACTTACTTAACATCAGTTAAATAATAATAGGTGGTGCAATACATGTGCATATATGTTCTCAGTACGACCTACGTAATAAATGTCACAAGCGAATTTACATTGGTGAACACTTATAGATTAGCTAGTCATTAGTATCACATGTTTGGTTGTATGCATCACTACGAAACTCAGTTTAGAAAATCATGTATATTTTTGTGGGCACGAAGTGAAATCTTCAAGTATCAGTTGTACAGATGTTTTGAGTTTTGACAACTCAATAAACAACTATACATTCTTCGTCAAACATGGAAATTGTTTGAATAATTATTCTAGATAATTGCCCTGTGTTGGTGAGAAAGCTTAATTGTGTGGATTTCCTCTATGTTCTGAACTTCTTGTAATACCGAATTTCGTTTAAATTGACTCGTATACCACATCTCCATATATGCCCCCCACACATTAAAATTTTCCAAGAGTGTAACCTTTACTGTAGATAAATGTAGATTTTGTGACGGGTGAATGGTAATCATTAATGCTGCAATTAAACCATCCACATCTCAAAATTCAAAAGAGAGGTTAAATGAGGAAAATTGTACAAAATGTTGGCGAAGTGTGGGAGCAAACTAGATTAACTTGTAGTCAACGCAAAATTCTGTTATATATTATGCGTATATAAACAGTCCAAATTAAATTGAAATGAACTTGTGGCGTTTGGCACGAAATGGACTGGGTTCGAATCCCGGTATGAGCATCAATATTGGGATGCTGGTTGTTATAACGTGTGAAAAAAAAGGTTTTGTCGGTTAATCGGTTGGTTGTGCGCGGACGCTTTATTGAAGTGTGCCTAGTTGATAATACGCGACTTGCTTAAGCCCACTCAGTCCCAAGCCGGAGATAGAAGAATAAGACAATAGATTAACCAGACAGGTCGGAATAAGATTCAGAGTCGGATTATATTTTACACATTCGCTTATATATATAAAATAATCATGATGATTATTCATCAAATGAAAATATCAACATTGTTAATAATACAATTAAATGTTGTCAAATGTGCTCACATAAAGTGATGAAGGTTTACAAATCATGTTAACAAAAAATCAATACAAAATTACATTCTTCGTCAAACATGGAAATTGTTTGAATAATTATTCTAGATAATTGCCCTGTGTTGGTGAGAAAGCTTAATTGTGTGGATTTCCTCTATGTTCTGAACTTTTTGTAATACCGAATTTCGTTTAAATTGACTCGTATACCACATCTCCATATATGCCCCCCACACATTAAAATTTTCCAAGAGTGTAACCTTTACTGTAGATAAATGTAGATTTTGTGACGGGTGAATGGTAATCATTAATGCTGCAATTAAACCATCCACATCTCAAAATTCAAAAGAGAGGTTAAATGAGGAAAATTGTACAAAATGTTGGCGAAGTGTGGGAGCAAACTAGATTAACTTGTAGTCAACGCAAAATTCTGTTATATATTATGCGTATATAAACAGTCCAAATTAAATTGAAATGAACTTGTGGCGTTTGGCACGAAATGGACTGGGTTCGAATCCCGGTATGAGCATCAATATTGGGATGCTGGTTGTTATAACGTGTGAAAAAAAAGGTTTTGTCGGTTAATCGGTTGGTTGTGCGCGGACGCTTTATTGAAGTGTGCCTAGTTGATAATACGCGACTTGCTTAAGCCCACTCAGTCCCAAGCCGGAGATAGAAGAATAAGACAATAGATTAACCAGACAGGTCGGAATAAGATTCAGAGTCGGATTATATTTTACACATTCGCTTATATATATAAAATAATCATGATGATTATTCATCAAATGAAAATATCAACATTGTTAATAATACAATTAAATGTTGTCAAATGTGCTCACATAAAGTGATGAAGGTTTACAAATCATGTATATTTTTGTGGGCACGAAGTGAAATTTTCAAGTATCAGTTGTACAGATGTTTTGAGTTTTGACAACTCAATAAACAACTATACATTCTTCGTCAAACATGGAAATTGTTTGAATAATTATTCTAGATAATTGCCCTGTGTTGGTGAGAAAGCTTAATTGTGTGGATTTCCTCTATGTTCTGAACTTCTTGTAATACCGAATTTCGTTTAAATTGACTCGTATACCACATCTCCATATATGCCCCCCACACATTAAAATTTTCCAAGAGTGTAACCTTTACTGTAGATAAATGTAGATTTTGTGACGGGTGAATGGTAATCATTAATGCTGCAATTAAACCATCCACATCTCGAAATTCAAAAGAGAGGTTAAATGAGGAAAATTGTACAAAATGTTGGCGAAGTGTGGGAGCAAACTAGATTAACTTGTAGTCAACGCAAAATTCTGTTATATATTATGCGTATATAAACAGTCCAAATTAAATTGAAATGAACTTGTGGCGTTTGGCACGAAATGGACTGGGTTCGAATCCCGGTATGAGCATCAATATTGGGATGCTGGTTGTTATAACGTGTGAAAAAAAAGGTTTTGTCGGTTAATCGGTTGGTTGTGCGCGGACGCTTTATTGAAGTGTGCCTAGTTGATAATACGCGACTTGCTTAAGCCCACTCAGTCCCAAGCCGGAGATAGAAGAATAAGACAATAGATTAACCAGACAGGTCGGAATAAGATTCAGAGTCGGATTATATTTTACACATTCGCTTATATATATAAAATAATCATGATGATTATTCATCAAATGAAAATATCAACATTGTTAATAATACAATTAAATGTTGTCAAATGTGCTCACATAAAGTGATGAAGGTTTACAAATCATGTTAACAAAAAATCAATACAACTTGATAAAATGACAATTGTATTTCTAGGGATTTCGAATCCCTAACACTGGTAGGTCCAGCCGACGAGTAATGAAAATGACTAAACGAGCGTCTTTCGTTGCGCTTGCCTGTCACAATTCAGTTTAAATAGTTTGAATTTGCTATTAAAATATTCAATATCAGTTAATACAACTTTGTCAATGAAGTTAAGTGTTCTTGTTAATAAACTTTACTTTCATTGGCATTAGGTGTAGTCAGTATGTTGAGAACGGAATGCACTAATATAATTAAATAATCTGTAAATAATGCATTAAGTGAAATATTAAGACTACGTAAGTTATAACCGTAGGGTAGATTTGAAGACGATAGCCACAGAAACAGATAAAATTCAACTATATCCACTATACGGATTGCAACATTAGAGAAGTATTAAGCCAGTTTCCTGACACTGGAGACTCGGTTGAAATTGAAGGATAAAGCAGACAATTATATTTAACGAAGGACCATTGCGTAGAAATATATCGTTCAGTTTTAAGTGGCAAATGGATATTTAGTCAATCTGTTCAATATTTTCCATAGTGAATATTATATCCCCAATTTCGCATGATATTGACGTATTGAGTGCGTTGCAAAATGTCTGGTTACGTATTCTCTGAGAATATTATTTTTAATTCGCATTTTGGTTTACTTTAAATTATGTCCTGTGTGATTTATCACTATTGATTTCATTAAATTAGTTTTTACAAAACAAGACCTTGTGCACCTTGTATTAGTATTGTACTAAGACATATCTACAGCTTTTGACATGGATATCCACAGGATTCTTGTAGTCAAACTCCCCTCTTATGGAATTAAGTGTCTATTGCTTACATTGTTGAACTGTTTTCTCAGTAATAGACATCAAATTGTTAAAATTATTACTACTCTTTCTAAGGAAGTACCGGTTACATGTGGCGATATACAATGAAGTGTCTTAGGTCTACTACTCTTTACAGCTTACGTGAATGATATGTTTAACTGCTTCAACGTGGGTAGACACTTTCTACACGCTGATGATCCTAAAATAGTGTACTAATTTCCCCCTACCTCACGAGTTACCACACACACTCAGTGGCATCACTGCTGAATTTAACAAGGTCTCGGTATGGTGCTTGAAATGGAAGTTAGATCTCAATGCTTCAGCGTGTGGTTGGATATGTTTTAGAGATAAGCGTCTCAATTTTGATCTCTCCATAAACGGTAGTAAGTTGCCCGGTCTTCAGTCAGTAGTTGACTGAAGACCATAGTATTCACATAATCTGTCTTTTACAGAACGGGTTACTATGCAGACATCTAAGTCGCATCGACTTCTGGGTTCCATACTACGTAACATTTATAGCAATGATTCTCGTATTCTGCTATATAAAGTTTATGTCCAACCTTTACTAGAATACAGCAGTTCTGTTCCCAGTAATGTTTCTATTAAGGATAAATTCGGACTGGAGTCTGTACAACGTCGCTTTACTGCTCGTATTCTTGACGCTGATTCTAGTCTGGACGATAAAACTGGATGCGCTAAGTTAAGACTAGATACCTTATGAAGGCACCAAATCAAGTTAAACCTAATCTATTTTACCAGATACTGAACGAATTAGACTTTTCATCGTCTAATACGATTTAGTTTGAGGAAATGTCTTGCCATAAACGACACAATTCAGCTTTGAAAATAAAAGTGTCACATTCTCAATCTGCTCATTATATGAATTATTTTACGAATAAATTCTCGAGAATCTGGGATCATTTGCCTCAAGGCATTCGGAAACCATGTTCGTTTTCATTATTTGTACGACACGTTGGTAATTTTATCATTTCTGATATCTTATTAATGTCCGTGTAACAATGATTTTTTTATTTAGTCAATCATTTGGGCAAGCTATAATCCATCAAATGCTTATAAATATCCAGTCACAATTATGCCAATTTCCAGATTTCTCACAAACGTTACACACTGAATATATCTAGTTTTAGTGTCAAAGCAAGCCTTTAGATTTCCTATCAAAAAGTGGTTCATTTTAAAAGGATCTGAAAGCATTTACTGCAATCAAAGCCAAAATACTTCCAAATTTTAGTCATATGCTAGTCATAATTATCTGCATCAAGTTACTGTTAATCACTTATTATTCCATTCTAGCATTATAAATTATATGGGATATATAAAACGACAACAAGAATGAGAACTGTATGAAATTGTCTGCCTTAGTGCAACCAGTGAAATTTGAAGCCACCCCTTCCTACTGGTTTGTGTCTGTTCTCGTTTAAATTCCATACCCTACTCAAAGCATCCACACATTCAACGAACCAATTATTTGGTGTTTTTTATCGACACTGATTCTTATTAGCTCAATGATACTGGTGATAAAAGTATATAAACATTGAAATTTCAATGCGAGAAGTATTCTCTAACAATGACTATGCACTACGTATTTGTCTTATTGTCCCTGTTCATGGCAGTGTCAACATGTAAGTTGGTAATTTTACTTTTATTTTATGACTTGTTCATGATTGGCGTCACAACAATCACCAGAGTTGTGACGATGGTAATTTCTGTGAATTGTGATATGAACCATAGAGTAAATGAAATATCACAGTACTGTATGAGGTGTTGGCTTAACTTGGCTGTTTTTCTGTTAGTGAACATATGATTGCACCATTCATTTGAAATCCGCCTAAAACATAAACAATGACCAGGGGTTATTCAACAGGGAAAACCTCTCGTTAGCGATAGGTGAATGTTGACTTTTTAATATAATCGAATATCTGAGTATTCTACATCATTTCCAAACTGTACTGAACACCCTAACCCACCAATTTATGTTGTCCACCTCTACGATGACCAACATTTTGTTATTGCACTAACTACTTTCAAAGTATTGATAAGTTCTTGTAAAAGCAACTCGAATAATGTTTATGTATGATTTTGGTATTTCCAGATGCAAACGTGGTTAGATACAACGTAGAAATGGGTAAGTTTATTGGCACTAATATGCAACACATTAAGATATATTGTACATTAAACGATTGATTAATGACAAATGTCGGGTTGGTTTAAATCATATTACAAGTGTAGTCGATCGATGCTCGCTAGCATGCACATTGTGGTGCAGCTGATGTAGATAGGAATGTTGGCTGTTATGTGATTCTATTATATATCTCACCACTATCTAAGATAACGCAGATATAATAAACAAATCAGGGCAGAGTCTTCTTCCCTGATTCTGTAATATCAACGATCACCAATAAGTCAACTAGATCTCACATGCTGAAGTGAACCACAATCTGTACAATAAAACAGGGCAAGTGAATAAAACACATGATGTTAATGTGCATCAAGTAGACTGTAGATATGATTGGAATATCAAAGATGACGTTGTCTAGGTAGAAAATGATTGTATTTCTCGGATATTAAAATACTCGCAACACTGTTGCAGAAAGTGAATCCTGAATCACTTCTCATCCCCAATGACACCCTTCTAAAAGCACAAACAACAGTGACAAATGAAGTCAGCAAACGCAGTATGAACGAATATTTTATTCATTCTAATTGTTTTACAATATTCTGTTTCAGAGGAACCATCGGTTCTTTTTAGTAAGTTACTAAGTAAATGTATTTTCGACAAACTATTGTTTCACCATGTTTTTATTATCGATTGTCATTTATACGAAAAAGAATTCCATGAATATTCAAATTGTTGAAGAATGATTACATTATAATGAGACGTATAGTGGAAGTTTCCTTGTTGAAACTATTTGTATTAAATTAATGCCACATCGTATTAACTCATTCACGTCATTCAACTATCAGTGTGTATACGATGCATCCTTCAGATAAAGTATCAGCAGTTATTCAACGTCTGAGTAATCAGAGGTTTACTATTTAGCGGAACCACATCGATATCATGAGCTCATTGTATCTGAGTTTTGCTGTTCAAGCATATTTTATCATGTCCATCCCAAAATGTCAATTACAGTAAACTACTTGATCATACTAACAGTGAATTATTGCGATCATTGTGGAAGGCACAAGCATAGATAATTAAAAATCAATAACTCTTTATACAAGCAATGTAGCATTAAGCTAAGGAAAAATATTGAAAATGTGATTGGTCGGTACTGCGAGCTAGATCACACGATCCTATTTTGAAGCTCATTTTATGCATTATTTCACTCATATGCACATGTGATCAAAATGTTCCAACTGTTCTTTTTTGAAACGAAACAGTTACATTTTTCCTTGGATATGGTGAGTTGTTGTGTGTTTTTTAGGGTCTACTCAAAATAGCTTGATCTCTTAGTCAATGACATGAAGCAATATTTAGTAGTTTCGCCTTTCATGTGTCCTATGTTCTTATATGTGGAGATGATAATTAAGCTTTTATTAATAAATATTGAGTGTCGGTTCGAACCAACGTTTACGAAGGCATTGAACTATGTAACAGCAGTCTCTAATGGAAATAGGAAATAGCATATACATCAACATCATATTCAAAGTGATAATACGTTTTCGTATCGAATGAGACAAATTCTCAACGAATTGAATGAATCGAGATTGATTTGTAAAACACTTCCTATGATTCACTAAAGGAATATGAGTAGATTTCATCAATGAAATATTTTTACGTGACGACACATACGAATGCTAATCCATATTGAAATATCGTGAGATATTAGTTAGTGAATTAGTTGACTCACGTTATGAATAAAATGTCAGCAAGATTTGACGATGTTATCTTTACAAGCTGATGATTTTAGATTATAGTCATGAAACAATCAAGTTAAATACTTAGGTGTTCGTCTGACACTCTGAGTGTAAACGAGGATCTGGGTCGTTTCACTAGTGAGAGATCTGATTAGAAGTGTTACAAACTGTAATATTTTTACTCTAAATGAAAATTCAATCAAATATGTTGGTACACACCTTTCAAATGAAGCACTTAATAATGAGTTTATTAGAGTATAACAACAATAATAGTAGTTTATTCTTAGGTAGGAATTTGTACATGAGGGCATACCAGTTTACAGGCATGATCAAAATGGTATTATGACGCCAATTGAAGTGCCTAATGTAGTAACTAGATTAATAGATATGCGTACATCTTATTCAATTTTAGTTACACCTGAGACTAATGTAACAGAAGCAACCAGTAAGTCTATTGAATTTATAAAGCGCCAGTTAATCTTTAAACTTGATTAGATTGTAGTGTTCGGTGATTGATATATAATATAATCCACGGTGTGACAGTAACCTATTGATGTTACAGTGTATGGATAAGTTGGTGTCGAGTGTTGTCTAGTTCCTTTAAATCCATCTCTGACTGAATGCTGTTGAACTAATATGTCAGTATAGGAATTTTCGTGACAATATCATCTAATCAATTGAGTAGAATAAGTAGTGATTTGTGGAATAAGTGTTAGGCAGTTTGTTTTCCGATTTAAGTTGAAAAATGAAAACTGGGAACAGTGTGAATTTCAAATCATTTGTTAAGAAGCAAGAATTGATAAGGCGAATTCTGTGCTTAATCTTGTTCGGTGACTATGGACTTCAGATTATTGTCATACACTCAATGTTCAATAATTGAATATAAACCTAAAATGTTTACTGCAACACCATGAGTTATGAATGGAATTTAATTATTCGATACTGTGTATGTATTATGATGTTCATACGATGGAATGTGAGCTTACATGTTCTTAACTATTCGGAATTTTTCTAAAATAATAATAAGCATTAGTGAAAATCACCATTGTAATTCATGCATAATTGTGTGCATGGGACGAGTCTTGTTGGATTAAAACTGTTGCGCAACCATATTGGACAAATTAATTGACATTTTACAATTTTGTCATTTGTAGGTTTGCAATGAGTCTATTTGTGCAGATTTATAGTGGCTAGTTTAGATTAGTGAATGTAAATGAAACATTTGTTTAAATATATTTTTTAATCGTAGACACAATGTCTTATGCTTCTTGATGAATTTGTGTGCGGTTGGCAGATGTGTGGTTTTTGATAGATTTGATTAACTGTCATTTATTTAACTAAAAGTAGAGAGAAAACAAGTTAAGCATTTGTTGTGTACTTACCTTATGCATGAGAATGCAGTACAATGCACATCTACATATTATCTTCCACACATTGAAGTTATTTAAGAGTGTAACGTTTACTGTAGATTCATGTAGATTTTGTGACGGTTGAATGATAATCATGAATACTGCAATTAAATCATCCACCTCTCAGAATTCCATTTAATTAATACCATCCTTCTGGGTTACAAATACTCTAAACGAATACAATGCTGATATGCTGTTTTGGGTACCAGAGAATATTTTGAAGAAGACCGTTGAACATTTGGAGTATGATGCAGATATTCTCACTTGACCGTCCGGCAATACTAGTTCATATAAATTGCATTTTAAGACAACAATTTCACACGAAGTGAGCAAGATTTCAATAAGAAATAATCACAAGAGATGCTTAATGAAGAAAATTGTACAAAATATTGGCGAAATGTGGGAGCAAACTAGGTTAACTTGTAGTCAACGCACAATTCTGTTATATATTATACGTATATAAGCAGTCCAGATTAAATTGAAATGAACTTGTGGCGTTTGGCACGAAATGGACTGGGTTCGAATCCCGATATGAGCATCAATATTGGGATGCTAGTAGGTCCAGTCGACGAGTAATGAAAATGATTAAACGAGCGTCTTTCGTTGCGCTTGCCAGTCACAATTCAGTTTAAATAGTTTGAATTTGGTATTAAATATTCAATATCAGTTAATACAACTATATCAATGAAGTTAAGTGTTCTTGTTAATAAACTTTACTTGCATTGGCATTAGGTGTAGTCAGTATGTTGAGAACGGAATGCACTAATATAATTAAATAATCTGTAAATAATGCATTAAGTGAAATATTAAGACTACGTAAGTTATAACCGTAGGGTAGATTTGAAGACGATAGCCACAGCAACAGATAAAATTCAAATAAATCCACTGTATGGATTGCAACATTAGAGAAGTATTAAGCCAGTGTTCTGACACTGGAAACTCGATTGAAATTGAAGGATAAGCAGACAATTATATTCAACGAGGGACCATTGCGTAGAAACATATCGTTCAGTTTTCAGTGGCAAATGGATATTTAGTCAATCTGTTTAATATTTTCCATAGTGAATATTATATCCCCGATTTTGTATGAGATTGGCGTAGTGAGTGCGTTG
The DNA here is from genome assembly GCA_034768735.1 of Schistosoma mekongi. Taxonomy (NCBI): domain Eukaryota; kingdom Metazoa; phylum Platyhelminthes; class Trematoda; order Strigeidida; family Schistosomatidae; genus Schistosoma; species Schistosoma mekongi. The sequence goes on from CM068305.1 coordinate 7,750,323, forward strand.
CAAACTATGTGGTATTCAGCAGTAAGTAGAAGTGGCGAGGTGCTCACTGAATAGATCGGCAACACGGCAGGAGTCATTATAAATTGATTGCCACAGACAAAGATGTTTCCTCCCTTTATTTATTTATCATCAATTATTAGTTCTTATGAGCGTGTTCATGTTCACATTGTTGATATAAGCACATAGATACAATCGTATGATTTTGACACAACTCTGCACAGTACACAAGATGTCTGTTCACTAGACTATCTGTTGAATGATTTGAAGTTGATTGTTCAATAAACAGGACAGTTATTCACAGTGGTTAATCACTCAGTATTTATCAAATTTTTATACACGCAACATTAAACCGCATGATAACGTGAATGAATCAATTGAGATATGTATGAAATGTATTGTATTCAACGTAAATCACGTCAAACTTAAATAAGTATTGGGCCTCTAGATCATCCTTCATCATCATTAATCTGTATATACACAGTCTTCCTTTTGATTGTGAACAACTTGAAATTTCCTTAATAATGTGCTAGTTAAATGAAAATGACCACATCTTTGTATGCTAAACGTTTTCAATTGAATTCGAAAAGTCTAGTAATGAAACAACTAAGTCACTGTTAGTGCGGCTGCCTGATATTCAACACTGCTTTCTCGTTAATACATTGGATTGCATGTAACCTCCCATCATATTACGTAGGCACTAAATAATGTGTGTAAAAATTGTATTGATAAAATGTTCGACTTACTTCACAATCTGCCCTGGCATCACCAAAACGAAGTAATATGTCCTCTGTTAGTGACATTCTTCGTGGTTTTGCTATAACATAGCAGCTATCACCACTTGTTGGAGCTGTGGACTGACATAAATTATATCACCGAACTAGAAGTAATGAAGTCTACTCTCGACCAAATCAACAGTATTTTGTCAGACTTAGAGCCTATTTCCTATTTACTGCGTAATAAGGATAATGTAGACGTTAAAATACTTAAGCGGGTAGACACCTTTACTAACTTTATAGCTGACAAAGTTGTGAATAGGCTAAAATCCCACCATAAAGCTATTGTTTATAATATACCTGATAAATTCCCTCGACGTAAAGCAAAGTCAATCATTCTGAAAGCCTGTAATATGTTGCATGTCGCGTGCGATTGTAGAAGATTGAGAAAAGAGGACTGGTAAACCAGTTGTCCAGTCTTGTTCCACTTCACATCAACCTTTGACGCTAGGTACTTTATTGACTCCGTTGGTAATATTAGATCTATTACTGGACTCAAGCATATGAAGATAGTTGCAGACAGAACGATTTTGCAGCGAAGAACGGCTAATCACACTACTCTGCATAACGATGTAAACAAGCTTGAGCAAAAACATAACTCGAGCTTCCGATCTTATCCAGCCATACCACACCCTTCACTGTGTCCTAGTGTCAACTGTACTCACTCGATTAAATACTCTCCACCCTACAGAAAGATTACCAAATCTATGAGCGGTAAATGTGCCGATTTGGACACGTTGACAACCCAGGCGTCAACAGATAATCCGCCCACTCCCACGGATACTAGAAAATATAGAAATACCAGTAGAACCCTTCAAGATTGCTCTTATTCTAAGAACCTCAGTCTAGATCTACTAGATAGTGAACAACTATCAGAGGCTAGCCAAATTTTAACCAGCCAACATACGGCAATGCATAGTGAGCCAGAAGAACTTGACTGCATGTCTCAATGCTACCCTAAAGTATCAACGCATTTCAAAATCCAAGCCTATAAAAGTATGCAGACTCCGCTCATGACATCAAAGCAGAGAAAGAGCAAGGCTTCTCCTAAGTTACAGGATACCGCACCATCCGCTACAAATAATATTTCACATGGAGCCAACCAGAGCTCTTCGAAAATACCTACAAAACCAGGATGAATAACAAAGCAGCAGAGGTATCCCAGGAAAGTAAACTTCTTGCACTTCGTATCAAATACAGGGGAGACGTATTTTGTTGCGAAACAACCCCCTATGCAGTGGAGTACTACGAACGACAGCCGTGGTGAATCCAAGTACCATAGTGAATACATCCCTGTTAGGTTTAAAAACAAACTAAGGAAGTTACGAAACAGATTATTGGTTCAGCATGACTCTCCTGTAATTTCCAGTATTCGTTCAGTATTCACAAATATAACAAACTACAGGAAAACGTGAGAGCTAGAAGCCGTAAAAATGCATCTGAATTTACCTGACAAAATAGCCTATTTAGCAGCCACCCTCAGAAAGAAACTTTATACCCAGTCCAATCTTTCTACTATTCTCAATATCAAAAATAAAATAACTAGTGACCCTATGGCGACCTGCGAAGCGTTTAGTGAATCATTTGCACACTCTTTTACTAGAAACAGTCCATTTATAGGGATGATCAGCAACTTCAACCAGCATAAATTAACTGGCTTGAAGCTTACACTTACTAATGTTAGAAATGATATAAGATCACTAAAACCTTCATTTAATAGTGGAGAGGAAGGAATACCGGTTAATTTGATTAAATATGGTAGCTCAGTCTTCTCAATACTGCTCACAAAAATATCTCATCTCTCCTTAGAAGATGGAGATTTCCCTAGTTCATGGAAAACCACATATATAATCCCTCACTTTAGAAAAGGCATTAGGCTTAGCATTGGAAACTACCTTCCAATTAATCACTCTTCCGTCTTATCTATAGTCATTGAGAAAGTTATAAATGAGGAGATCTACACTCACATAGTTAAGCACAAAATAAATATATCTTCCCAGCACGGCTTCATGTCTATGAAATCCTGCATAACTTGCCACCTAGAATACTTTGACTATATAACAAACAATAGAGATGACGGAAAATTAATTGTTACCCTATGCTTTGACTTCACTAAAGTGTTTGACAAAGTACATCACTCATCTCTCTTACATAAGTTACAAGCCTTTGGGATAACGGGCAAATTGCATGATTGGTTAGCTTCGTGTTTGATAGATCGCTTACAATTAGTGAAACTAGGATGATATATCTCACGTCCTCAAAATATCCCTAGTGGTGTCTTCCAGGGTTCAGTCATTGGACAAATATTATTTATTATGTATGTTAATGACATATGTCACTGTTTTTAAGAGGGTAAGACCTTTATGTTTACGGACGACCTCCAGGTTGTCTATACATTCTACCCAGATGAAGGTTCTAATGTTAACGACATAATACAGAGAGATGTAAATAAACTAAGCGAATGGTGTAATAAGTGGTTTCTTCCTCTTAACACACAAAAGTCAGGGTACCTATATTTCGGAGGATCTAACCCCGGGATCAACCTACACCTTAACGAACATGAATTTCTTCAGCTAAATAGCATCTGTGATTTAGGAGTAAGGTAGGGACCAGGTGAGGACCTCCTGGCATTTCGTTTTTCTTATAACACTACTAAAATAAAAGTTACTTGTAGACTTTAAAAGTTTCTTGATTATCCACCTACATGCAATAGATTGTTTTCCTACCTAGCAGATAGTGCTATTGGATCTCGTCATGTCTATGTATTTCTTAGAGTTGATGCAGTATGCTTTTATTTCCCCATATATGGGAAAATAATGTGTACTTTATTTTATAGGATAATGTAGATCTAATATTTACCATAGTTATCTCTAGTATCAGTCGACGTTTCTCAGAATAAGAAAGTGAAATAACAAATGAGCTTTAGTTAATGCAGTATGTACACTTTGGGTCTCACTGGAATCCGATGTACGTAATTGGTTATGTGTCCTCTCACCCTGCCGCTTGTTCCTCTTCTTTATCTTTTCAGTTCCCAACTATTGTGTCACGTTGAAAATATCACCCAGTATCCACGCTGAGAAGAAAATTACATCTTTGTGATCTACTCATGATACCTTAGTGTGGTAGCTCCGATCTCTATCGTTCACCTACTTGGTGCTGTTCACGCAAGGCCATGTTTGTATTTGGCGCCAAAATTGACTATTTCAAACAACCGTGTAGTATCTACATCTTCCTTGTGTCGCGTTTCTGATACTCCTTTTCTGGAACAGATTACATGTATTATTAAGTGTTCTCTACTAATCCATCCCTGAACACTCAAGATTGAAAAGTATCTTCCAGTTGTTGGTTGACGGTTTTCAAGTTTACATTTAATCTTCCTGCATATATATTTAGTGTCCTGTAAATGTTATTGTTAGTCAAGCACTCATTTCGGAAAGAATTTGTGTTCCATTGTGTAAGAGTTAAACTTTCTGTATCATGATGACCATGCCTGTAAACTGTCGTGAATTCTGTACTAAATTTCAGAATAATAATAATTTGTAGTAAGCATCTGTGAGTGTTCATATATTTTAAATGAGTCGCTCGAGGGCATTTGGCAGCTCACTCTCCTCTTTCTGCTAAGTCAGCGTTACCTCTTAAACAGAATTTACTTGCTTTAATGCAGTGCCTTAGCTCAAACTTAACTAGGAGCGTGTAAACCGTAATGAAACTCTGTGATTATAACCTGATGAATTTTCTCCATCAAACCGATACTATTCTGAAGGCATTGTTTGCAATATCATGCACATTAATAAATTATCATACATTTAGTTTGTATGCACGTGAAATAACTTCATACTCGATCTGGATGTGATACGTAACACTTGTTAACTTATCCAGGATCCATACTATTAGTATTGTTACTGACTTTAAAGGAATTGGTCTGTGTTTCACAACGACAATGAGTTCTATTCTACTTCACGTGAAAAAATATTAAAATCATACGAATGAATTTATCAATCTCAATTACCACAAGTATGACCAATCGAATCATTCATAAGATGTGAATATTTTTGAGAAAATGTAGATTATGCCTAATTGTTATTACGATGAATAGTGATTGCGAATTTTCCTTATTCATCTTGTCTTGATTATAAACGGTGTGGTGACTAGCCTGTATTAGTCTAGAATGTGACTTACTGATTTGTCTGATGCTGCTCTCTGATCAACTGTCTAGTCTTCGGTTGCGGACATCGAGCAGATTGCTTTCCTGTTGGTTTACCGTAGATTAGGGAGAGCACACTTCTGCACCCAGTACCCCATGATCGCTTTAAACTTAAAAATGATAACTAAATAATCATCATTTCAATGGGTGGGTAGAGTAGGTGGAAGAAATAACTCATAATAACGGAGCCGATTATATGAGCTGAGACTTGATGCAGTACATTTCATTACCCGTTATCATCTAATATAATGCACTTCAATTTTCCTAATTAACATAATTTGTCTGGATTTCTTGTGATGTTCTGTGAAACAAATTCGCTTATCACTCCTTCATTCTACTTCTCACAACGTCCATGGTGCTCATACTGGTTATTATTTATTAGTAGTACTTAACTAACTAGTAGAAACAATAAGGATCTTTTAAATGTCATTTTAAATATGAAATATGAAAGAGAACCACTACGAATTGAATAAATTAAAATGTGTAATTAGACTATTCCGACAAAAGTGAGACTGGTAATATTTTATTGTAAGTCAAAACCAGACAACTTGGCAAATTTCTGAAGTTCAATAATCCAAACTAATTAACACAAAATGAGCTTTAGTTAATGCAGTATGTACACTTTGGGTCTCACTGGAATCCGATGTACGTAATTGGTTATGTGTCCTCTCACCCTGCCGCTTGTTCCTCTTCTTTATCTTTTCAGTTCCCAACTATTGTGTCACGTTGAAAATATCACCCAGTATCCACGCTGAGAAGAAAATTACATCTTTGTGATCTACTCATGATACCTTAGTGTGGTAGCTCCGATCTCTATCGTTCACCTACTTGGTGCTGTTCACGCAAGGCCATGTTTGTATTTGGCGCCAAAATTGACTATTTCAAACAACCGTGTAGTATCTACATCTTCCTTGTGTCGCGTTTCTGATACTCCTTTTCTGGAACAGATTACATGTATTATTAAGTGTTCTCTACTAATCCATCCCTGAACACTCAAGATTGAAAAGTATCTTCCAGTTGTTGGTTGACGGTTTTCAAGTTTACATTTAATCTTCCTGCATATATATTTAGTGTCCTGTAAATGTTATTGTTAGTCAAGCACTCATTTCGGAAAGAATTTGTGTTCCATTGTGTAAGAGTTAAACTTTCTGTATCATGATGACCATGCCTGTAAACTGTCGTGAATTCTGTACTAAATTTCAGAATAATAATAATTTGTAGTAAGCATCTGTGAGTGTTTATTTATTTTAAATGGGTCGCTCGAGGGCATTTGGCAGCTCACTCTCCTCTTTCTGCTAAGTCAGCGTTACCTCTTAAATAGAATTTACTTGCTTTAATGCAGTGCCTTAGCTCAAACTTAACTAGGAGCGTGTAAACCGTAATGAAACTCTGTGATTATAACCTGATGAATTTTCTCCATCAAACCGATACTATTCTGAAGGCATTGTTTGCAATATCATGCACATTAATAAATTATCATACAATTAGTTTGTATGCACGTGAAATAACTTCATACTCGATCTGGATGTGATACGAAACACTTGTTAACTTATCCAGGATCCATACTATTAGTATTGTTACTGACTTTAAGGGAATTGGTCTGGTTTTCACAACGACAATGAGTTCTATTCTACTTCACGTGAGAAAATATCAAAATCTTATGAATGAATTTATCAATCGTACTCGTTATTAAACTACGCATAATTTGTAGTAATTGAGATGTACAATGTTGGAAAACAAATAGATCACGATAAATACAACAACAACAAAAGGCAAACGAAGGACCTCAGTATCAATGCTACTCTATGATGACGTTAATCAGTATAAATGGAGCCGGTGGAGTACAGTAACTACTAATGAAAATCAGTAGCACATACCATCGGAGAAACAGTCCTGTAATAACAAAACTGCCTAATACTGTATTTTACTCAGATCTACGTTATTCTAATATTATTTGATCGTCGATTATTTGTTTTTTAACATTGTACATCTCAATTACCACAAGTATGACCAATCGAATCATTTATAAGATTTGAATATTTTTGAGAAAATGTAGATTATGCCTAGTTGTTATTACGAAGAATAGTCATTGTGAATTTTCCTTATTCATCTTGTCTTGATTATAAACGGTGTGGTGACTAGCCTGTATTAGTCTAGAATGTGACTTACTGATTTGTCTGATGCTGCTCTCTGATCAACTGTCTAGTCTTCGGTTGCGGACATCGAGCAGATTGCTTTCCTGTTGGTTCACCGTAGATTAGGGAGAGCACACTTCTGCACCCAGTACCCCATGGTCACTTTAAACTTGAAAATGATAACTAAATAATCATCATTTCAATGGGTGGCTAGAGTAGGTGGAAGAAATAACTCATAATAACAGAGCCGATTATATGAGCTGAGACTTGATGCAGTACATTTCATTACCCTGTTATCATCTAATATAATGCACTTCAATTTTCCTAATTAACATAATTTGTCTGGATTTCTTGTGATGTTTTGTGAAACAAATTCGCTTATCACTCCTTCATTCTACTTCTCGTAACGTCCATGGTGCTCATACTAGTTATTATTTATTAGTAGTACTTAACTAACTAGTAGAAACAATAAGGATCTTTTAAATGTCATTTTAAATATGAAATATGAAAGAGAACCACTACGAATTGAATAAATTAAAATGTGTAATTAGACTATTCCGACAAAAGTGAGACTGGTAATATTTTATTGTAAGTCATAACCAGACAACTTGGCAAATTTCTGAAGTTCAATAATCCAAACTAATTAACACAAAATGAGTTTTACGGAATTTATTATTTACAAGATCTAATCTTGATAGACAATAGGAAATCTTCATTTTGTATTTTGTTGACAACATGTTGAAATCAAAGTAACAGAATTGTAAATGAAAGATATTTCTTGTGATAAGTTGTTATCAGTCGGCTGAATACCGCATAATATTTCTATTTTGTGTTTTAAATTTTTTTACAGAACAACACTCTAGAATGTAATGAAATTCATGAACGGATTAAATTTTATTTCTCGGATGTTTTATTTCATTTTAAGCTTGCTTTAAAATTGAAAGTTTTCAGAAAGAGAATGAAATTATTCTTCAGGTGATTGCAGAATTATTGCATTGTAAAATGTGAGTATGAATATGAGTAAGTAAGAAGAGCCGAATTAAGAGAATGAAATGAGTTCGCTGATTATACAACTTCTCTTTAGCTCTTATACAACCTGCAGTCAATAGTATTAATCATTAGTTGAATTCATTGCACGTATTTTATACCTTACTGAACATGAAATATTAGAAGAGAGACGTTAATTGAGGAAGAATTATGAATTGTTGTTTGTACTCGTAACAAATCGATGTTGACTGGATGGATACGAGTAGGGATCAGGAAAACACAGGAAAGCTGATTGATCCTAATACAAACACTCTGGCAGGGAACAGCATCGATTCAGACATGCAATGCAATAAAACAGGTGTTTCTTGATATGAACAGTTAGGCGTTGGTTGTGAGATTTGAGGTTCCCTCTTTTGTATATATACGCACGAGGTATGTGGTTGTTGCCCGACAGTCTTTGAGATTGCCTGAAAACACTGAACGCTTCTTGCTGACGTTAGACTTATTTCTCTATTTAGCTGAACTGGGGTGCTGCGAAATAGCTAAGCTTGTCTGTTGTTGTGTCGCTGGTCCTACGTTTGTTAGCAGGTATTTAGGTGCTTTCCCTTGATTCGCGAAACCTTAGCTGTGGCAGCGAGGCTTGTGGTAACTACCATCCTTCGAAAATAGAATCATTATTGGAGCAGCAGCAGCAGCTAAAGCTGAATCAAATATTTGCGCACACGAAAATTGCATCTGATTCCTCACCTAGCACATCATCCACTACTACTGCACCATCAATTGGAGGCGTTGCAAACAGTATTGCTGGATTTTACTACGATCCTGATTCTAACATTACTTTAGATGTGGTTTCGGCGTTTTGAAGATCTATTTGAATTTGATTTTGCAACATAAGATGATACTTGGAAGGTTAGGCCGCTACTTCTTAAATTGGATTAGAGTTATTCAGACAAATATTGCAATTTGGTTCAGCCATGAAACTCACGCGACTGATCGTTTTCTCACACAGTCCTGTCACTGAGCATACAGTTTGGAGATAATTCTGCCCTATTCAATACACGATGGCGATGCCTCAAACTAATTGTGAATGAAGAGAGTAATTTACTTACACATGTCGGTATCGTCAACCGCGAATGCGAGCATTTCCATCTCAAGTCTCTCACAGATTACCAATCTGAAGCTCTAGTTCTTATTTGCTGTCTACAATGTCGGGCTTTTAGCGACATTAGAATACGGTTACTATGTCGACGTGATCAAGACTCTAAGTTAACGCTGTGTGACATTGCTAGTGATATTGCTATCATTCTGATCATGCCTGTAAACAGGTATGCTCTCATGTACAAATTGCTACTTCAGAATAAACTATTATTATTATTATGTCAACGCTTAATCAACAACCATCGCACACTACTGTGGTCCAATCAGGTGGTAAACACAAGTCTGAAGTACACAGAGTACATCAGTCATCATGCAATTGCACACACATATGCGCAGACTTTTCCATAGACCTTAACGTTGCCTTTAAACAACTTCATTATCCACTACCAGTTCTTGCAAACTTATTTACTATGCTAAACGATGTGAAATGTTTCACAAAGATGAGCTTTGCTAATCTTACCTACAAGTGGGGGTGGTTGGGGAATCCAGAGTGCAACTGACAATTAATGTTCGTCGTAGGATGTTTCAATACAACTGTTTGCCATTCAGCGTCAAGACAGCTTACCACATTTTTCAGCAACTAATACACCATTTTAGTAGACACCGCAAGAGTCGTTACTTATTTGAACGAATCCTAATTATTGCTACTTCTCCGGGAGAACTATGTAAGTGTACGCATTAGTAAGAATGTGATTCGGCTACACCCAGAAAAATGCCAGTTTTTGAGAGTCATTGAAATAACTGGAAATTATTCTCGACGCCAAGGGTCGCCGACCGGATCCTGAGAATATTCGAGCTATAAAACTAGTGCCAGCTCCCACCAATGTTTCTGTCGTTTCTTGGACTAATTAGCTATTTTTCAGCCTTCGTGCTGTCAACGCACGCCATCCTGTCCTAACCAAACCATCTGTTACATAAGAACGTTACGTGGGATTAGACAGAGAAGGGAGTATTTGCCTTTGTTTTCGAAGAAAGAGTAGTTGTGTTGAGGATACCACAACCAAGAATTCCGCAACAGTTTTATACTGGTCGTCCTGGTACAAGACGAATGAAATCTGTAGCCCGCAGTTTCGCATACTTGCCATTGATGCTAGGGCGCCAACGATAACCTGGCCACAGCCTGAGTACCCATAGTCACGAATGCATATCCATTATTATATTATCTATTTTGCTGACCCAGTCAACGAAGTTCTTGTAAAAGCAACTCGAATAATGTTTATGTATGATTTTGGTATTTCCAGATGCAAACGTGGTTAGATACAACGTAGAAATGGGTAAGTTTATTGGCACTAATATGCAACACATTAAGATATATTGTACATTAAACGATTGATTAATGATAAATGTCGGGTTGGTTTAAATCATATCACAAGTGTAGTCGATCGATGCTCGCTAGCATACACATTGTGGTGCAGCTGATGTAGATAGGAATGTTGGCTGTTATGTGATTCTATTATATATCTCACCACTATCTAAGACAACGCAGATATAATGAACAAATCAGGGCAGAGTCTTCTTCCCTGATTCTGTAATATCAACGATCACCAATAAGTCAACTAGATCTCACATGCTGAAGTGAACCACAATCTGTACAATAAAACAGGGCAAGTGAATAAAACACATGATGTTAATGTGCATCAAGTAGACTGTAGATATGATTGGAATATCAAAGATGACGTTGTCTAGGTAGAAAATGATTGTATTTCTCGGATATTAAAATACTCGCAACACTGTTGCAGAAAGTGAATCCTGAATCACTTCTCATCCCCAATGACACCCTTCTAAAAGCACAAACAACAGTGACAAATGAAGTCAGCAAACGCAGTATGAACGAATATTTTATTCATTCTAATTGTTTTACAATATTCTGTTTCAGAGGAACCATCGGTTCTGTTTAGTAAGTTACTAAGTAAATGTATTTTCGACAAACTATTGTTTCACCATGTTTTTATTATCGATTGTCATTTATACGAAAAAGAATTCCATGAATATTCAAATTGTTGAAGAATATGTTCCGACCTAAGTGTTACTACCAACTATACAATATTATATAGTAACTAGTTGTGAAACATGATATAAAAGCCCACCTAACAGACCACATTTACATTACAAAGTATTGAGGATAATGCATCGTTGAGAAGATTCAATAGCTCGAAACGGGTTATAAGTGTTATGAATTGCGTGAGATCATTCATACATTTTTGTACAAATTGTTAAGGATTTAATACGATTTTTACTACTTGTCTATAAAGGTTACCGTGAAATAGATCCAACGTACATAGAACACTATGTCCTGTGAAACGATCACCAATAAGTCAACTAGATCTCACATGCTGAAGTGAACCACAATCTGTACAATAAAACAGGGCAAGTGAATAAAACACATGATGTTAATGTGCATCAAGTAGACTGTAGATATGATTGGAATATCAAAGATGACGTTGTCTAGGTAGAAAATGATTGTATTTCTCGGATATTAAAATACTCGCAACACTGTTGCAGAAAGTGAATCCTGAATCACTTCTCATCCCCAATGACACCCTTCTAAAAGCACAAACAACAGTGACAAATGAAGTCAGCAAACGCAGTATGAACGAATATTTTATTCATTCTAATTGTTTTACAATATTCTGTTTCAGAGGAACCATCGGTTCTTTTTAGTAAGTTACTAAGTAAATGTATTTTCGACAAACTATTGTTTCACCATGTTTTTATTATCGATTGTCATTTATACGAAAAAGAATTCCATGAATATTCAAATTGTTGAAGAATATGTTCCGACCTAAGTGTTACTACCAACTATACAATATTATATAGTAACTAGTTGTGAAACATGATATAAAAGCCCACCTAACAGACCACATTTACATTACAAAGTATTGAGGATAATGCATCGTTGAGAAGATTCAATAGCTCGAAACGGGTTATAAGTGTTATGAATTGCGTGAGATCATTCATACATTTTTGTACAAATTGTTAAGGATTTAATACGATTTTTACTACTTGTCTATAAAGGTTACCGTGAAATAGATCCAACGTACATAGAACACTATGTCCTGTGAAACGATCACCAATAAGTCAACTAGATCTCACATGCTGAAGTGAACCACAATCTGTACAATAAAACAGGGCAAGTGAATAAAACACATGATGTTAATGTGCATCAAGTAGACTGTAGATATGATTGGAATATCAAAGATGACGTTGTCTAGGTAGAAAATAACTGGGTAGCATCATGTTAAGCTTCGCACATGATACCACCTATCTCATTGTTGTGGGTAGATCTGATATCTAGATATAGTGTAAAGTCAGTGAATATGCATTAAAGTTTGGCCGTGTAGTAATAGTTAATATACAAGGAGAATGAAATTATTCTTCAGGTGATTGCAGAATTATTGCATTGTAAAATGTGAGTATGAATATGAGTAAGTAAGAAGAGCCAATGTAAGAGAATGCAGTGAGTTCGCTGATTATACGACTTCTCTTTAGCTTTTATACAACCTGCAGTCAATAGTATTAATCATTAGTTGAATTCATTGCACGTATTTTATACCTTACTGAACATGAAATATTAGGAGAGAGACGATAAATGAGGAAGAATTATGAATTGTTGTTTGTACTCGTAACAAATCGATGTTGACTGGATGGATACGAGTAGGGATCAGAAAAACACAAGAAAGCTAACTGATCCTAATACAAACACTCTGGCAGGGAACAGCATCGATTCAGACATGCAATGCAATAAAACAGGTGTTTCTTGATATGAACAGTTAGACGTTGGTTGTGAGATTTGAGGTTCCCTCTTTTGTATATATACGCACGAGGTATGTGGTTGTTGCCCGACAGTCTGTGAGATTGCCTGAAAACACTGAACGCTTCTTGCTGACGTTAGACTTATTTCTCTATTTAGCTGAACTGGGGTGCTGCGAAATAGCTAAGCTTGTCTGTTGTTGTGTCGCTGGTCCTACGTTTGTTAGCAGGTATTTAGGTGCTTTCCCTTGATTCGCGAAACCTTAGCAGTGGCAGCGAGGCTTGTGGTAACTACCATCCTTCGAAAATAGAATCATTATTGGAGCAGCAGCAGCAGCTAAAGCTGAATCAAATATTTGCGCACACGAAAATTGCATCTGATTCCTCACCTAGCACATCATCCACTACTACTGCACCATCAATTGGAGGCGTTGCAAACAGTATTGCTGGATTTTACTACGATCCTGATTCTAACATTACTTTAGATGTGGTTTCGGCGTTTTGAAGATCTATTTGAATTTGATTTTGCAACATAAGATGATACTTAGAATGTTAGGCCGCTACTTCTTAAATTGGATTAGAGTTATTCAGACAAATATTGCAATTTGGTTCAGCCACGAAACTCACGCGACTGATCGTTTTCTGACACAGTCCTGTCACTGAGCATACAGTTTGGAGATAATTCTGCCCTATTCAATACACGATGGCGATGCCTCAAACTAATTGTGAATGAAGAGAGTAATTTACTCACACATGTCGGTATCGTCAACCGCGAATGCGAGCATTTCCATCTCAAGTCTCTCACAGATTACCAATCTGAAGCCCTAGTTCTTATTTGCTGTCTACAATGTCGGGCTTTTAGCGACATTAGAATACGGTTACTATTTCGACGTGATCAAGACTCTAAGTTAACGCTGTGTGACATTGCTAGTGATATTGCTATCATTCTGATCATGCCTGTAAACTGGTATGCTCTCATGTACAAATTGCTACTTCAGAATAAACTATTATTATCATTATATCAGCGCTTAATCAACAACCATCGCACACTACTGTGGTCCAATCAGGTGGTAAACACAAGTCTGAAGTACACAGAGTACATCAGTCATCATGCAATTGCACACACATATGCGCAGACTTTTCCATAGACCTTAACGTAGTCCTTGAACAACACAATTATCCACTACCAGTTCCTGCAAACCTATTTACTATGCTAAACTATGTGAAATTTTTCACAAAGCTGAGCCTTGCTAATCTTACCTACAAGTGGAGGTGGCTAGGGAATCCAGAGAGTAACTGACAATTAATACTCATCGTAGGATGTTTCAATACAACTGTTTGTCATTCGGCGTCAAGAAAGCTTTCCCCATTTTTCGGCAACTAATAGACCATTTTAACAGACACCGCAAGAGTCGCTACTTATTTAGACAAATCTTAATTATTGCTACTTCTCCGGGAGAACTATGTAAGTGTACGCATTAGTAAGAATGTGATTCGGCTACACCCAGAAAAATGCCAGTTTTTGAGAGTCATTGAAATAACTGGAAATTATTCTCGACGCCAAGGGTCGCCGACCGGATCCTGAGAATATTCGAGCTATAAAACTAGTGCCAGCTCCCACCAATGTTTCTGTCGTTTCTTGGACTAATTAGCTATTTTTCAGTCTTCGTGCTGTCAACGCACGCCATCCTGTCCTAACCAAACCATCTGTTACATAAGAACGTTACGTGGGATTAGAGAGAGAAGGGAGTATTTGCCTTTGTTTTCGAAGGAGGAGTAGTTGTGTTGAGGATACCACAACCAAGAATTCCGCAACAGTTTTATACTGGTCGTCCTGGTACAAGACGAATGAAATCTGTAGCCCGCAGTTTCGCATACTTGCCACTGATGCTAGGGCGCCAACGATAACCTGGCCACAGCCTGAGTACCCATAGTCACGAATGCATATCCATTATTATTATTATCTATTTTGCTGACCCAGTCAACGAAGTTGCCTACTTGGTTGCAGTGGATGCTTTCCCAAAATGGCCGGAGATTTTTCCCTTCGTTCCACTGACCACCACGAAGACGCTACAGATCCTTACAGAGATTTTCTCCAGGAACGGCCTGCCGGATATGATTGTTTCAGACTCCTGGCCATAGTTTACATCAAGCCAATTTCAAGATATCTGTCGACCGCTAGCCATCGCACACTTCCTCTAACCACCCTATCTCCAGCAGTCCAATGGCCAGGCGGAGAGATTTGCAGATACCTTCAAGGGAAAGATGAGGACAATACGTAAGCTGATGCTGCCAAGCAGGACCACACGCACAGTGACCAAGAAGTTGCCGGCGTATGAGGTAGGGTGTCTGGTGTATGCTTGTGATTACAGACCTAACCACTTGCTAGGCCTTTGATGTATTTGTTTGTCGGCCCTTATGCTCTACTTTACTTGCTTATTTGCTTCTGCGTATTCAGCATATGCCTTCGTTTTCTTTGCGCTTGTTCAGATGTTGTTGATTTATGTCTTCTTGTTCCTCGTATGTTAAGTTTTGCTCAGGGTCACAGTGGAGGTCTATTCCTTATAATGGTGCTACTTGCGGCTCGGAACCTCCTGGTACGTTGAAGTCAGTACCTCTTTTATTGCTTTACAGTTGTCTTTCATAAAATAGCTACGGGCGTAAATATACCAAACAAACAACATTGACTATGACAACTTACTTAACATCAGTTAAATAATAATAGGTGGTGCAATACATGTGCATATATGTTCTCAGTACGACCTACGTAATAAATGTCACAAGCGAATTTACATTGGTGAACACTTATAGATTAGCTAGTGATTAGTATCACATATTTGGTTGTATGCATCACCACGAAACTCAGTTTAGAAAATCGTGTATATTTTTGTGGGCACTAAGTGAAATTTTCAAGTATCAGTTGTACAGATGTCATAAAATACTACTTGTTATATCACATTTAGAATCGAATGTTCGTGACTCTGGCTGCTTAGTTGATATTTCAATGTTATGATTTATATTTCTTAGTCGAACTAATAGCATATGCGAATTCTCATACTGACACACTCTTTCTTTCTTCTTATTTGCTGCGATTGAGATGTTAGATATGATATTTACTAAGTTAAATAAGTGTAAGCATTCTGAAAATGCATCTATTCATCATTTCAAGTTTATCGATAAGTGTGTTTCTCACTGTGGCACATTGAATGCTCCAGAAAGAGTGAGTTTTGACAACTCAATAAACAATTATACATTCTTCGTCAAACATGGAAATTGTTTGAATAATTATTCTGGATAATTGGCCCTGTGTTGGTGAGAAGGCTTAATTGTGTGGATTCCCTCTATGTTCTGAACTTCTTGTAATACCGAATTTCGTTTAAATTGACTCGTATACCACATCTCCATATTTGCTTATACACATTAAAATTTTCTAAGAGTGTAACATTTACTGAAGATTTTGTGACGGGTGAATGGTAATCATTGATTCTGCAATTAAACCATCCACATCTCAGAATTCAAAAGAGAGGATAAATGAGGAAAGTTGTACAAAATGTTGGCGAAGTGTGAGAGTAAATTAGGTTAACTTGTAGTCAACGCACAATTCTGTTATATATTATGCGTATATAAACAGTCCAAATTAAATTGAAATGAACTTGTAGCGTTTGGCACGAAATGGACTGGGTTCGAATCCCGATATGAGCATCAACATTGGGATGCTAGTAGGTCCAGCAGAAGAGTAATGAAAGTGACTAAACGGACGTCTTTCGTTGCGCTTGCCAGTCACAATTCAACCTAAATAGTTTGGATTTGCTATTAAAATATTCAATATCAGTTAATACAACTATATCAATGAAGTTAAGTGTTCTTGTTAATAAACATTACTTGCAATAGCATTAGGTGTAGTCAGGATGTTGAGATCGGAATGCACTAATATAATTAAATAATCTGTAAATAAAGCATTTAGTGAAATATTAAGACTACGTAAGTTATAACCGTAGGGTAGATTTGGAGACGATAGCCACAGCAACAGATAAAATTCAAGTAAATCCACTGTACGGATTGCAACAGTAGACAAGTATTAAGCCAGTTTCCTGACACTGGAGACTCGGTTGAAATTGAAGGATAAAGGAGACAATTATATTCAACGAGGGACCATTGCGTAGAAATATATCGTTCAGTTTTAAGTGGAAAATGGATATTTAGTCAATCTGTTCAATATTTTCTATAGTGAATATTATATTCCCAATTTCGCATGATATTGACGTATTGAGTGCGTTGCAAAATGTCTGGTTACGTATTCTCTGAGAATATTATTTTTAATTCGCAGTTTGGTTCACTTTAAATTATGTCCTGTGTGATTTATCACTATTGATTTCATTAAATTAATTTTTACAAAACAAGACCTTGTGCACCTTGTATTAGTATTGCACTAAGACATATCTACAGCTTTTGACATGGTTATCCACAGGATTCTTGTAGTCAAACTCCCCTCTTATGGAATTAAGTGTCTATAACTTGCATTGTTGAACTGTTTTCTCAGTAATAGACATCAAATTGTTAAAATTATTACTACTCTTTCTAAGGAAGTACAGGTTACATGTAGCGATATACAATGGTGTTTAAGGTCCACTACTTTTTATATCTTACGTGAATGATATATGTAACTGCTTCAACGTGGGTAGACACTTTCTACACGCTGCTGATCTTAAAATAGTGTACTAATTCCCCCCTACCTCACGAGTTACCACACACACTCAGTGGCATCACTGCTGAACTTAACAAGGTCTCGGTATGGTGTTTGAAATGGAAGTTAGATCTCAATGCTTCAGCGTGTGGTTGGATATGTTTTAGATATAAGCGTCTCAATTTTGATCTCTCCATAAACGGTAGTAAGTTGCCTCGTATTCAGCCAGTAGCTGACTTAGGACCATAGTATTCATATAATCTGTCTTCTACAGAACGGGTTACTATGCAGACATCTAAGTCGCATCGACTTCTGGGTTCCATACTACGTAACATTTATAACAGTGATTCTCGTATTCTGCTATATAAAGTTTATGTCCAACCTTTACTAGAATACAGCAGTTCTGTTCCCAGTAATGTTTCTATTAAGGATAAATTCGGACTGGAGTCTGTACAACGTCGCTTTACTGCTCGTATTCTTGACGCTGATTCTAGTCTGGACAATAAAACTGGATGCGCTAAGTTAAGACTAGATACCTTATGAAGGCACCAAATCAAGTTAAACCTAATCTATTTTACCAGATACTGAAAGAATTAGCGTTTTCATCGTCTAATACGATTTAGTTTGAGGAAATGTCTTGCCATAAACGACACAATTCAGCTTTGAAAATAAAAGTGTCACATTCTCAATCTGCTCATTATATGAATTATTTTACGAATAAATTCTCGAGAATCTGGGATCATTTGCCTCAAGGCATTCGGAAACCATGTTCGTTTTCATTATTTGTACGACACGTTGGTAATTTTACTTTTATTTTATGACTTGTTCATGATTGGCGTCACAACAATCACCAGAGTTGTGACGATGGTAATTTCTGTGAATTGTGATATGAACCATAGAGTAAATGAAATATCACAGTACTGTATGAGGTGTTGGCTTAACTTGGCTGTTTTTCTGTTAGTGAACATATGATTGCACCATTCATTTGAAATCCGCCTAAAACATAAACAATGACCAGGGGTTATTCAACAGGGAAAACCTCTCGTTAGCGATAGGTGAATGTTGAACTTTTTTTCTCAGTAATAGACATCAAATTGTTAAGGATTTAATACGATTTTTACTACTCTTTCTAAGGAAGTACCGTTACATGTGGCGATATACAATGGTGTTTAAGGTCCACTACTTTTTATATCTTACGTGAATGATATATGTAACTGCTTCAACGTGGGTAGACACTTTCTACACGCTGCTGATCTTAAAATAGTGTACTAATTCCCCCCTACCTCACGAGTTACCACACACACTCAGTGGCATCACTGCTGAATTTAACAAGGTCTCGGTATGGTGTTTGAAATGGAAGTTAGATCTCAATGCTTCAGCGTGTGGTTGGATATGTTTTAGAGATAAGCGTCTCAATTTTGATCTCTCCATAAACGGTAGTAAGTTGCCTCGTATTCAGCCAGTAGCTGACTTAGGACCATAGTATTCATATAATCTGTCTTCTACAGAACGGGTTACTATGCAGACATCTAAGTCGCATCGACTTCTGGGTTCCATACTACGTAACATTTATAACAGTGATTCTCGTATTCTGCTATATAAAGTTTATGTCCAACCTTTACTAGAAT
This sequence comes from Schistosoma mekongi, assembly GCA_034768735.1. Lineage (NCBI taxonomy): Eukaryota > Metazoa > Platyhelminthes > Trematoda > Strigeidida > Schistosomatidae > Schistosoma > Schistosoma mekongi. The sequence goes on from CM068305.1 coordinate 7,769,642, forward strand.
ACAGCAGTTCTGTTCCCAGTAATGTTTCTATTAAGGATAAATTCGGACTGGAGTCTGTACAACGTCGCTTTACTGCTCGTATTCTTGACGCTGATTCTAGTCTGGACAATAAAACTGGATGCGCTAAGTTAAGACTAGATACCTTATGAAGGCACCAAATCAAGTTAAACCTAATCTATTTTACCAGATACTGAAAGAATTAGCGTTTTCATCGTCTAATACGATTTAGTTTGAGGAAATGTCTTGCCATAAACGACACAATTCAGCTTTGAAAATAAAAGTGTCACATTCTCAATCTGCTCATTATATGAATTATTTTACGAATAAATTCTCGAGAATCTGGGATCATTTGCCTCAAGGCATTCGGAAACCATGTTCGTTTTCATTATTTGTACGACACGTTGGTAATTTTACTTTTATTTTATGACTTGTTCATGATTGGCGTCACAACAATCACCAGAGTTGTGACGATGGTAATTTCTGTGAATTGTGATATGAACCATAGAGTAAATGAAATATCACAGTACTGTATGAGGTGTTGGCTTAACTTGGCTGTTTTTCTGTTAGTGAACATATGATTGCACCATTCATTTGAAATCCGCCTAAAACATAAACAATGACCAGGGGTTATTCAACAGGGAAAACCTCTCGTTAGCGATAGGTGAATGTTGACTTTTTAATATAATCGAATATCTGAGTATTCTACATCATTTCCAAACTGTACTGAACACCCTAACCCACCAATTTATGTTGTCCACCTCTACGATGACCAACATTTTGTTATTGCACTAACTACTTTCAAAGTATTGATAAGTTCTTGTAAAAGCAACTCGAATAATGTTTATGTATGATTTTGGTATTTCCAGATGCAAACGTGGTTAGATACAACGTAGAAATGGGTAAGTTTATTGGCACTAATATGCAACACATTAAGATATATTGTACATTAAACGATTGATTAATGATAAATGTCGGGTTGGTTTAAATCATATCACAAGTGTAGTCGATCGATGCTCGCTAGCATACACATTGTGGTGCAGCTGATGTAGATAGGAATGTTGGCTGTTATGTGATTCTATTATATATCTCACCACTATCTAAGACAACGCAGATATAATGAACAAATCAGGGCAGAGTCTTCTTCCCTGATTCTGTAATATCAACGATCACCAATAAGTCAACTAGATCTCACATGCTGAAGAGAACCACAATCTGTACAATAAAACAGGGCAAGTGAATAAAACACATGATGTTAATGTGCATCAAGTAGACTGTAGATATGATTGGAATATCAAAGATGACGTTGTCTAGGTAGAAAATGATTGTATTTCTCGGATATTAAAATACTCGCAACACTGTTGCAGAAAGTGAATCCTGAATCACTTCTCATCCCCAATGACACCCTTCTAAAAGCACAAACAACAGTGACAAATGAAGTCAGCAAACGCAGTATGAACGAATATTTTATTCATTCTAATTGTTTTTCAATATTCTGTTTCAGAGGAACCATCGGTTCTGTTTAGTAAGTTACTAAGTAAATGTATTTTCGACAAACTATTGTTTCACCATGTTTTTATTATCGATTGTCATTTATACGAAAAAGAATTCCATGAATATTCAAATTGTTGAAGAATATGTTCCGACCTAAGTGTTACTACCAACTATACAATATTATATAGTAACTAGTTGTGAAACATGATATAAAAGCCCACCTAACAGACCACATTTACATTACGAAGTATTGAGGATAATGCATCGTTGAGAAGATTCAATTGCTCGAAACGGGTTATAAGTGTTATGAATTGCGTGAGATCATTCATACAATTTTGTCATTTGTAGGTTTGCAATGAGTCTATTTGTGCAGATTTATAGTGGCTAGTTTAAATTAGTGAATGTAAATGAAACATTTGTTTAAATATATTTTTTAATTGTAGACACAATGTCTTATGCTTCTTGATGAATTTGTGTGCGGTTGGCAGATGTGTGGTTTTTGATAGATTTCATTAACTGTCATTTATTTAACTAAAAGTAGAGAGAAAACAAGTTAAGCATTTGTTGTGTACTTACCTTATGCATGAGAATGCAGTACAATGCACATCTACATATTGTCTTACACATATTGAAATTATCTAAGAGTGTAACGTTTCCCGTAGTTACATGTAGATTTTGTGACGTGTGAATGGTGATCGTGAATGCTGCACCACTCAGAATTCCATTTAATTAATATCATCCTTCTGGGTTACAAATACTCTAAACTAATACAATGCAGATATTCTGTTTAGGGTACCAGAGAATATTTTGAAGAAGACCGTTGAACATTTGGAGTATGATGCAGGTATTCCCACTTGCATTTAAAGACATTACTTTCACACGAAGTGAGCAAGATTTCAATAAGAAATAATCACAAGAGAGGCAGAATGAAGAAAATTGTACAAAATGTTGGCGAAGTGTGGGAGCAAACTAGGTTAACTTGTAGTCAACGCAAAATTCTGTTATATATTATGCGTATATAAACAGTCCAAATTAAATTGAAATGAACTTGTAGCGTTTGGCACGAAATGGACTGGGTTCGAATCCCGATATGAGCATCAACATTGGGATGCTAGTAGGTCCAGCCGACGAGTAATGAAAGTGACTAAACGGACGTCTTTCGTTGCGCTTGCCAGTCACAATTCAACCTAAATAGTTTGGATTTGCTATTAAAATATTCAATATCAGTTAATACAACTATATCAATGAAGTTAAGTGTTCTTGTTAATAAACATTACTTGCAATAGCATTAGGTGTAGTCAGGATGTTGAGATCGGAATGCACTAATATAATTAAATAATCTGTAAATAAAGCATTTAGTGAAATGTTAAGACTACGTAAGTTATAACCGTAGGGTAGATTTGGAGACGATAGCCACAGCAACAGATAAAATTCAAGTAAATCCACTGTACGGATTGCAACAGTAGACAAGTATTAAGCCAGTTTCCTGACACTGGAGACTCGGTTGAAATTGAAGGATAAAGGAGACAATTATATTTTATGAAGGACCATTGCGTAGAAACATATCGTTCAGTTTTAAGTGGAAAATGGATATTTAGTCAATCTGTTTAACATTTTCCATAGTGAATATTATATCCCAGATTTTGTATGATATTGACGTAGTGAGTGCGTTGCAAACTATGTGATATTCAGCAGTAAGTAGAAGTAACGAGGTGCTCACTGAATAGATCGGCAGCACGTCAGGAGTCATTATAAATTGATTGCCACAGACAAAGATGTTTCCTCCCTTTGTCGAACACCTACTGATTTTGTCCTGGAACATCTTAAAAACGTCTTCATAGCAATGAATAAAGAAAATTATTTCATCATATAAAATATAAGCAGGTGTTGTTGTTAATAATGATTCTGTCATTTCTCATTTCATTTTATTAATTTAGTCTTTACAATACAATGCTTTGGGCATCTTGTATTAGTATTGTACTAAGACATATCTACAGCTTTTGATATGGATATCCACAGGATTCTTGCAGGCAAACTCCCCTCTTATGAAATTAGGTGTCTATTACCTGCATTGTCGAACTGTTTTTTCAGTAGTAGACATCAAATTGTTAAAATTAATACCACTCTTTCTAAGTAAGTACCAGTCACATGTGGCGATATATAATGAAGTGTCTTAGGTCCACTACTCTTTATAGCTTACATGAGTGATATTTGTAACTGCCTTAACTTGGGTAGACACTTTCTACACGCTGATGATCTTAAAATAGTGTACTAATTCCCCCCTACCTCACGAGTTACCACAGGATTCCGGTATGGTGTTTGAAATGGAAGTTAGATCTCAATGCTTCAGCGTGTGGTTGTATATGTTTTAAAGATAAGCGTCTCAATTTTGATCTCTCCATAAACGGTAGTAAGTTGCCCCGGTCTTCAGTCAGTATTTGACTTAGGACCATAGTATTCATATAATCTGTCTTCTACAGAACGGGTTACTATGCCGACATCTAAGTCGCATCGACTTCTGGGTTCCATACTACGTAACATTTATAACAATGATTCTCGTATTCTGCTATATAAAGTTTATGTCCAACCTTTACTAGAATACAGCAGTTCTGTTCCCAGTAATGTTTCAATTAAAGATAAATTCGGACTGGAGTCTGTACAACGTCGCTTTACTGCTCGTATTCTTGACGCTGATTCTAGTCTGGACGATAAAACTGGATGCGCTAAGTTAAGACTAGATACCTTATGAAGGCACCAAATCAAGTTAAACCTAATCTATTTTTACCAGATACTGAACGAATTAGACTTTTCATCGTCTAATACGATTTAGTTTGAGGAAATGTCTTGCCATAAACGACGCAATTCAGCTTTGAAAATAAAAGTGTCACATTTACAATCTGCTCATTATATGAATATTAGATTAGTGTTTACTAGACAGAGATACAAGAAAATGATTATCATCAGTCTGTATATGCCTACACATTATGGGTATAGAACATTGAAATATATTTGCGTGTATATATCTGAAATACAAAACACTTAATGAAATGATGTGGCAACGTGTATTATTAAATTATGCCGAACAGTGTTTGAGTGAGTTATACCTAAAATAACTTGTTGAAAGTCTGGAGTATTTGTTTGTAGTAAATCAGTTTAGATTATAATTCAAATACTTGTAACGTCTTCTTCATAGATTCAGTACAAAGACGTAAGCTGATATCTGATTGACTGCTCTGTGAACGACACAAACATTGTGGGTGTTGGGCAAATTGTATTGATGAGTGATGAATCAAAATAAAACAAATGTTTAGTGCTTCTTACGTTGTCAGGTGGCATGCGACGTGGACGCATCCGAACTGGTTGCCCATTAGTTTCGATGTTGTGAACTGTGTGATGAGACAACAGTTTTTCACTTTAATCAGGTTTTGTAATCGAGGGATACTGCTTTAATATGTCAGCGAACTTGTCATACATCGGTAAAAACTGATGAATGCCGTAGATGACAGCTGACTTAACTACACCCATGATGGTAAAATAAGTGGTACTATCGATGAGTGAGCGTGTACCCATGTCGACAGCTAGGTTGAAATGTTGGAGGAAGTCAGCACCCAGGATAGCGTGTTGTACGTCAGCAATCACGAAAACTCAATTAAAACGTCGTCGAAGACCAAGATCTAAGGTCAACGAACACTCCCCATAAGTGTGAATCGTAGTCCCGTTGGCTGCTTGAAGTGTGACCGAACTGCAACCCGCGAACTTCGAAAAGGGTAACGTTTTTCCACGTGGTTTAACTGTTTGGCTTATTTCCGAGTTATCTTGCACATCTCTCACTTCGTTATATTATTTGTAGTACTCCAGCAGTATTACCTAACTTTACATACAAGCTTGTAGTATCTTAATATCTAGATATAACAAAATGGCACGAGTTAAGGCAAAACGTTCAAAGCCTAATACTAGTTCTCCTAAACCGAGCGACATTTCCTCTACCAGTTTTTCTCTTCCTAATCCGTCAGACACACAAACAAATTGTAGCGAAACTAAAAGACCAATATTTAATAGCCCTTTCCCTGCACACTCTGAAGCATCTGTTAACGAAGCACTTATCACCAATCAGCAACTGGCTGACAGTTGCATACCACTTGTTAGGGTAGTCAACATTGCCGATCAGAATACTGATATTGCTTCTTATAAAATGGAAGTGGACGACATTAAGTCAACACTAACCAAGTTGCAGAATGTCCTACAAGATCTAGCCCCAATATCATACCTATTTGGTAAACATAATAACACTGACATAGAAAAAGTTAAGCAAGCTGAAATCTTCCTAGATTTCATTTCGACCGAAGTTGTGAAGCGTATTAGTTCGCTCCGTAAGGCAATAGTTTACAACATCCCTGAGGACTCTCCTCTAAATAAGGTAAAGACAACTCTCTTAAAGGCTTCAGGCATGTCCCAAGTGCTTTGTGAGTGCAAAAGACTAAGAAAAAAAGACTGGCAAAGTAGCTGCCCAATTCTTTTTTACTTTAAATACACACAGGATTGTGAGAAATCTATCAAGTCAATGAGCCGTATAAGAACTGGCAGTGAGTACAAGAACGTACTAATATCTGCTGATAAAACACCACTACAACGCAGAACTCGTAGCAGGCATAACGCCACAGCTCATAATCTAAACGAACCTAAACATGAACTAGCAAATCAGAACAATCCTAGCAAAGCTAGTCCTACAGTAACCTGTGGTGAACGTGATATGCCATCGGAACTTTCAACCACACCGACTAAACTTAAAACTGAAGGGCCACATGATTTAAATGAACTAACCAGCTCGCCCTGTGTAAACCACAATACTATGGTATTAGCAACGGAAATAGCTGCCGACCTTATCGATTTAGACACTACTCCCCTGAAGAATACGATCGATCCTCATGCTAAAGTGCTGTGCGAGGAAACGTTATACACTGCAAAGCATCGCTGCACTGCAAAGACAATAAAGGAACTCAAACATTGGCATAACGATAGTAATGAGTACCTACGCACTGGGAATAGATTCTCTCTCTTAGAATCAGGCAACAAACCTCAAACCAACAGCACTAAAAAGACCCAAAATAGTCGGAACCTTAATAGGTTAGATAATAAAATTAACGACAAACCCCAAAATATTAGGCAAACTAAGCCTCTGCCATCTAAAATAAAAACTAATACTCAGTGTGGTAATAAACGATTTCTCTCCTCCCATCCTTACGCTAAACCAAATAAATACTCAGAAAAAATCGGAGTGACACACTCTACAGTGCCAGAGTACCAAATACTATTGGCCCAAGACACTACTACACAAAGAAGTCACCCATTACCACTTATTCCATCTCAGTTCCAAACGAACAGTAGCATGGCTCACCACAACCATGGAAAATATCCGCACCACCAATATAAGTGGCCACATAGATATGAAAATCTACAACCGAGACAATTCCCTAAATCCCAACCAAATGTACTCGAATTTCATACCACTAAACAACAGAAACCAACATAAGAACCCCATGGGATCCGCCTACAAGATACCTACAAACCTTGCTCAACAGGCTTATTACACCTACACTAATAGTCCAGCACTTTCCTTTGGCGGCCCAACGGTCACATCGAGATCGTACAAATCACTAATAAATCCCCCTCAAACTTCAGTGTATCATGACCACGGGTTGCTTCGTTATGCCTCCATGGCATACAATAATAATGTGCCAACGTATAATTGCTTGCTGCCCACATACAATCCACCAGAATTTTTTCATATGAACCGCTATCCACAGTATTCTCTTCCCCAATAGACTCAAATAGAACCTCGAATCGTAACTTCGCACCTTTTACAAACAATGAATCCCTTAAGTCTACCTTCTCACTATCCCGCCATACTCGCCTCACTTCCTCCCCTGTTCAGTCCTCACTTATTCCACATCGTCATATAGATAGTACTCTGCCAAGTGACAAAGTACCCTCTCCCAACCCCCTAGTGGCTAATGTCTCGCTGCTATCACTCCCCTATACTCCATTTTCTTCTTCCATTTCAAACAGAGTTCATAGGGATTCTCCACTAACTCAGGTAACCCGTGACCTATCCAATTTGATTAGTCCCATACAGTTCTCCACTATTCTATTTAACTCCCGTTCCCTCTTCAATAAAATCACTCATCTTAAATCCCTAATGTACTCAGTTAACCCATGCTGTGTCCTAATAACTGAAACTTGGTGTACTCCCGATATCTCAGACCTTACACTTCAAGTTGATAATTATGTCATATACCGCAAAGATAGGAATTCAGGAAAAGGCGGAGGATGTATAATATATGTTCGATCCGATTTTTCATCATCTCTTATCTCTCCAAAAGGTAGTGAACTTTTAGATGACGCTATATTTGTCAGTATTGACAACTGTTCCCATTATCAATTCCTGATAGGTTGTATTTATAGACCACCTAATGCTACCCATACTTTTACCCAACAATTAGGTCATTTATTCGCATCATTATCATTGCTTCCTATGACCAAGTTGATAGGAGGAGATTTCAATATGCCTTCTGTTACTTGGAACCCCTTGCATGGACCTCCACACCTTGATAAATTCTTTGGAATACTTGAAAGTAATGCATGGACTCAAGTAGTACGTAAAGCTACACGAAAGTCCAACTTATTAGACTTAATCTTCTTACAAAATGCCCCAAACTACTCAGTCAGTACTAGTCTTGAATTTCCTGACAGCGACCACAAAGTTGTCATTTGCCAGTTAATTGTCAATGAATGTTCATGTACTAAGAGTAAAACAAACGATCCTCTTGATTCTCGTATAAACTATGCTCAAATTAACTAGTCTAATACCGAGAAATTACTACATGATCTTAATTGGGATATATTTTTCTCCTCTTACGAAGTTAATAACTCACTAGATGCTTCTTACCATAATATAAATTTATGTCTTGACAGTGTTGCACCTTTTAAAGTGATTAAACCGCACATCCCAAATAGTGAATACATCCCTGCTAAATTTAAAAACAAACTAAGGAAGTTACGAAAGAGATTATTCGTTCAGCATGACTTTTCCGTAATTTCCAGTATCCATTCAGTATTCACAAATATAGCAAACTACAGAAAAACGAGAGAACTAGAAGCCGAAAAAATGCTTCTGAAATTACCTGACAAAATAGCCTATTTAGCAGCCACCCTCAGAAAGAAACTTTATGCCCAGTCCAGTCTTCCTACTACTCTCAAAATCAAAAATAAAATAACTAGTAACCCTACGGAGATCTGCAAAGCGTTTAGTGAATCATTTGCACACTCTTTTACTAAAAACAGTCCACTTATAGGGATGATCAGCAACTTCAACCAGAATAAATTAACTGGCATGAAGTTTACAGTTACTAATGTTAGAAATGCTATAAGATCACTAAAACCTTCATTTAATAGCGGGGAGGATGGAATACCGGTTAATTTGATTAAATATGGTAGCTCAGCCTTCCCAATACTGCTCACAAAAATATTTAATCTCTCCTTGGAAGATGGAATTTTTCCTAGTTCCTGGAAAACCACGTATATAATCCCTCACTTCAAAAAAGGCACCAGACTTAGCATTGAAAATTACCGTCCAATTAATCACTCTTCCGTTTTATCTAGAGTCATGGAGAAAGTTATAAAAGAGGAGATTTACACTCACATCGTTAAGCACAAGCTAATTAAATCTTCCCAGCACGGCTTCGTGTCTAAGAAATCCTGCATAACTTGCCACCTAGAATACTTCGACTATATAATAAACAATAGAGATGATGGAAAATTAATTGTTACCCTATACTTTGACTTCACTAAAGCGTTTGACAAAGTACATCACTCATCTCTCTTATATAAATTACAAGCTTTCGGGATAACGGGCAAATTGCATGATTGGTTAGCTTCGTTTTTGAAAGATCGCATTCAATTAGTGAAACTAGGACGATATCTCTCACGTCCTCAAAATATCCCTAGTGGTGTCTTCCAGGGTTCAGTCATTGGACCATTGTTATTTATTATGTATGTTAATGACATATGCCACTGTTTTCAAGAGGGTAAGACCTTTATGTTTACGGACGACCTCCAGGTTGTCTATACATTCTACCCAGATGAAGGTTCTAATGTTAACGACATAATACAGAGAGATGTAAATAAACTAAGCGAATGGTGTAATAAGTGGTTTCTTCCCCTTAACACACAAAAGTCAGGGTACCTATGTTTCGGAGAATCTAACCCCGAGATTAACCTACACCTTAACGAACATGAATTTCGTCATCTAAATGACGTCCGTGATTTAGGAGTAAGGTATTCAAAAAGTCTATCCTTTACCGAGCATGCTTCATCACAGGTCTCTAAAGCTCGTAGACTTATTGGTTTTATTCATCGTAACTATCGTCTTAGCGAATCTAAAGTCATTCTTTATAAAACTTGTGTTAGACCTCTACTTGAGTACTGCCCAATTATATATAGTTGCATGCGTTCACTAGATCGGCAAAAAATAGAGAAAGTTCAACGGCATCTTAACCCCTGGCCGACCCTATGATGCTAGATGCTGTGCTTGGAAGTTAGACCCTTTATGGGTCAGAAGGATTAAACTTAATCTTACTATACTCTATAAAATTCTTCATAAAGATATTATAACAGATTGTACTGCCTTGACATTTGCTGGAAAACATAAGTATGACTTGCGGAACCAAAACTCTCTGGTAACAGTGCAGAGAGCCACTAGTAAGCTAAAATCCTCCTTCTTTGTTGCACGTTATGCTAACCTTTGGAACCGGTTACCAGAAAGCATACGACAATCTAACTCATTGTCACAGTTTAGATTGGCAATAAACCTACACTTGGACAATGCCGGCATCTGTAACTTACTTAACACAACTTATATAGACTATGGTACATTTATCAATGGACCTCCTGGCATTTAATTCTACTTATAACTCGACTAAACAATAAAAAGCACTTGTAGACTTTAAAAACTTTTTAATTATTCACCTACAGGCAATAGAACGTTTCTACCTAGAAGAGAGTGCTTTGGAAACTCGTAATGTCTATGCACTTCTTAGAGGTGATGTAGTATGTCTTTATTCCCCCATACTTTATCTTATAGGATAAAGTAGATCTGAAATTTACCATAGTTATCTCTAGTATCAGTTGACGTTTCCCAGAATAAAAAAGTCGAGTAACAAATGAGATTTAGTTAATCCAATATGTACACTTTAGGTCTCACTATAATCAGATGTACTTAACTGATTGTGTGCCCTCTCGCGTTTTCGCTTGTTCCTTTTCTTTATCTTTTCAGTTCCTAACTATCGTGGCACGCTGAAAATATAACCCAAAGTCCACGCTAAAAAGGAAATTGCATCTTAGTGATCTGCTCATGATGCTTTAATGTGTTACCTCCAATCTCCATCGTCCACCTACAAGGTGCCGTCCCACACAAGGACATGTTCGTACTTGACGCCACAATAGACTATTTCAAACAACTCTGTGGTATCTAAATCTTCCTTGTGTCGCGTCTTTGACACTACTTTTTTGAATTGATTACATATATTAATAAGTGTTCTCTACTAATACATTCCTGAAAACTCAAGAATGAAATGTATCTTCCAGCTTGTCTTGTAAATGGTATAATTAGTCAAGCATTCATTTCGCAAAAACTTTGTGTTCTATTGTAAAAGAGTTAAACTTTCTGTATCATAATGACCATGCCTGTAAACTGGCGTGATTTCTGTAATAAATAAAGTAATAAATAAAATAATTGAGGAAGGTTTTGTGTTGTTCTTTGGAGGGACGACACTGATTTCCGCCCCTGTGTCAATCAGGAATCTACATGCGGAAATCTTGTCTGATACATATAAGAGACTGCCAGCTGTTTTGCCATTAGCGGTAGCCGCCACTACTGCCTGACAGGTGGGGTTCCTCGCCTGCTGGTTATGGTTGATAGCAAAACTACAGGGGTGTAGACATTTCTTGGCTAGTTTACCGTACTTACAGTGATACTAGCAAACGCGTGGAGGATCACGTGACGTAGTTCGACGGCACACGCTGGAGGGTCGGCGACGAGAGACAGAGCGTGGCCTATGATTTGTGAAATTTAAGATCGAAGCTTGAAGTTTTTCCACAGTAGTGGTCAGTGTTGCTACCTGTGTCTGAAGCGATTCTACCGTAGCATTTGAGTCACTCATTACAAGTGGTTTATGAACAGCTGTAGCTACCTGTTGGGTCGGATAAACGTCGAAAATTTTGTCCGCTAACTCGGCTAACTTTGATAAGGGCGTAGAGTTTGAGGAAATGCTTAGAAATCGTTGAATACTGCCTGGGAGACGACGCAACCATATGTGTTTAAGTACCCCTTCATCAAGATTGTAAGGACCTGCCAACTGATGCATAAAACGTAAAAGTTGTGATGGCTCTCGGTTATCAAGAGAACACGCTGTTAACAACTGCTGCAGTCGCCGTTCATCAGATACCGATGTTCGCTGTATTACGGCCTCTTTGAGCTTTGTGTAAGGGTTAGTCACTGGCACTTGAATTATGAGATCCCAAACCTCTGCCGCAACCTCTGACGGTAAGGACCCTACGGCATAAACGTAACGAGTAGCTTCGGTGCTGATGCGTTTTGCCTGGAGGAATGCTTTGGCCTGGGCGAACCAAAGGCGAGGGTCGCGTGGGTTGTATGGCAAAAGGCGTAGATCGGCAATGGCACTTACACTAGGTGTCGGTTGCACAAGTGATGGAGTATCTCCAGTAAGCTGAGGCGTAGTTGAGTTTGTTTCCATGAAGTAAAAATCAGGAAGTAACAAGATGATGTGAAAAGGACAACAAATAAAAGTCGTGCAACTACGGTGAAAAATGCCAACAGTCTAGTATAAACACACAAAAAGACAGCGCGGTAAACAAAAATCTACAGCCAAAATACTACACAGAAAAAAATAAAGGAAAAATCTGGATAAAAGGCTAATGTCAGTAAGTATGAGGCTTAGTAATAATAATACGTCCAGGACACCGAAAAAAACTTATAAGTTTAAATATATATATATATATACGTAACCAACGATATGTTAAGTAAGAAGACGGGTTCACCATTAACATGTAGTGGCCACGGAACACTATAGAGTCAATATCGCCTTACAACTAGACACAAATGCGTACAAATAGTATATTAACAGTTATTATAAGTATATATAACAAGTACAACGTCTAGCAGAATGTGGTTTACTTGGACTAACGGCAAAGTTCGGACTGAATGACGAATGTCCCAGGTGACCACCACACATATGTACATTTTATGGCGTCCTTTGTAAGTTCGTTTTCGTCATTAAAGCTGGGAAGAGCCAATGTTTCGTTGAGTATTCAATTCCAATGCTATAAAAGGGAACCAATTATTAATCCAAGCATTCGGTGGAGAAAACTCAGTCAGAACGAAGAATAATACGTCAACAATGTATTTACGCTTCCGAGAGCAGCAGTCAGCAGTAAGCGCCACAGGCAAAGTGTGAAAAGTGTAGGAGTACAATTATATTAATGATACATTTAAACAACGTTAGCAAAGTATGTATTAGTAACATGACAGAACAAGTATTTATTACACATGTAAAACTTATAAATTTTTACAAAATATAATGTCATTAAGTCAATCAGCACAAGTGATTCTTATGTTGTCTTATAACTATATGCATTATGATAGATTATAGCTAAAGTTGTCATCAAATTATACGGTCTAACAGAATCGATAATTCAGTTTAACTATCATCTTCATTCATATGGTTACTTACATATAATTCATTGATAATATGATAATATCATAGGAAATATAATTACATCACTATGTATGCAATCTTCGGTAGTCAACTGTTGACTTCGAAGATTTTCATTTATTCCTCTATTGCATGGTTTATATTCACTGTGTAGAAATGAATATATTATGCTGAACAAAATAGTGCATTGCATATTATTCATAACTTATCATCAATAATTAGTTCTCATGAGCATGTTCATGCACACATGAATAACTAAAGTATTAATCGAGTTAATAATTGTTGACATCAAGCACATAGATGCAATCGTATGATTTTGACACAACTATGCACAGTACGAAAGATGTCTGTCCATTTAACTATCTGTTGAATGATTTAAAGTTGATTGTTCAATAAGCTGGACAGTTATTCACACTGGTTCATCACTTAGTATTTATCATATTTGTATACACCGCATGATAACGTGAATAAATCAATCGAGAAATGTATCAAATGTATTGTATTCAACGTAAATCCATATGGCCAACTAGACTGATTGCATTATTTTGTGCTGATGTCGTTTACGAATATAATTCACACTGGTTACCACATGTCGATCAAGTGAATAATAATCAAGCGAAAATAAATTATCCTAATGTAATGCAAACACGACTCAGTAGAATTTATGGTGGCTCATCACCTATGTCACACATGCACTATGCATGGTTTGATAGATGCTCGCACAACACATAGAACACACGAAAATCCCTTGTTTAAGGATAGTTGGCTTCAAAGTTATGAAATGCGGTTTACAATTTGACATGGTTCATGATCAAAAACAAAACTAAATATAATCAAAATATAGCTTACCTGATCAATGAAATTACTCACAACGCAAGATTGTGCATTGAGACATATTTTAACAACTTGACTGAAATTATTTTGCAAAATATTTGACCATGATGTAATCTGCTTTTCATTAGGGGTTGTAAATGAAGACAAAATGGAAATAGAATTCACATCAATTCATAAGGTCGTTTAATAGAATCTCGTCAATTATTAAAACACCGAATCTTAGATTAGTGTTCATTAGTCATAGACACAAGACAATGATCATCATCAATCTGTATATGCACAGTCTTCCTTTTGATTGTGAACAGCTTGAAATTTCCCTAATAATGTGCTTGTTAAATGAAAATGACCACATCTTTGTATGCTAAACGTTTTCCATTGAATTCGAAAAGTCTAGTAATGAAAAGATTAAGTCACTGTTTGTGCTGATGTCGTTTACGAATATAATTCACACTGGTTCATCACTTAGTATTTATCATATTTGTATACACCGCATGATAACGTGAATAAATCAATCGAGAAATGTATCAAATGTATTGTATTCAACGTAAATCCATATGGCCAACTAGACTGATTGCATTATTTTGTGCTGATGTCGTTTACGAATATAATTCACACTGGTTCATCACTTAGTATTTATCATATTTGTATACACCGCATGATAACGTGAATAAATCAATCGAGAAATGTATCAAATGTATTGTATTCAACGTAAATCCATATGGCCAACTAGACTGATTGCATTATTTTGTGCTGATGTCGTTTACGAATATAATTCACACTGGTTCATCACTTAGTATTTATCATATTTGTATACACCGCATGATAACGTGAATAAATCAATCGAGAAATGTATCAAATGTATTGTATTCAACGTAAATCCATATGGCCAACTAGACTGATTGCATTATTTTGTGCTGATGTCGTTTACGAATATAATTCACACTGGTTCATCACTTAGTATTTATCATATTTGTATACACCGCATGATAACGTGAATAAATCAATCGAGAAATGTATCAAATGTATTGTATTCAACGTAAATCCATATGGCCAACTAGACTGATTGCATTATTTTGTGCTGATGTCGTTTACGAATATAATTCACACTGGTTCATCACTTAGTATTTATCATATTTGTATACACCGCATGATAACGTGAATAAATCAATCGAGAAATGTATCAAATGTATTGTATTCAACGTAAATCCATATGGCCAACTAGACTGATTGCATTATTTTGTGCTGATGTCGTTTACGAATATAATTCACACTGGTTCATCACTTAGTATTTATCATATTTGTATACACCGCATGATAACGTGAATAAATCAATCGAGAAATGTATCAAATGTATTGTATTCAACGTAAATCCATATGGCCAACTAGACTGATTGCATTATTTTGTGCTGATGTCGTTTACGAATATAATTCACACTGGTTCATCACTTAGTATTTATCATATTTGTATACACCGCATGATAACGTGAATAAATCAATCGAGAAATGTATCAAATGTATTGTATTCAACGTAAATCCATATGGCCAACTAGACTGATTGCATTATTTTGTGCTGATGTCGTTTACGAATATAATTCACACTGGTTCATCACTTAGTATTTATCATATTTGTATACACCGCATGATAACGTGAATAAATCAATCGAGAAATGTATCAAATGTATTGTATTCAACGTAAATCCATATGGCCAACTAGACTGATTGCATTATTTTGTGCTGATGTCGTTTACGAATATAATTCACACTGGTTCATCACTTAGTATTTATCATATTTGTATACACCGCATGATAACGTGAATAAATCAATCGAGAAATGTATCAAATGTATTGTATTCAACGTAAATCCATATGGCCAACTAGACTGATTGCATTATTTTGTGCTGATGTCGTTTACGAATATAATTCACACTGGTTCATCACTTAGTATTTATCATATTTGTATACACCGCATGATAACGTGAATAAATCAATCGAGAAATGTATCAAATGTATTGTATTCAACGTAAATCCATATGGCCAACTAGACTGATTGCATTATTTTGTGCTGATGTCGTTTACGAATATAATTCACACTGGTTCATCACTTAGTATTTATCATATTTGTATACACCGCATGATAACGTGAATAAATCAATCGAGAAATGTATCAAATGTATTGTATTCAACGTAAATCCATATGGCCAACTAGACTGATTGCATTATTTTGTGCTGATGTCGTTTACGAATATAATTCACACTGGTTACCACATGTCGATCAAGTGAATAATAATCAAGCGAAAATAAATTATCCTAATGTAATGCAAACACGACTCAGTAGAATTTATGGTGGCTCATCACCTATGTCACACATGCACTATGCATGGTTTGATAGATGCTCGCACAACACATAGAACACACGAAAATCCCTTGTTTAAGGATAGTTGGCTTCAAAGTTATGAAATGCGGTTTACAATTTGACATGGTTCATGATCAAAAACAAAACTAAATATAATCAAAATATAGCTTACCTGATCAATGAAATTACTCACAACGCAAGATTGTGCATTGAGACATATTTTAACAACTTGACTGAAATTATTTTGCAAAATATTTGACCATGATGTAATCTGCTTTTCATTAGGGGTTGTAAATGAAGACAAAATGGAAATAGAATTCACATCAATTCATAAGGTCGTTTAATAGAATCTCGTCAATTATTAAAACACCGAATCTTAGATTAGTGTTCATTAGTCATAGACACAAGACAATGATCATCATCAATCTGTATATGCACAGTCTTCCTTTTGATTGTGAACAGCTTGAAATTTTCCTAATAATGTGCTAGTTAAATGAAAATGACCACATCTTTGTATGCTAAACGTTTTCCATTGAATTCGAAAAGTCTAGTAATGAAAAGATTAAGTCACTGTTTGTGCGGCTGCCTGATATTCAACACTGCTTTCTCGTTAATACATTGGATTGCATGTAACCTCCCATTATTTTATGTAGGCTCTAAGTGATGTGTGTGAAAAATTGTACTGATGAAATGTTCGACTTACTTCACAATCTGCCCTGGCATCAATATACATCCATATAACCATTTTGTGTTATAATTGCGATGTAAATAATCCTTTGGTAACTGTCTTGAATTTCTGATGACACAAGTGATTTGCAAATAATTGATTCACGTGCGTTACATGTGTGCTTTCTTCTATTTATGTGGCTTTGCATAATTTAATACAATTAGTGCTAGAGTATACATTGTCAGCAGCAGCATCATGTTCTCATTTTGATCCGTTAATTAGACAGTTCTTAAATCGATTCATTTAATTGTCATTTAATTGTTGAAATTTATATTTTTTTCTCAGACAACTCTATTTTTACGTATTTGTCAGCAATTCTTAGTTTCTCAACTATCCATTTGTTTTAGTATGAACTTTGATTGATTTCAGATGTGTACTACACTCAGTTTCAAAGTCCTAATTGAAGCAACATTAAAGTTAGTGTGCTTTGCTGCCTGTTATCTGATTAATTGCTCTATTCGACTGATTGTTTTCAGAAATGTGTTTCTGGATTAATAGAAACACCTTCCATTCTCAAAAGTAACAGATAGTGTAGTTTAAATTATTTAATGTTTCCGCAGTTTCACTGTGTTAGCTATTCGGAACACTATTGTAGGCCGTAGAATCTAGTCTCAGTGTTGAGGTTTGTAACGTTTCTATTGATATTAGGTGTGATTGTAGTATCACCGTTACCGTCAATAGTTTGTACTTAATCCCATTTTGGTACGTCCATGAGCCATTCTCATAAACCGACTACACTTTAAAAGAGCGTCGAGTAAATTATTGACTGTGGTTTTGATTGCGATTCTACTACGTTTACACTTTAATTAAGTGTTCAGTAGTTTTGTTATCTCAATGGATTTTCAGTTATGTATATATGCATAAACATGTGTATTTCAACACAACTGGGGGTTTATGTGATGCTTATATAGAACAACCAACTGATTTATTTAGTTTAGTGCATTTCAAGAAACACCCCACGTGATTTCATAAATTATGCTGATGGAATTGCCTTGGATTATCAGAAAAGTATTTTGAACAAACTTGACATTGCAAAGATAATTCGGTTTTTAAGTGACAAATGAACAGATGAGAGGTAATTCAGGGATGTTTGTTTACAGATGATACGTGGTTAATGTAAAACTTTTACTAGTCAGAATATTAATCACTATTTGCTGAGTATGAAAAATGAGTGGCGAATATAAAATCTGGATTTCATAACAGATGTCACTCGATTTGATTGGGAATTGTGATTTAATTAAGAGAATGTGAAGTGTTTGTGTTAGTTCATTTGTAGTAAGCATCTGTGAGTGTTCATTTATTTTAAATGGGTCACTTGGGGAGCTGTTAACAGCCCACTCTCCTCCTTCTGCTAAGTCAGCGTTACCTCTTAAACAGAATTTACTTGCCTGAATGCAGTGCCCTAGCTCAAACTTAACTAGGATCGTGTAAACCGTAATGAAACTCTGTGATTATAACCTGATGAATTTTCTCCATCAAACCGATACTATTCTGAAGGCATTGTTTGCAATATCACGCACATTAATAAATTATCATACAATTAGTTTGTATGCACGTGAAATAACTTCATACTCGATCTGGATGTGATACGTAACACTTGTTAACTTATCCAAGATCCATACTATTAGTATTGTTACTGACTTTAAGGGAATTGGTCTGTGTTTCACAACGACAATGAGTTCTATTCTACTTCACGTGAAAAAATATTAAAATCTAATGAATGAATTTATCAATCGTACTCGTTATTAAACTACGCATAATTTGTAGTAATTGAGATGTACAATGTTGGAAATCAAATAGATAACGATAAATACAACAACAGCAAAAAGCAAACGAAGGACCTCAGTATCAATACTACTCTATGATGACGTTAATCAGTATAAATGGAGCCGGTGGAGTACAGTAACTACTAATGAAAATCAGTAGCACATACCATCGGAGAAACAGTCCTGTAATAACAAAACTGCCTAATACTGTATTTTACTCAGATCTACGTTATTCTAATATTATTTGATCGTCGATTATTTGTTTTTTAACATTGTACATCTCAATTACCACAAGTATGACCAATCGAATCATTTATAAGATTTGAATATTTTTGAGAAAATGTAGATTATGCCTAGTTGTTATTACGATGAATAGTGATTGTGAATTTTCCTTATTCATCTTGTCTTGATTATAAACGGTGTGGTGACTAGCCTGTATTAGTCTAGAATGTGACTTACTGATTTGTTTAATGCTGCTCTCTGATCAACTGTCTAGTCTTCGGATGCGGACATCGAGCAGATTGCTTTCCTGTTGGTTCACCGTAGATTAGGGAGAGCACACTTCTGCACCCAGTACCCCATGATCGCTTTAAACTTAAAAATGATAACTAAATAATCATCATTTCAATGGGTGGGTAGAGTAGGTGGAAGAAATAACTCATAATAACGGAGCCGATTATATGAGCTGAGACTTGATGCAGTACATTTCATTACCTGTTATCATCTAATATAATGCACTTCAATTTTCCTAATTAACATAATTTGTCTGGATTTCTTGTGATGTTCTGTGAAACAAATTCGCTTATCACTCCTTCATTCTACTTCTCGTAACGTCCATGGTGCTCATACTGGTTATTATTTATTAGTAGTACTTAACTAACTAGGAGAAACAATAATAATCTTTCAAATGTCTTTTTAAATATGAAATATGAAAGAGAACCACTACGAATTGAATAAATTAAAATGTGTAATTAGACTATTCCGACAAAAGTGAGACTGGTAATATTTTATTGTAAGTCAAAACCAGACAACTTGGCAAACGTCTGAAGTTCAATACTCCAAATTAATTAACACAAAATGAGTTTTACGGAATTTATTACTTACAAGATCTAATCTTGATAGACGGCAGAAAATTTTCATTTTGTATTTTGTTGACAACATGTTGAAATCAAAGTAACAGAATTGTAAATGAAAGATATTTCTTGTGATAAGTTGTTATCAGTCGGCTGAATGTCGCATAATATTTCTATTTTGTGTTTTAATTTTTTTACAGAACAACACTCTAGAAAGTAATGAAATTCATGAACGGATTAAATTTTATTTCTCGGATGTTTTATTTCATTCTAAGCTTGCTTTAAAATTGAAAGTTTTCAGAAAGAGAATGAAATTATTCTTCAGGTGATTGCAGGATTATTGCATTGTAAAATGTGAGTATGAATATGAGTAAGTAAGAAGAGCCAATGTAAGAGAATGCAGTGAGTTCGCTGATTATACGACTTCTCTTTAGCTCTTATACAACCTGCAGTCAATAGTATTAATCATTAGTTGAATTCATTGCACGTATTTTATACCTTACTGAACATGAAATATTAGGAGAGAGACGATAAATGAGGAAGAATTATGAATTGTTGTTTGTAGTCGTGACAAATCGATGTTGACTGGTTGGATACGAGTGGTGATCAGAGAAACACAGGAAAGCTGATTGATCCTAATACAAAACACTCTAGCAGAGAACAGCATCGATTCAGACATGCAATTCAATGAAACGGCTGTTTCTTGATATGAACAGTTAGGCGTTGGTTGTGAGATTTGAGGTTTCCAGATTTCATTCCTTGAGTTTGTGGAAGTTGCTAGCTAATAAGGAGTTCAATAATGTGTCGAACAAGTTGCTTTATTTGCCTTGGTTCTGAGTGGTACATAATCGACGAAGAAATAAAAATATACTTAACACACATCTGCACTAAGCCATCCTTATCCGAAACGTATTGTTGAGGATGTCAGATCCCGAGAATTCTCTTGGTCAGCTTGTTATTTTTGTAATTGAATTGCGTAAACTTTAACACTTTTGTTTCGGCACCAAAATGTCACGATTTCACCTTCATTTTGTGTTCCACACTTGAGAAGACGCTACATCTCATTGGTTCGTTGTTTATTTTAGTATGCTAATTGCAACATTTCAAGAATGCTCTCTCTTTTTTTATATATACGCACGAGGTATGTAGTTGTTGCCCGGCAATCTGCCAGGCTGCCTGTAAAACTAAACGCTTCTTGCTGACGTTAGACTTATTTCTCTATTTAGCTGAACTGGGGTGCTGCGAAATAGCTAAGCTTGTCTGTTGTTGTGTCGCTGGTCCTACGTTTGTTAGCAGGTATTTAGGTGCTTTCCCTTGATTCGCGAAACCTTAGCAGTGGCAGCGAGGCTTGTGGTAACTACCATCCTTCGAAAATAGAATCATTATTGGAGCAGCAGCAGCAGCTAAAGCTGAATCAAATATTTGCGCACACGAAAATTGCATCTGATTCCTCACCTAGCACATCATCCACTACTACTGCACCATCAATTGGAGGCGTTGCAAACAGTATTGCTGGATTTTACTACGATCCTGATTCTAACATTACTTTAGATGTGGTTTCGGCGTTTTGAAGATCTATTTGAATTTGATTTTGCAACATAAGATGATACTTGGAAGGTTAGGCCGCTACTTCTTAAATTGGATTAGAGTTATTCAGACAAATATTGCAATTTGGTTCAGCCACGAAACTCACGCGACTGATCGTTTTCTGACACAGTCCTGTCACTGAGCATACAGTTTGGAGATAATTCTGCCCTATTCAATACACGATGGCGATGCCTCAAACTAATTGTGAATGAAGAGAGTAATTTACTTACACATGTCGGTATCGTCAACCGCGAATACGAGCATTTCCATCTCAAGTCTCTCACAGATTACCAATCTGAAGCTCTAGTTCTTATTTGCTGTCTACAATGTCGGGCTTTTAGCGACATTAGAATGCGGTTACTATGTCGACGTGATCAAGACTCTAAGTTAACGCTGTGTGACATTGCTAGTGATATTGCTATCATTCTGATCATGCCTGTAAAACTAAACGCTTCTTGCTGACGTTAGACTTATTTCTCTATTTAGCTGAACTGGGGTGCTGCGAAATAGCTAAGCTTGTCTGTTGTTGTGTCGCTGGTCCTACGTTTGTTAGCAGGTATTTAGGTGCTTTCCCTTGATTCGCGAAACCTTAGCAGTGGCAGCGAGGCTTGTGGTAACTACCATCCTTCGAAAATAGAATCATTATTGGAGCAGCAGCAGCAGCTAAAGCTGAATCAAATATTTGCGCACACGAAAATTGCATCTGATTCCTCACCTAGCACATCATCCACTACTACTGCACCATCAATTGGAGGCGTTGCAAACAGTATTGCTGGATTTTACTACGATCCTGATTCTAACATTACTTTAGATGTGGTTTCGGCGTTTTGAAGATCTATTTGAATTTGATTTTGCAACATAAGATGATACTTGGAAGGTTAGGCCGCTACTTCTTAAATTGGATTAGAGTTATTCAGACAAATATTGCAATTTGGTTCAGCCACGAAACTCACGCGACTGATCGTTTTCTGACACAGTCCTGTCACTGAGCATACAGTTTGGAGATAATTCTGCCCTATTCAATACACGATGGCGATGCCTCAAACTAATTGTGAATGAAGAGAGTAATTTACTTACACATGTCGGTATCGTCAACCGCGAATACGAGCATTTCCATCTCAAGTCTCTCACAGATTACCAATCTGAAGCCCTAGTTCTTATTTGCTGTCTACAATGTCGGGCTTTTAGCGACATTAGAATGCGGTTACTATGTCGACGTGATCAAGACTCTAAGTTAACGCTGTGTGACATTGCTAGTGATATTGCTATCATTCTGATCATGCCTGTAAACTGGTATGCTCTCATGTACAAATTGCTACTTCAGAATAAACTATTATTATTATTATGTCAACGCTTAATCAACAACCATCGCACACTACTGTGGTCCAATCAGGTGGTAAACACAAGTCTGAAGTACACAGAGTACATCAGTCATCCTGCAATTGCACACACATATGCGCAGACTTTTCAATAGACCTTAACGTAGCCTTTGAACAACATCATTATCCACTACCAGTTCTTGCAAACTTATTTACTGTGCTAAACAATGTGAAATGTTTCACAAAGCTGAGCTTTGCTAATCTTACCTACAAGTGGATATGGTTGGGGAATCCAGAGAGCAACTGACAATTAATATTCGTCGTAGGATGTTTTAATACAACTGTTTGCCATTCAGCGTCAAGACAGCTTACCCCATTTTTCGGCAACTAATACACTATTTTAGCAGACACCGCAAGTATGTGTATATATAATCAACATAGAACCTGGAAATTATTTGTGCATCGGTTCAAGTTGCTATACCTCCATGGCACTGCAAGATTAACACTACTACTATTAGTAGAAGTAACTTCAAAAAAATATAATATTAAAAATAACAAAGAGTGTGAACCTATAAAATATGGTTCAGGAAGAGTAGAAAGAAAGTAAAAGTTATATCTCATGATTCAAGGGAGGACAATGAGTGAATACATCTGCGCCATTGTGACCGATTCCGAGCCGTGTCACTAAGTGTTTCTGGCCACTGGTTACAGTAATCGCGAGGACTCTATCCAGGTAGTCTGTAGATACCGAAACGACTGAAACCGGAAGTCAGTGATTTCATGGACTGATGCCATGTTTTAGTTTGGCCGCCTCTAACTCTCTTCCTTCCTATTCCTATATCAGCCAGCATTGCGCATCGGGGAAGACGGTGGTTAGGCATTCGCAACACATGTCCCAACCACCTCAGTCGTTGACGATTCACAACCCCATCGACTGATTTACCACATTTGCCTAACACCCGTCGTCTAATCTCGTTATTACATACTCGGTGATCCCAGCTAACGCGAGCAATGTTTCGTAGGCATCGATGGTCAAAACCTAATAACCTTCGAGTGTTACCTACCCTTAATGGCCATGTCTTACACCCATACAGTAAGACAGAGCGAACTGTTGCGCAGTTCACTCTTACTTTCGTTGAGAGATGAATATCTCGTCTACGCCATAGGTGACGTAAGTTGGCAAAAGCTAAACGAGCTTTCTGAACTCGTACTGAGATTTCGTCAGAAACTAACTCATTAGGGCTAATCAGACTTCCAAGATACGTGAAGTGGTCGGCGTGCTCAACTACTTCACTCCCTATCTTTAGTTCTGGGATTGGCGTAAACTAGTCCTGGAGCAATAGTTTGCATTTGGAGGGGGAGAAACGCATTCAGGAAATGCTTGCATTGGAGCTTATTGCTGTTAAAAGTTTCTGCAACATATCAGAGTCTTCGCCAAACGGGACCATATCGTCAGCGTATTCTAAGTCAATAAGTGGATTTCCTGGTAGGAGATCAATTCTTGAAAAGTCAGACGATGAAAGTGTAATTTCCAACAGTATGTCAACTATGAAATTAGCAAAAACGGGGAAAGTGGGCAGCCTTGACGGACACAACTGGAGGTTACAAATTCAGATGACAATTCGCCATATGTTCTGACACGACTAATAGTATTTGAGTAAAGAGCCTTAACAGGATTTATGCACTTTTGGGGCACGCCTTTCGATGAAAGACATTGACATAGAACCTCGCGGTTTACAAAGTCAAATGCCGCCTTCAAGTCAAGGAGAACCGCTATTGTCGGGCGCCGAAGAGTATGTCTGTGTTCTAAAATCTGACGAAAGGTGAATATTTGGTCTATACAACCACGACAAGATCTAAAACCAGCCTCATTTACTCGTATTTGTAGGTCACGAGTTGTAGTTAAATGTCTGATAATTATAGAAGCTAGTATTTTAGACACTATATTAGACACTAATTAGTCAAACTAAGTACCCGCTGTCTAAACTGAAAATCAATACTCAATGTATTAATAAACGATTTCTCTCATATAATACCCATGTTAATTCACACAAATACTTTGAAAAAAACGGAGTGACACACTCTACCGTGCCAAAGTACCAAATACTATTGACCAGGGATAATACCGCACACAGAAGTCACCCAATACCACTTATACCATCACAGTTCCAAATGAACGATAGCATGACTTACTACAACCATGGAAACCATCCGTATTACCAATATAAGTGGCCACCTAGACATGAAAATCCACTACCAAGACAATTCCTTATAGTAAACGTTTCTGCTCATGACTATATGCCTAGAACTCATAATATATTGCCTAACTATTGTAAACCAAATGTTACATATGCTCACTTATATCCTTTTTTCTAGTATCCTCATCTGACTCCTCACAACACTTTTCACGCTTGTCCGCTACCTATACCACCCTACCTGAACCAACAATTGATGCCAATCGTGAATGCTCCCAACCCCTATAACCACTAAGGAAAATGTAACTAGCATCTCATATCCGGTTAACATAAGCGTCTTAAGCAATTACCACAGAGATAACAGAGACGTTAAGAACACTGATCTCGTGGAACAAACACCGAGTATTCATCCACTAACATCTCAGGTAAGTATGTATAATATACATTCATTGCTACGCCCTCACTGAAAATAGCACAGAAACAGTGCCGATGTGACACAGACACTCGGTGATTTAGGAATACAGACTGGGAGGTTTGGAGCGACTCATAAAATACTCTGATTGAAACAACTTCTTTACTACTGACTCACTTCAAGTCTCTTTAACAATTTTTACACGACAATTCTATCATGCTTAGATATCATAGCCCCCAAAACAACATGCATGCCCTCTAGGAATAACTCATCATTTCTCCCACGTAAACACCGAACAAGGCTCAGAAAGCTTCCAAATTGTTATTTCTCTTCCTATGATTTTTCGTGTGTACACTCAATATGGGAATCCCTAGAATCAGTTAGGATGTCACTTGTTGGAGGTAAAAGGAACGAGGAGCTTATTGTGCTTAAAAGCGGCACTAAAATGAATAGTGACTTATAACACACTGTTCAGATCTACCCACGCAGATTCCACCGCTACGGAGGAATACCCTCTATTTTAGTGCTCAGTTGTAGTCCTTATCCAAGTTCTAAATATTATTTGCCTTACTCCGTATCTGGATATACCCCATTATGTTCACTCTCAGCCGGCTCTTGCAATCGCAGCACCAGAGACGAAAAGCGCGCGCTTGTTTGTCTAAAATGCGCTGCAATACAACGCGTGAATCTAAAACCCTAGTACTGTGAAATCTGATGTCGTTGGCCTTGCAATTAATTAATCCCTTCATATAATGTGAACCTCCTATCAATGGTTATCAAAACCCTTGTATATTAATAAAACTATATCAATCTGATCATACTTGTAAACTGGTATGTACTCATGTACAAATGTAACTTGAGAATGAATTTATTATTATTATTAAATATAACTTCTCTTTCATCCTTCACTAGCTACTGATTTATTCTCAATCGTAGGAGTGAGTTCAATCGTTAGAAGCTGATCTGGTAATACCGCAAGCGTAAATTTGTCATTTACCAGGTGGCGCGAGGTTTGAAGGTTGTAACTTTTTTACGTGGTCTATCATTTTTGTATTTAATTCGAGCTTTGCCCACATCCTAACTTGTAATACTATCATCGCTCTTTACTAGTAACTACATTGAGTGTTCTAATACTGAAATGGTACGCAATAGGGCTAAGCGCTCTAAACTTAATAGGAGTTCACCAAACCCAAGTGATATGTCCTCTGTTAGTGACTCTCTTCGTGATTCTGCTGTAACACAGCAGCTATCACCACTTGTTAGAGCTGTAGACATTATGAAGGACTTAAATAGTGACGTAAATTATGTGACCGAACTAGGAGAAATAAAGTCTACTCTCAACCGAGTCAACAGTATTTTGTCAGACTTAGAACCTATATCCTATCTACCGCGTAAGAAAGATGATTTAGACGTTAAAAAACTTAAGCAGGCAGAGATCTTTATTAACTTTATAGCTGACGAAGTTGTGAATAAGCTGAAATCTCACCATAAAGCTATTGTTTATAATATACCTGATAAATTCCCACTACGTAAAGCAAAGGCTATCATTTTGAAAGCCTGTAATATGTTGCATGTCCCGTGCGATTGTAGAAGATTGAGAAAAGAGGACTGGCAAACCAGTTGTCCAGTCTTGTTCCACTTCACATCAACCTTTGATGCTAGGTGCTTCATTAACTCCGTAAGTAACATTAGATCTAGTACGGGCCTCACGCATATCAAGATAGTTGCAGACAGAACGACCCTACAACGAAGAACGGCTAATCACACTACTCTGCATAACGGTGTAAATAAGCTTGAAAAAAAACGTGACTCAAGCTTCCGACCTTATTCAACCACACCACACCCTTCACTGTGTCCTAGTGTCAACTGTGCACACTCGGATAAATGCTCTCCACTCTATAGAAAACTTACCGGTAAGTGTGTCGATTTGGACCCGTTGACAACTCAAGCGTCAACAGATAATCTGCACACTCCCACTGATACTAGCAAATTTAGAAATACCAGTAGAACCCTTCAAGGTTGCTCTCATTCTAAGAACCTCAGTCTAGATCTACTAGATAGTGAACAATTATCGGAAGATAGCCAAACTTTAGCAAGCCAACACACGACAATGCATAGTGAGCCAGAGAAACCTGACTGCATGTCTCAATGTTACCCTAAAGTATCAACACACTCCAAAACCCAAGCCCATAAAAGCATGCAAACTTCGCCCATAACATCAAAGCAGAGAAAGAGCAAGGCTTCTTCTAAATTACAGGATACCGCACCATCCACTATAAATAATATTTCACTTAAGACCAACCAGAGTTCTTTGAAATTACCTACAAAATTAAGCCGGACAACAAAGCAGCAGAAATATCCCAGGAAGGTAGACTTCTTGCACTCTCTGGTAACAGTGCAGAGAGCCATTAGTAAGCTAAAATCCTCCTTCTTTGTTGCACGTTATGCTAACCTCTGGAACCGGTTACCAGAAAGCATACGACAATCTAACTCATTGTCACAGTTTAGATTGGCAATAAACCTACACTTGGACAATGCCGGCATCTGTAACTTACTTAACACAACTTATATAGACTATGGTACATTTATCAATGGACCTCCTGGCATTTAATTCTACTTATAACACGACTAAACAATAAAAGGCACTTGTAGACTTTAAAAGCTTTTTAATTATTCACCTACAAGTAATAGAACGTTTTCCTACCTAGAAGAGAGTGCTTTGGAAACTCGTAATGTCTATGCACTTCTTAGAGGTGATGTAGTATGTCTTTATTCCCCCATACTTTATCTTATATGACAAAGTAGATCTAAAATTTACCATAGTTATCTCTAGTATCAGTCGACGTTTCCCAGAATAAAAAAGTCGAATAACAAATGAGATTTAGTTAATCCAATATGTACACTTTAGGTCTCACTATAATCAGATGTACTTAACCGGTTCTGTGCCCTCTCGCGCTTTCGCTTGTTCCTTTTCTTTATCTCTTCAGTTCCCAACTATCATGTCACGCTGAAAATATAACCCAAAGTCCACGCTGGAAAGGAAATTACATCTTTGTGATCTACTCATGATGCTTCAATGTGTTACCTCCAATCTCCATCGTCCACCTGCAAGGTGCCGTCCCACACAAGGTGTAACACGTGTTATTAGCAGCTATTGACAGGCAGAGATCTAAAAACCACAGCACACAACGTTAATCAGGAACTCACACAAGTGAGAACACGGAGTAACAGCCACAGGTCTTTATTATTCAAAAATTAAATTACGCGGTTCTAGTACAAAAGGAGGGGTTATTTACAAGATAGTCTCATACGTCATCATGCAAGTTAATTTTGCACAGGGCTCGTTCTTCTTCTTCCAACACATTTATCCTTGATCGCCCTGCAATAGAAAGAGAACAAATTCATGTTAATAACATCGTACATAGTAAGTTCAACACTGTTACACCGCCCCCTCTCCTAATGAGGCACTGTCCTCAGTGCCTGTTCTCGGGCATGGATATGCTGTCCCTCCTTCCGATGGTATTTCACATAAGCTAGTGGCAGGTGGTGGATCGGCGAACTCAGCATCGGCAGCACGTGTCATCCGATCTGGTTTCAATTGGTTATAGTGCACCGTTATTACGTCATCCTGAGGTCGTTGTAGATTGCGTCGAACAAACGTAGTGGGGGATCGGATGAGAACAATTTCGAAGGGGCCTTGCCAGATTTGATGAAATTTACTGCAACTCCCTAGCGATGTCATGGGGCGGCGTAGCCGGACACGATCCCCAACTGTATACACCGGTCCTTGCGCCTGACGATCGTACACGTCCTTCTGATGTCGGCTAGCCTTGTGCAAGTTGATGTTGACCATGCGATATGCATCCGCCAGGCGATTACGGAGAGTACGTATATACGGTACATGTTCTTGTTCTTCATAGGGTAGCAAGGGCGACTGTATTTCCACCGGTAGGCGTAACTCGTGTCCGAACAGTAAAATAGCAGGTGAGAATCCAGTGGACCCATGTACCGATGTACGGTAAGCTAAAAGGCACTGAGGTAGCACATCATCCCACAACTCAGGCAACGATCTGTTGACGAACGATTGCAAGATGGTTTTGATAGTCCTGTTTGTTCTTTCTACGAGGCCGTTACCTTCTGGGTGATAAGCAGTAGTGCGTGACTTCCTGATTCCTAATAGCTGGCATATTTCAGCGATGAGATGACTTTCGAAGGCTGGACCTTGGTCGGAGTGGAGGGAGAATGGGGCACCGTAACGGGAAACCCAGTGATCGATGAAAGCCCGAGCAACCGTAAGGGCATCTTGCTGTGGAATGGGTACTGCTTCACACCATTTAGTGAAATAATCCACCATAACTAGTATATAGCGATTTCCTTTTTTTGTCGTTGTCAGTGGTCCCATGACATCAATGCCGACTCGCTGGTGTGGTCCTCTTGTCACCATCGGAATCAACGGTGCACGGGGTATCTGCTTAGGCGATTTTACACGGCAACATGTGTTACAATTCTTGCAAAATTCCATTACATCTTCATGTATAGATGGCCACCAAAACCGCTGACGAACGGCGTATTCTGTCCTACGTTCTCCTGCATGACCAAGTTCGCGATGCACCTGCTCCACAATATTCTGGACTTTCACTCGCGGTACTATTAACAGTGGTTGTTTTGACTCGTTTATTAGGAATAACGTGTCACCATATAGTTTTAGGTTGCTCCATTTGGTACAAATACGACGAGTTGTTAAGGACTGATCTTTTAACTCCTTCATGGATGGCTTATTATTTCCATGTAACTGCCTTTGGTAAATAATCTGCAGGTCCGGATCCGCCGCTTGCAAAAAAGACCAATCAATCTCCGGAGCTGTACTAAGAATTGCATTAACGGTATCCGTGGGCGAAGGTATACGAGACAGAGCGTCTGCGTTCGCATGTCGGTTCCCCGGTCGATACTCACATGTGAAATCAAACTCTTGTAAGCGTTCCTGCCAGCGGGCTACTTGTCCTTCAGGTTCGCGGAAAGAACGAAGCCACTGAAGAGCACGGTGGTCCGTGCGTACACGAAAGGGTCGACCCAGTAAATAATGACGAAAGTGCTGTAAGAATTTTACCAATGCTAACATCTCCCGGCGTGTTGTGGAATATCGCGCTCCGCTCTTATCTAATCGTCGACTAGCGTACGCAATGACTCTTTCCTGTCCATCACGAGTTACTTGTGATAAAGCCGCTCTAATAGCCGTGGAACTAGCATCCGTATCAAGTATAAATTCGCCTCCGTTTGCAGAGGTATCTGGAAGGCGGAGAGGTTAACCGTGTTTTCAAAGCATCGAATGCCTGTTGACACTCGCTGGACCATAAAAATTTTCGACCTTTGTGTGTTAATCGATGTAACGGTGCTGCCAATGACGCAAAATCACGAACGAAGCGTCTGTAATATGAAGCTAGCCCCAGGAAACTACGAACATCTTCGGGTGATTTGGGCTGCGGCCAATTCACAATGGCATGTGTCTTTTCTTTATCTGTTCCTACTCCATCTGCAGTGATACGATGACCCAAGAAAGTTACTTCTTTCTGCAACAGTCTACATTTGGACGGTTTTACTTTCAAGTTGTGTTGCTTAAGGCGATGGAAGACCGCCTTCAGATTCGCATTGTGTTGTTCTGGCGTGCTGCCATATACAATAATATCATCAAGATAAATCAGACATTTTCGGGGTACTATGTCTTGTAAAACCGTTTGCATTAGTCTTTGAAAAGTAGCCGGAGCATTCGTTAACCCAAAAGGCATTACCTGAAATTCATATAAGCCATTCGGTACTATAAATGCTGTTTCCTTTCTGTCTTGAGGTCGAACCTCCACTTGCCAATACCCGGATGCTAGGTCCAGAGTGGTAAACCAACCAGCGCCTTTTAGGGAGTATAATGTAGTATCGATCCGCGGAAGTGGAAAAGAGTCGCGTTTAGTTATAGCATTAAGGCGTCGGTAATCTACGCAGAGTCTTAGAGATGAATCTTTCTTTTTCACCAAAACAATAGGTGACGCCCAGGGAGATGATGAAGGAACTATAATCTTTTTGTCTAGCATATCTTTTATCATCGTATCTAGTTGTGGTCGGTAGTGTACTGGCACCCTGCGAGGTGGTTGCCGAAGGGGCATATGGTCCCCTGTAAAAATAGAATGCTGCACTGTAGTTGTTCGGTTTCCGGAAATACCTTCCTCAAAAACAGAACTAAACTGCTGGAGTACAGCAATCGTTGCGTGGCGATCATTTTCTGTTATCACTTGGTTGCTCTGTACCTGACGTACAAGTTCCGAAATTCCTACATGAGCTACAGGTCTACTCGGCATCTCATAGTGGTGCAGATGTACTATAGCCTCCCCAATTTTTGCTTCTGATCTATCCATGAATATTGAAACTTGGTATTTTAGCATGAAATCAACACCAAGGATCATGTCCCAAGTCAATGCAGGGCAAACTGCAAATTCATGTCGAAACGAATGTTCTCCTATCGTCAAGTCTAACCAAGTCTTGGAGTACACTTTCAAAGGATCACCACTTGCCGTAATTAATGTAGAGGAACATCGTGTCTGCTGGGTATTATGGTTTAGTTTCTTTAAGAACTCTCCCTTGAGAAGAGACACTGAAGCCCCTGTATCTAGTAGTATTTCAATCTCGACGCCCTGCACCGTACCTCTAATAGTAATCGGGTACACAAGATCATCATAACAAGAGGATAACTGACAAAGAGGCGGCTTACCTGAGTTGTGGGGTCGGTTATGGCCACATCTCCTAGCATTTCGGCCAAATCGTCTGCAGTAAGGGCAATCCGTCTGACGGCCTTGATAGTTATTCCACGACGGCCGTCTATTCGACATCGAGGTTGACTGTTTGCGAGTGGCGTCCGGGCTGGGGAGGTGTCTAATAGCTGCTGCTCCCCGAATATTATCGAAACGTTTAGCTTCTGTAGCTGGCTCCACAGTCATCACAATTGGTCGATGTGTCTCTGCTAAACCAGAAAGTCTTTCTGCAGTCAGGAAGCGAAGTGTTGTTCTTTTCAAATCGACTGTATCAACTGGTGGCATTCGAAGAAGATGTTCCCTTAGTGGACCAGGCATCAGCCCCTCGACAAAACGAGAGCGTACTAACTCTTCTCGCCCCACGACATCTAGATGAGGAAACGCCCGGACAGCTAATTGCTGCAAGGAGTGAAGATAATCGATCGGATTTTCGCTGTGTTCCTGGTGACGTAATAAGAACTGAATGGTCAGCTGCTGGGTGTCCGTAGGTAAGGAGAAACAGTTACCTAAGATTTTCCAGTTTTCAGCAGGTGAGTTACTCGCCGCAAAGCCGTTAGCTGCTCTTTTGACGGATTCGTCATCCAAATAAGATAAAATATAATCAAAATGGTCAGACGTCGGGACTTTACGTAGGTATGCTGTGACCCGAAATTTCCAAACAGAATAATCTGACGAAGTTTCGAGCAGTGGCGGTTGACGAGGAGTCGAAGCAAGTGCCGCCTTGACTGGAATCACCGGGGGTTCGTTTAAGTTCTCGTCACGTTTTTCGGTAAACACCTCCATCACCAGTTGTAACACGTGTTTATAGCAGCTATTGACAGGCAGATATCTAAAAACCACAGCACACAACGTTAATCAGGAACTCACACAAGTGGGAACACAGAGTAACAGCCACAGGTCTTTATTATTCAAAAATTAAATTACGCGGTTCTAGTACAAAAGGAGGGGTTATTTACAAGATAGTCTCATACGTCATCATGCAAGTTAATTTTGCACAGGGCTCGCTCTTCTTCTTCCAACACATTTATCCTTGATCGCCCTGCAATAGAAAGAGAACAAATTCACGTTAATAACATCGTACATTGTAATTTCAACACTGTTACAAAGGACATGTTCGTACTTGACGCCACAATAGACTATTTCAAACAACTGTGTGGTATCTAAATCTTCCTTGTATCGCGTCTTTGACACTCCTTTTTTGAATTGATTACATATATTAATAAGTGTTCTCTACTAATACATTCCTGAAAACTCAAGAATGAAATGTATCTTCCAGCTTGTCTTGTAAATGGTATTATTAGTCAAGCATTCATTTCGCAAAAACTTTGTGTTCCATTGTGAAAGAGTTAAACTTTCTGTATCATAATGACCATGCCTGTAAACTGGCGTGATTTTTGTAATAAATTTCAGAATAATAAATACAATTACTATATTCTTCTACTAACAGCTAGCTCTCATACGATTCACTGACTTGATAAATTTTTTGCATAGCTGAACCTTTCTGATGCTTACCTACAAGTGGAGGTGGCTGGGGAATCCACAGAGCAACTGACAATAATACTCATCGTAGGATGTTTAAATACAACTGTTTGCCATTCAGTGTCAAGACAGCTTCCTCCATTTTTCAGCAACTAATACACTATTTTAGCAGACACCACAAGAGTTGCTACTTATCTAGAAAAATCCTAATTATTGCTACTTCTCCGGGAGAACTGTGTAAGTGTACGCATCAGTTGGAATGTGTTGGCTACACCCGGAAAATTGCCAGTTTTTGAGAGTCATTGAAAAAGCTAGAAATTATTTTCGACGCCAAGGGTCGCCGAGCGGGTCCTGAGAATATTCGAGCTATAAAACTAGTGCCAGCTCCCACCAATGTTTCTGTCGTTTCTTGGACTAATTAGCTATTTTTCAGCCTTCGTGCTGTCAACGCACGCCATCCTGTCCCAACCAAACCATCTGTTACATAAGAACGTTACGTAGAATCGGAGAGAGAAGGGAGTATTTGCCTTCGTTTTTGCCGTAAGACGCTTCCATACATTTTTATATGGGCGGAGATTAACACTACTGATGGATCACAAGCCTCTGCTCACAACTTTCGGGTTGAAGTCCGGTATCCTTGATTATTCAGCGAATCGTCTGAAGCGTTTGGTTCTTTTCTTGTTAGACAATGATTTTAATATCCAGTACCGGCAAACTCGAAATTTTGGTCACGCAGATGCCTTATCTTGACTGGTCAGCGAACACTCAGCGGTGGAGGACGATACAGTCATTGCCTAGCTATCCAAGAAAGACTACGCAGCATCTTACCTTACGAATCCTAGACCATTCCTTTCCAGCACCTGTGTTAGACAGTTAAAGTGCCCCCCAAGAACGGTGCACTGATTGGAAATGATATGAAATATGTCACTTAAAGGTGGCTGCGCATCGCTTCCCATGGTGCCATGAGGCAGCTTTACCACCGTCGCGATTCATTATGCGTCGTAGATGGTTGTCTAATGTTTGAAGAAAGAGTAGTTGTGCTAAGGACACCACAACCAAGAATTCTGCAACAGTTTTATACTGGTCGTCCTGGTACGAGACGAATGAAATTTATGGCCTGCAGTTTTGCATACTGGCCACCGATGGACCAATACATTATCGACTCGGTAGGTAGGTGCATGAAGTATTAGAAGGCGACAGAGTTGAACTTTAGAGCGCCAATGATAACCCGGCCACAGCCTAAGTACCGATTGTTACAACCACATAGCTTTTGCGGGCCCAGTCAACCAAGTTATCTACTTGGTTGCAGTGGATGATTTCTTAAAATGGCCGAAGATTTTTCATTCATGCCACCGACCATCACGAAGACCCTATGGAGATTTTCTCCAGGAACGGCCTGCGAAACATGACAGTTCCAGACGACAGGTACTAGTTACCCTCAAGCCAGTTTCAATACTTTTGTTAAAAGCTAGCCATCGCACACTTCCTCTAATAACCCTATCACTCGCAGTCCAATGGCCAGGCAAAGAGATTTGTGAATGGCCTTCAAAAGTAGGCTGAGGATAATATATAACTTGATGCTGCCAAATAGGACCACACGTACAGTGACCAAAAAATTGTTGGTGTATGAGGTAGGGTGTCTGCTGTATGCTCGTGAGTGCAGACCTAACCACAGACCACTGATAGTGGCCAATGTGATATAAAGGCGGTAGCATGTTGTGTACACAGTAGATGTAAAAAGGGGAGAGATGGACTCGACATTTTAATCGGCTGCGTAAACGAGTACTTGCATATCGACCTACATCGAACTAAGATCTCTCTCGTGAAGACCTTCTAGATACTTTTAACCTACCCCCATAGCCAGTGGATAAAACAGACCAAAGGCCAGTCGACGTATGTGCCAGGAGTCGGCCACTCAAACAACGACGTAAACAGTCAAACTGTAAATAAACCCGAGAATCGTCCGCTATTAAGACAGGGACGTGTTGGGATGTCAGATCCCCAGAATTTTCTTACTTACTTACTTACTTACGTCAGTTACTCTCCACAAAGGAGCATAAACCGCTCACCAGTATTCGACATACAACGCTGTCTTGAGCAGTCCTTTCTAGTTGTTTTCAGTCGCTGTTCTTCCTTTTAATATGTTTCCCATTCTCGATGCAGTGCATTCTTCGGCTTTCCTGCTTCCTGTTTCTTAACAGGATACCATGCTAATACTTGTCTCGTGATGCAGTCTAGTGATTTATGCAATGTATGCACTATCCATTTTCAACGTTTTTTGCTAATTTCTTCTTTGGCTGGAAGTTGGTTTGTTTTCTCCCACAGTAGACTGTTGCTGATGATTTCCCGTCAACGGACATTTAGTATGTTGCACTGGCAGTTGTTTATAAATACTTATACCCTTCTAGGGATATTTGCGGTAGTTCTCCATGTTTTAACTTCATACAGCGTAACTGTTTTAACGTTCATATTGAAGAATCTGACTTTGAGGTTGTTTGACAGTTGTTTAGAGTCTATTATGTTCTTCAACTATAGGAATGCTGCCCTTGTTTTTGCCAATCCTTGCCTTTACATTTGAATGGGATCGTTTTTACCGTTTCATCTATATCTGACTTGAGTGCTTCAACTGGTATATTGTCAGGTCCTGCTGCTTTCCCACTTTTGATTTGTCTGATGGTCATCTTGATTTCTTCCATCGTTAGTGGAGTGACATATATCGGAAGATCTATAGGTGCTGCTTCGATGTTCGGTGGGTTCCGCTGTCATTGCAAGGCTTTCAAAATATTTTTATTTTTCGGCCCTGACGTTCTTCTTTAGTTGCTTATTCGTTTCTCCGTATTCAGTTTGTTGATTGATTTTCTATGCTCTTGTTTAGATGTTGTTGATTTCTGTCTTTTTGTTCCTCCTATGTTGAGTTTTGCTAAGGGTCTCAGTGGAGATCCATTCCTTATAATGGTGCTGCTTGCTGCTTAGAACTTCATTATACGTTGAAGTCAGTACCTCCTCCATTACTTTCTAGTCGCCTTTCACAGTGATTCTTGCTTCTTTTAGTTCATTTTGTAAGGAATGAAGCCATTTGTTGCGAGGTATTTCTAATTCATTGAGGTTGTCAGTATCTCGAAGTAAGACTGTATTGAACCGTTGAAAAGCTGTCACTTCAGTGCATAACATTGAATAATGTTGATTGTAATCCCGTTATTCATGGTTTTCAAAGATGCTTTGATGGTCCTGGGTTCATGTGTTTTCCATCCTACAAGTGCGCTGCATGCTTCTTTGGAGATCATCAGAGCAACTCTCTGGATGTATAATAGCATCTGTCCCTTAGCCAATAATTTCTGTTTAGCATCAGTTTAATGGGTTTCACTGATTCCAAGCACCGTCAAGTTGTTTCTCTTAATATCTGCAGCTACTTGATTGGTCTTCCTGCTCTCCCACATTGTCCGAATATTCCATGTTCCTATAAAAATATTTGCTCTGGTTGTTAGAAAAGACGTCGGCCTGATGACTTTTAAAAGATTTTGGCTCTCACTGTGAGGCATCAAAATCATTCCTTCCCTTACTAGGGCAGAGTCAAATTGATTTCGTTCGTTTAATCTGGTTAGCGTTTTTTCAGCAAGCTTGTGTTTAACGGGGTGGAAATACTAGCCACATGCTTACCCCTCCTCCTTTACCTTATTTGGGACTGGCAGTAACTCTATAAGAGCTGAAGGCTGAGTTATACCTAATCCCACCATTAATTAATAGTAATCTAGACAGCAATGCGGAAGTTTTGGAGGATTGAAAATTCGATAAAACAAAGAGAAATGGCTTCCCACTACGCTTTACATTGAAAGTGTTACCGAACAAATACAAGTGCGTTTGTTGATAATATCCGAAAGATTTTCATGAAGATAGATTTATTTAAGGGTGTTCATAAGAGATGAGTAAAGTAGTAGAAGAAAAAATAGAGACGATGAGTGGAATTATAGTGATTACATGAACTAGAACAAAATTGATAAATTGCATATTTGCGTAAGAATTAACAAAATTGTGTTATAGAATAGATAGGAGTAAAACAAGGAGTATTTGAAAATAAACACTGAGTAACAAAATGAAAATTAATACATCTATCATTTATTCTATTGTCATACTAGCCTTGCAGTAGATAAATTAAATAAAATGAGTGCTGGGTAATTTTTATTATATGTCAAGCAACCACTAATTGACAAAGAATGAATCTTTAAACAGCAGTTCATTTTCCTCTGCACAGTCAGTTTGGGTAATTTATGAAAATTCGCCTACTGATTTGTCTTATCCTGAGTCTGATGTAACTGGATGGATATGAGCTGGTGAGCTGACAAGGACACATGGCAATACTTACAAAATTCGCCTCATCATTTTGAATATTGCAATTTATCTTCTGATGTAAAGCCAGTTAACTGAAATGTTTTTATAGTGATGAAACTAAAGCAAGTACTTGACTATAAGATATTTGATGGTTTTTAAATTGTTGTGTGAGTCCCTCATAATCGAAGTAAGATTTAGGTACACCATGATTTAGCCGTTGTAAAGGAGGACGATTTGCGCAAAATTCTGGTTTATTAGCAGCATGCTGCGTGAGGATTCATACCAATGAATATTAGTTGATTCGATATAAATTATTTCATGGGTGGATGTATGTTACTCGAAAGTACTATACACGACTATTGAAAGTATTCTATATAGTTTCGTTATAACTTCTGATTTACATCAGAAACATCTAAAATACAAAAGATTCACTGATAAGTCGCTCGCCTCTAGGTCAACATACTACATATATTACACAATGCTGACACCAGGGACTCAAATAAAAACAAAAAATGTTGAAGGTACGAATGTTTATGAATCACGATGAAGGAGACAGAGGATACACGTTTTCGTAATATTGTGTTCAGTCAACATTAACCGACTGCATGTTAACAACTGAAGAAAGACAAAATGAATGCATGAATACACAGCATTAATAAGTTCTTTTACAAAAGTCTAATATTTCAGAGCATACTTACAAAATCCCGAATCCACAGTGCTGAAGAGGAAAAACGCAAGTATAAATGACATATTATTTGGCTTTTAAAAACTCATCCGATAATAATGAAGTAGAATCTGTTTGTGAGCCTCCGTGTGTTCGAAGACGACAACAATATCGGAACTTTCTGTCACACGTCAGTAGTTAATCTGCATTGGTTACTGACTATTTGTAGGAAAAGACTGTTGATAGGCAGCGACCAAAATCAACCGGCAATGTGCCTCTCAGTTTTCGTGATTTTAAATGTCTTTCCAAAAACAAGTTAAATTACTCGTCGATATTTGCCTGCTACTAATAAGTAGTATAAAATAACATTTAGAATATGCTATTTTTCTAGTCTTTTATATTAACTCAACGTTGAAAATTGGAACTGTCGATCTTGAATAATAATACTGGTGATAAAAATAACAATAGTTTTGTTCTCAAGTAGTATTTTGTACATGAGAGCATACCAGTTTACAGGCATGATCAGAATGATATGACTTGTTTTTGGAAGGGTTTCAATAGAGGGTCACGGTACACTATTAAGGTGATTTCCAACTGTCAACATTCAACAAGGAGATTGTGAGTATGTAGAATGAGGATGATCATTGTCTTGTATCTACGCCTAATAAACACCGATCCAAGAATGTGATTCCGATAATTGACAACATTGTGGTACACCCTACCCATATTGCCTAGTGAAAGATATGAGTTGAATTTCCTCGTTGTCAGCTCTTAAAGTCAC
This sequence comes from Schistosoma mekongi, assembly GCA_034768735.1. Classification (NCBI taxonomy): domain Eukaryota; kingdom Metazoa; phylum Platyhelminthes; class Trematoda; order Strigeidida; family Schistosomatidae; genus Schistosoma; species Schistosoma mekongi. The sequence continues at coordinate 7,809,232 of CM068305.1, forward strand.
CAATAAAAAACACAGATTACATTACGGTCAAATATAGCAAAAACGTTTTAATTGATAAGAGAAAAGGTGTCTTAATATGTGGCTGTGTGATGGGGGCAGTTTAGTAATCAGATAAGCTGTATTTTGATGATATTTTGTTTTGGTTTTCGATCATGAACCATATCAAACTGTTAAATCACGTTTAATAACTTTTAAGCCAAATATTCCTAAACGAGGCATTTTTGTGTGTTCTATACGTAGTGCGAGCATGTGTCAAATCACACTTGTTGTATGTGTAACATAGGTGTCAATGATGGGCTACTAAACATTCTACTGAGTCGTGTCCGCATTACGTTATGATGGTTTATTTTTGCATGACTATCATTCACTTGTTCAACGATTGAGAATTATATTTGTAACCAAAATCTGCACAAAATTTTGTAATTAGTTCACGAAGACGTATGTGTATTTATTTTGAATACAAGACATATCATACACAACTCGGATAATTCGTTTAGCATATTACGTTGTTTAATGTAGACTAAAAAATCACGTGTTAAATATTCGTCATTTATTCAGCATGGAAAACTGCCTAGTTTATTAAACAATCAACGTTGAAAAATTCAACATTTGATCAGGTGAACTGATAAATTTCGTATTGTGCATAGTTGTATTAAAGTTACATTATTACTTCTATGCAATTGATGTCAACAATTATTACTTTAATTCCAACTTTAGTTATTCATCTGTATATGAACATGCCCATGTGAGCTAATTATATTTGTTAAATAACCGTTAATATGTAATGTACTATTTTGTCAAGTATAATATATTCATATTGTAATGGTGATTGTAAACAGTGTGATAAAAGAATAAATAAAAATCAGTGTAGTCAACAGAGAAATACTAAGCAGTAGAAGAATTCGTACAATGTATTATTATTATTATTATTATAAAATTTAGTACAAAATTCACGCCAGTTTACAGGCATGGTCATTATGATACAGAAAGGTTAACTCTTGCACAATGGAACATAAAGCTATACCAAAATGAATGCTTGACTAACAATACCATTTACAAGATACTAGATTCATATGCAGGAAGATTAAATGTGAACAAGAAAACCGTCAAACAAGAGCTGGAAGATACTTTTCAATCGTAGGTGTTCAGGGATTCATTATTATAGAACACTCATTAATATATGTGATTAATTCAAGAAGAAAGCGTCACAAACGCGACACAAGGAAGATTTAGATACCACACGGTTGTTTGAAATAGTCAGTTGTGACGTCAATTGCGAACATGACCTTGTGTGAACAGCACCTAGTAGGTGAATGATCATATTTCCTATGGTAATAACACAATATTAACGAGTCATACAATTATGAGTAGCTATACGAAGGAGGATGAATATCATGTTAAGTGTGGTTTCGTGTAAACTGTACAATATGTGGACGATTTTGGCATTAATCTATAATATAATACATAGTTACGTGACAACTTAAGGAGTATGAAACTTTTGATTCGTTTCAACTTGTAGCACATCAATACAATTTTCCCAACACTCAATGTTTACAGTGAGGCCATTTAGGTATCAGTTTTTGTCCTTGTGCCAGTATTTTAAATAATATCCGAGTTGATTTATCGCTAACAGAGAGTGCTTCGGTCTTTCAATAGGTTATTTTATATACAACTCATTTAAACAGTGTTCGGTATGACTTAGTTATACAAGTTATTACATCATTTCACTTAGTATTTTCCAATTCATTCCTATAAATGCAGATGTATTTTAATGTTTTTTTCATTAGATTAGTGGTGCATAGATGAATTTGAGTGTTTAGTAGAAAATTTTGTCATTTCTTAAAATAAATTTTTCCTGTCGATTAAATTCATACTCAATTTACATGTATCCTATTTTAAAATCTGTTTTCACTCTTAATAGATAACATAGAAATTTATCTTTGTATCGTGTTAAGCTTTATTTTTTTTTCAAATAAATATCCAACTAAGCAATAAGTGCCAGTTCCAAAACATTAGATTCATACTTGCTACTGCATAAACAGCATATTTGTTATAGTGCTTAAGATGAGGTTCAGGTATTTTAGAGAGATGTATATGTGGAGGCACAGATTTGCATGGTGAGAGCAGCATTTTTAAAACGGATCAGAAACATCAGCGACAACTAGATTTGGAATAGGAAAATCCAAGAAAAATCTATTTAGTGAAGTAGATGGGAAAAAACGCCGTAAGTGGATAAGATACACATTGAGGAAATCATGAAACTGTGTAGCAAAACAGGCACTAGCTTGAAATCTACGTGATCGAAATAAATGAGAAAGATCAAAGATCAACTTTCGCCGGGAATTAGGGGCAGGCATAAAACGAATGAATAGCTCTTGTAAAGAACTGGGAAGGAGAGACCAGGACATTGTTGGTTGGTGAGTCGTGGTAGACGATCTGTGCTCCACGATGGTTAAAAGGCATTGGTTGATTGATTAATTAGTTGACTGCCTCATTAAAGTAGGTAAATTCGTTCTTTAATTAAGGCTCACATCTAATACACCATGTAAAACCTGTATAAGGTTTTCTATGTTATACGTAGTTCTCATAGGGTTGCTGCACGTTCCAAGCCCAGGTAAAAGAAAAGGAGGTTGAGCATAGGGCTAGCATTACTATTCCGTAAAACTTAAGCTAGCTAGAAATCGCCAACCGGATAAAACAAGCTAAACCATTTAAAATCTGCCCTGGAAATGGAGGGAACGATTATGACGCCTCGTGATGAAACCCCGGATTCATCGGAAGTCATAAGGCCAAAGCCACTTCTAACAATCAGAGCAAAAAGTTTTATAGGTACAAGGAATGTTCGAACAATGTAAGAGAGCAGAAAGACCAGTTAAATAGCGGCAGAAATGAAGAGATACAACTTGACAGTGCTAGCAATTAGCAAAACGCGTTGGACTCTAGTTGGACAGAAAACATTGGCTACTGGTGAGATGCTACTTTACTCCGGCTACGAAGAAGAAAATGCTCCCCACTCGCAAGGAGTTGCTCTGATGCTGTCCAAGAAAGCACATACTGCACTCATGGGATTGAAACCACATAGACCCAGGATCATCAAAGCATCCTTAAAAACGATGAAGAAAGGGATTACGATGAATATAATTCAATGTTATGCACTAAACAATGACGGCAATGACGAGGACAACGATCAGTTTTATGATAGGCTGCACTCAATTATAGTGAAGTGTCCAAGAAAAAATCTGACAATCCTGACGAGGAACCTAAACGCCAAGGTCGGAATGGACAACATTGGATATGAAGAAATTATGAAACGACAGGGACTAGGATGAAGAAATATTTACAAATTTGTTTGCTTTCAACAAATTGGTTATAGATGGTACAATATTCGCCCACAAACGCATACACAACGCATACACGCTACATGGGTCTCACCGGATCATACTACTGAGAATCAAATCGATCATATATGTATCAATAAAAAATTTAGAAGATCAATGGAAGATGTTCAAACCAGGAGAGGAGCTGACATAGCTTCAGGCCACCACCTGGTGGTTTCTAAAATAAAACTGAAGCTAAAGAAGCAGTGGACAACTGGAGTAACAGCAGTGCAACGGCTCAATACAGGTGTTCTCCGAGACACTGACAAACTCAACGAATTCACAATATCTCTCAACAACAGGTTCCTAGCCTTACAAGATCTACCAAAAGAAGAAGAAACCACTTTAGAGGATAACTGGGAAGAAGTCAAAGAAGCACTAACGTCAACGTGTCAGGAGGTTCTAGGCCTCAAGAAGCACCATTATATGGAATGAATCTCCACTGAGACATTGAGCAAAATTCAACAAAGAAGGAACAAGAAGATAGAAATCAACAACAGCCGAACAAGAGCAGGAAAAATCAAGGCTCAAGCTGAATACACAGAATCAAATAAGCAGGTAAAGAACAGTATTAGAGCAGACAAAAGGAAACACATCAAGGGCTTTGGAATGACAGCGTCAAACGCTGCAAGAGAAGGAAATATGAAACAGCTATACGACACAACAAGGAAACTGGCAGACAAACATGGTAAATCAAAGCTACCAGTTAAGAACAAAGAAGGCAAGACACTCACTGAGATTCAAGAACAAAAGAATAGGTGGGTAGAACACTTTGAGGAACTCATAAATAGGCCAGCTCCACTGAGCCCACTGGACATCAAAGCAGCACCACCAGATCTCCCGATAGATGTCACTCCACCAACGATGGAAGAAATCAAGATGGCCATCAGACAAATCAAAAGTGGGAAAGCAGCAGGACCTGACAAAATTCCAGCTGATGCACTTAAGTCAGATATACATGCAACGGCAAGGATACTCTACGTTTTATTTAGGAGGATCTGGGAGGAAGAATAAGTGCCGACAGACTGGAAAGAAGGGCATCTTATGAAGACACCAAATTAAGGAGATTTGAGCAAATGTGAGAACTACAGATGGATCACGCTACTGTCGATACCAGGGAAAGTCTTTAACAGAATATTGTTGAACAGAATGAAAATTCAGTGGATTCTCATATTCGAGATCAACAAGCTGGTTTTCGTAAGTATCGATCGTGCACAGACCATATCGCAACACTATGGATCACCGTTGAACAATCAATTGAGTGTAACTCGTCACTGTACATCAACTTCATCTACTATGAGAAGGCGTTTGACAGTGTAGACAGGAGAACATTATTGAAACTTCTCCGACACTACGGAGTACCAGAGAAACTCGTCAACGTCATCCAGAACTCTTACGACGGAACTCAGTGCAAAATTGTGTATAGAGGACAACTGACAAATGCATTCCCAGTGAGAACTGGAGTTATACAAGGTTGACTACTCTCGCCTTTCCTCTTCCTCCTAGTGGTTGACTGGATCATGGAGACCTCCACATTTGAGTTGACGCATGGAATTCAATAAGCAGTAGGATGCGACTCGATGATTTGGACTTTGCGGATGATTTAGCTCTTCTATCACATACAGACCAACAAATGCAAGAGAAGACACCATTTAGCGGCAACTTGATCATTAGTAGGCCTGAACATACACAAGGGAAAGATCAAGATTCTCAAATACAACACAGGGAGCACCAACCCAATTGACATGAGGGAGAAACGCTGGAAGAATGTGGATACATTCACATATCTATTGAAGCATCACCAATAAACAAGGCAGATCTGATGCAGACGTAAAGGCAATTGATGGGGTAAAGCAGAAGTAAGTAAGTAAGTAAGTAAGTAAGTAAGTAAGTAAGTAAGTAAGTAAGTAAGTAAGTAAGTAAGTAAGTAAGTAAGTAAGTAAGTAAGTAAGTAAGTAAGTAAGTAAGTAAGTAAGTAAGTAAGTAAGTAAGTAAGTAAGTAAGTAAGTAAGTAAGTAAGTAAGTAAGTAAGTAAGTAAGTAAGTAAGTAAGTAAGTAAGTAAGTAAGTAAGTAAGTAAGTAAGTAAGTAAGTAAGTAAGTAAGTAAGTAAGTAAGTAAGTAAGTAAGTAAGTAAGTAAGTAAGTAAGTAAGTAAGTAAGTAAGTAAGTAAGTAAGTAAGTAAGTAAGTAAGTAAGTAAGTAAGTAAGTAAGTAAGTAAGTAAGTAAGTAAGTAAGTAAGTAAGTAAGTAAGTAAGTAAGTAAGTAAGTAAGTAAGTAAGTAAGTAAGTAAGTAAGTAAGTAAGTAAGTAAGTAAGTAAGTAAGTAAGTAAGTAAGTAAGTAAGTAAGTAAGTAAGTAAGTAAGTAAGTAAGTAAGTAAGTAAGTAAGTAAGTAAGTAAGTAAGTAAGTAAGTAAGTAAGTAAGTAAGTAAGTAAGTAAGTAAGTAAGTAAGTAAGTAAGTAAGTAAGTAAGTAAGTAAGTAAGTAAGTAAGTAAGTAAGTAAGTAAGTAAGTAAGTAAGTAAGTAAGTAAGTAAGTAAGTAAGTAAGTAAGTAAGTAAGTAAGTAAGTAAGTAAGTAAGTAAGTAAGTAAGTAAGTAAGTAAGTAAGTAAGTAAGTAAGTAAGTAAGTAAGTAAGTAAGTAAGTAAGTAAGTAAGTAAGTAAGTAAGTAAGTAAGTAAGTAAGTAAGTAAGTAAGTAAGTAAGTAAGTAAGTAAGTAAGTAAGTAAGTAAGTAAGTAAGTAAGTAAGTAAGTAAGTAAGTAAGTAAGTAAGTAAGTAAGTAAGTAAGTAAGTAAGTAAGTAAGTAAGTAAGTAAGTAAGTAAGTAAGTAAGTAAGTAAGTAAGTAAGTAAGTAAGTAAGTAAGTAAGTAAGTAAGTAAGTAAGTAAGTAAGTAAGTAAGTAAGTAAGTAAGTAAGTAAGTAAGTAAGTAAGTAAGTAAGTAAGTAAGTAAGTAAGTAAGTAAGTAAGTAAGTAAGTAAGTAAGTAAGTAAGTAAGTAAGTAAGTAAGTAAGTAAGTAAGTAAGTAAGTAAGTAAGTAAGTAAGTAAGTAAGTAAGTAAGTAAGTAAGTAAGTAAGTAAGTAAGTAAGTAAGTAAGTAAGTAAGTAAGTAAGTAAGTAAGTAAGTAAGTAAGTAAGTAAGTAAGTAAGTAAGTAAGTAAGTAAGTAAGTAAGTAAGTAAGTAAGTAAGTAAGTAAGTAAGTAAGTAAGTAAGTAAGTAAGTAAGTAAGTAAGTAAGTAAGTAAGTAAGTAAGTAAGTAAGTAAGTAAGTAAGTAAGTAAGTAAGTAAGTAAGTAAGTAAGTAAGTAAGTAAGTAAGTAAGTAAGTAAGTAAGTAAGTAAGTAAGTAAGTAAGTAAGTAAGTAAGTAAGTAAGTAAGTAAGTAAGTAAGTAAGTAAGTAAGTAAGTAAGTAAGTAAGTAAGTAAGTAAGTAAGTAAGTAAGTAAGTAAGTAAGTAAGTAAGTAAGTAAGTAAGTAAGTAAGTAAGTAAGTAAGTAAGTAAGTAAGTAAGTAAGTAAGTAAGTAAGTAAGTAAGTAAGTAAGTAAGTAAGTAAGTAAGTAAGTAAGTAAGTAAGTAAGTAAGTAAGTAAGTAAGTAAGTAAGTAAGTAAGTAAGTAAGTAAGTAAGTAAGTAAGTAAGTAAGTAAGTAAGTAAGTAAGTAAGTAAGTAAGTAAGTAAGTAAGTAAGTAAGTAAGTAAGTAAGTAAGTAAGTAATATTCACCTGATTTTTCCTGATGAGGCCATGGGTACATTATTCGTGTATCTTATTTTGCACAAGTTTTACCTTCAGTTATTTAAATAAACAAATGAAAATGATGACTGAATAACGGAAAGAATGCTTTGTAAGTAAATGAAATTTCAGGTGGTTTTTACTCTTTGCATCACTATTATTACTATATTTCCTCCTCTCAATGTTCACACATTTTAGATTTCAGACAACAAATCTTAGTTGGTTATTCGACGAAATATGAGTAGGTTGAGAAGTATCTAAACAAAGTATTCTAAGTTTAAATAATTAGAAAATAATTGTTTTCTATTTCGAAGTCTACTAGTATATTTAATGAATCATTCATTATTCTGACAACAAAATTCTTTTGACTAATGCATGTTTATTCATCAGAGTTTTGAAGCATTTTGCCGACTTTTAGTAATACGTGCGAATATAAGCATTAAATCTGTTTTAATAGAACAGTTACTCAAACTATAGTTCTAACACGGTAGTCATGGTTAGTGATATGTCGCCTACTAATATGACGCAACGCCGCAAATTTAACTCGCGGAATTATTTACGCAGACAGATACTTGCAACCGTAACCAACAACTCAACAACTGATTACTAGCCTTAAGCCAAATTATGAAGACACGAACACAACACTGAGAAGATTTGATTCGATTCTGTCTCACCTCTGTATACATAGTTACAACAACGACCTTGCAACAATTAGAATAATTAGCATACTACAAAAACACTACAGCCAATCACAAGATACAAGATCGGCGCAAGGAAAATAAACGACAGTACTGTAGTAGCCACGGAACACTATAGAGTCAATAACGCCTTACAACTAGACACAAATGCGTACAATTACTATATTAACAGTTATTATAAGTATATATAACAAGTACAACGTCTAGCAGAATGTGGTTTACTTGGATTAACAGCTAAGTTCGGAATGAATGACGAGTGTCCAGGTGACCACCACACGTATGTACCTTTTCTGGCGTCCTGTGTAAGTTCGTTCTCGTCATTAAAGCTGGGAAGAGCCGATGTGACATTGAGTATTCAATTCCGATGCTATAAAAGGGAATCAATTATTAATCCAAGCATTCGGTGGAGAAAACTCAGTCAGAACGAAGAATAATACCGCAACAATGTATTTACGCTTCCGAGAGCAGCAGTCAGCAGTAAGCGCCACAGGCGAGTGTGTAAAGTGTAGAGTACAATTATAGTAATGATACATTTAAACAACGTTAGCAAAGTATGTATTAATAGAATGTTAGAATAAGAATTTATTACACACGTAACACTGATAAATGTTTACAAAATATAATGTCATTAAGTCAGTCAGCACAGTACTGGTTACCGCTCGTTTTACAATTAATAAAAATATAGCAAACATAAGAATAATTACATGAAAAATAACTTCTGTCTCTTCCTACCAGTTCATGACTTCAATTAATGCGTATAAATATTTTAGGCTATTTGCACTTCTTTCCATAATCAAAATAGATATCAATTAGAAGCCTTATTATCGCGAAAAATATTAATTTAGTAGTAAAATGTTGTTATGGTGATTCTGTAAACACATTACGATTTGTTACATGTAAATTGTCTTATATGTGAAATTCAGTATACATGCTTTGTCTTTTTGAGACACGTTAGCTGGATTTGCCTAAATCCTAGTATGAGCATCGGCACTGGTATGCAATTATTAGTTATTGTCATTTCAGTGTAAAGGAATACATATTGTAAACTAGAAATTCCGAGAAGTTCGAATTTTGTTTCTAGATTTCTGAGTGCACAGAATAATGCATAAATATAATTTTATATGACGAGTTTTAATTACAAGGCCGTTGTGAATACATAGTATTTGAATCAAGGATATACATGTTTATTTTGTGAAATGTTTCCTTTGCGGAAGTAAGGGAGTTATTTCACAGGCATGAAGAAAATAAGTACAGAAACGTTTTTAAATTGAATATTTAAATGTTATCGTATCCTCATGTATAACATACCAACAGCTAATTTTCATTAAATGCAATAATATTGCTGTTTCTGTGAAATTTTGCTAAAAGCACACATAATAGTAATTTGTTTATTAATTCGATTAACATGCAAACAACACCAAGTAAGAAGTATCAAATAATGCTTAAAGGTATAATGTTTTGTTAATTGAAAATGTATAAATGATAATCTCATTTTAATTGGTTAACCAAGTTTGGTGTCAGAATAAACAAACAACTTCAAATGATATGACTAAATAATTTTTTTGCCTAATTGATTGATATATAACCGAACAATTTTCATTGGTATCTGATAATCCTGGGCAACATAATACGTCACATTAAAAACATTACCTCTATTGAAGAACGTCGTATATGTGAAACACGGAATAACACAATATTAATACCAACACATACATGAATTCTTCTGTCTAATTTTTACTCTTTAACTTAATTACGTCATGTAATAATTATTAGATTCAGAACTCTTCTACTTGAAGTATTTTTAGCTAATATTGGTGTTATACGAGTTGATGTTTGGGGAATGTATACATCCAGTAATTTTATATACCAGCATATAATCAAGGAAATGTTAATGCGAGCACTACTGAATAACCAACTTACAATAGTTAGTAATATGTTCAGCACTATTTTTCCTAGATTCGTAAAATGTTGGTTCTATCAGTAGATGCCGATAAGTTTCACAGACTCCCATATTTTCTCCATGTTACATGTCATTCAGTCATTTTGTTGCAACATGATTCTATTCTTTACCATGATTTTGGTCACATTTCAACGTCGTGCTTACACCACTACTGATTGGATGCTATTCAAAAGTGTTACTTACTGAAGTATACTGGTATCTGACTGATTTAAACTTCATTTTTCATCAAACTTATAAAATAAATGTCTTCGAATAGGATTGTTACCTAATGTTTTACAAATATACAAAATGCAATCTGTGCAGTAGATATGATTTAATATTCGGATGTATCGATAGACCATTGCATAAACGTTATTGTAGCCAACATTTAAGATTACTCTGACAGTTATTTTGACATTATTATGTAAGACAATGTACTTTGCATCATCTCTTTTTCATTATTCATAGGCATTGGATAAGCCACTTCTAATAATGCTGATTAGATAATGTAGATTATAAACTCGGTTAAATAAATATTTAAGTGTTAAGTACATTCATGTGTTATACTTGATGATGTTTTTATATGTTATACATAATCTCTAATCAGTCTCATGTGTTTATTTACAAGTAACTAGACTTTTAATAATAATAAAATTCCTTCCTAAATATCAGGAGCAAGCCATTTTTACAGGTAAGATCAACAATAACATATCAGATAGTAGGAGAGGTTTAACTGTTATGCAAACTTATCATATAACGATGTACAGATATTTTGGAATAATAAACTTTGTTTTAAATTGGCATTTATTTAGCGTCCATTACAAATATGGCCTCGGGACGACCATGTGATGCAGGAGAATAACGGAATGGGTTCATGTCACCAATACGAGGGGTTACATTTTGACGGAAAATGTAGACATCCAGACTTTCCCGTAATATTAAGCAGTCCCCAAGTTCTGAAAGGAATGAAGGAGGACAAACAGCGGAATGGAGCAACAGTATTATGACAGCTATACTTTTCTGATTATTTAAGCAATCAGAAAAGTGTGACTGTTTGAAATGGCAAATACTTGGACATTAAAGCTTATTTGGAAAGTGTTAAATTCTTATCCCTGATAAGTTGGATATTTCAGAAGTGTATAATAGTAGTGTTCAGACCGGGTCTCTGTGAAAGGTAAGGTTACGTAAGGTTAATGACACATGCTTGAGATATGAGCCGTGAACTCGTATGCTAGATATGAGGTGGTCCGTGACTTATCATATCTGGATTTTTAGATAGTTCATGAAAGAGTTGCTGGGTCCCATTGGTATTAAAAAACAAGCTTATCATGCGTTTAAATTGTGGTAAGTTAATTGTAGTAGATTATTGGGGATAGGGGGTTCTATGAATCATATAAAAAATTATTAGTTTTATTCACATTACAGTTGGAAAACTATATTTTTTCTTAATAATCATAACCAATGTAAAAAATGCGATTCGTATTATAGTTCATGATACTTCCTTTACAAATTTTTCCTACTTATTAGTAGTACAAACGTACTGCTATGCAACAATGATTCGAATAAACAATTTTTGTATTTTACTGTCAATAATTTGCAGCCTTAGTTAAATTACATGTTGCTAAATAACTTGAATAAGATAAGAAATCACGAAAGCTAGAATTTAGTCATTACTAATCTACTGCATAAAGTTGAATAGCCTGCTAACACGTTGAATATCACAAAGTTCAGTTAATAATGATAAGTAAAGTACATTGATGTTAATAGACAATTAATTTTGGTATTTTCAAAGGGCGACAGTGATTAAGAATATTGGTCATATTTTACAAGTTAATCGTTTAAATTATTGACTATATGCATTGAAAGATTGTAGATGACCAGAGATTAAAATAGTTGCAATACTGTACTGCAGCTTTCGTTCATCAACTTGAATATTTTATCCATATTTTCCAATTCATAAATTTTGAAATTAGATTAAACGACGAACGAAGCGAAATAGCATAAACTTATGATTAGCATATTATCATCAGGTGTTGCTCTGCCACTTAGAATCACTAGTAACAATTGTGTTGAGGTGGTTTCGAAAAGGCTGACACTTAATTTAGTTCCTTCTGTTTGTCATTGATTGTTCTACCTAGTTTTAGTACTCAGTGACAATCAGTCTGTTACAAATACAGTCATGACAGTTGTAGTAATAATCAAAAACAATAAAACGCTATTAATCAACCAATTAAATGAATTAATGCCTGTTACCTCAAGTAAAGCATAGACGGCCGAAAAGTGTTCTTAAATCTACTCTGTCCAAGGCTTTCCTTTCCAGCTTTTTCCAAGTGTTGTTCACTCTAGCTATGTTTGTTTCGATTCCCAACGCAATGTGTTGCTAAGTCTTCCTCTTTTGTTTTGGTCTCGAGGATTCCAAATTAATCCTTATCTTGTTACAATTTCATTATTTTCTCAATGTGTGTCCATTCCACCCACAGCGTCTTTTCCCAATTTTTTATTCGGCTAAATTTTGATTGATGTATTCTTTGCCACAGAACGTTTAATGTTAATCGTATCTGGTCAACAGATCAGGAAAATCTAGCGCAGACAATTGTTTATAAACACTTGTATCTTTTGGATGATGCCTTCCGTAGTTCTCCAAGCTTTAGCTCCATTCAACAAAATGATCGTCATATTTGTGTTGAAAATCATGACTTTGATTTTGGCTGACAGTTGGTTTGAGTTTGTAATATTTCACAGTTGTATAAATGCTGTCCTTGATTTGCTGATCCGCACCTTCACATATGCATTAGACTCTTCTTTTTTATCGATGATACCTCCCAGTAATATAAAAGTTTCCATATTTCAAAAGTTTTCCGTCAATTGTAGAACGCTCTCCGTACGTCATATTCTCATAATCAGAAAGTTTTCATTATTTAAGAAAAGGAAAGGAAAAATAAAATATGAGGGAATTATAGTAGATGTTCTTATTATCAGATATTATAAATGTGAATATTCTAGAAAAGGACTCATGAAAAGTTTCTAGGAATTCGAAGTTGTGTGATTGCACAATACGATTACACAGTTAAACTTATCAAAATAACAAAGTGCACTGAGTTTATACCAGGCACGTGCTAAAGAATAACAATAATCAACTTTTCGATTCGTGTAAGGAAATGCATTGTTACTTAAACAAGTGTTGGAAAATTATGGCTGTCAATGCTATGAATGATTAACGACTGTATTTTTCTAAATATATGGAAGTCAAGTCTAGGCTTTTAAAGAAAGTGGGTTTCAAGAAATGTGATAAGCTGAAAAACGCATGCTTAATTGTCATTTCAGATGATATTCACGTGATATTCAACAACAAGTAGATGACGAGTTTTTGCATTGTTTTAGGCAATTTTTCCTTTAATGCCTGAATTTTTAAGGAATAAAGTCAAAGATACTAAGATTATTGGTTCTTCCAGGTTAGTCGACGTATATTTCTTTGCCCGTATATGTAAACTGGCAAACACAGCTAAATGTAAATTAATGTGTGTATTATTTCATCACTGATTGTCTCAGCAAGCAATTTGTTGGATAATATGAGATTAGTTTTACAGATGGATCGGTACTTCCTATTATTTATAATCACTTTAATAAGCATCATCTGGTAGTCCTACATTATAAAGACAGGCTTGAGTGGTTCATCTGTTCATTTATAATATCCAAAGATGGACAATAAAACTTCATATAGAGCACAATATTTAATTAAGCAAAATACTGTGAAACTCAGCGTCATGCTTAGGAGGCATATCATCAATTCAGAAAAAATTACTGTCCAACATTATAATGGTTCCGATTAATCGACAGAAGTGCTTGCTATTTGTTGAGAATTAACAAGATGAAGTAAATATTTGTCACAGTCGTAAACAAAATAACACTGACATATGTGTTCGTCTAAACAGCTGTAAATCAAAAAAGCATTATAACCAATTTCGAGTCAAATTTTCATTTTTTATCCAATATGGTATGATTATTGACATTATTTTTAGTGAGATATAGCATGGCTTTGCTAGATAATCCTCTTTCGTTTTCATTTGGTTACTAGCATAGGAAACAATTTATATACTCAACATTTAAACGGCTTTTAATCAACTGTTCAACAGCTTGCTAAAACACCCAGTTTACAGCTTTTACATCAATGTAAATGCCATAAACGTCTAACAAATCAACACTTAGAATCGCATAATCTTGTGCACGAGTTTGTTCGGCATTTAGCAAATTTACTGGGGAAACACAAAATCTGGAAATATTATCCCCTTATCCCCATAATAACAAACACTTTCCTCAATAAGTACGACAATATCTTTTACAACATTTACATTGGCAAGCAGTTGAAACTGACAGAAAATGACAAGGAGGTTGGTAAAGTAACAAAATTGGCAATGGTAATTAATTTTTGATCGTTTCTTAAAAACTAAGTAATAAGATGACCAGCTGTTTTTCTTCAACTATCCTCCTATTTTTATTTTAGTGTACTAATTATGAAACTGGCGATAACCGATGTCGCTGTTCATAGTTTTGGTACCAACCTTGGTGTTTTGTGTTTAGTTACCCTCAACCTTAAATTCATAAATAAACATTTTTCTCTCTGGCAAAGTTGTCACTGTGAGACTATATACTGAGTAAAATGTAAATAGTAAAATAGTATTTTCACTAACGCCATCTTCTCGCCTACTTTTTTTCTTTAGACATTATTGGGAAACAGGTTTTTTTGTCATAGATCGTTCTGTTGTCGGCCCTCATTTTGTTCAAGTATATAGTGTCCACTCTTAACAACATCTCAGCGCCAAAAAATACAAATGCAAGTAAAGACCTGAGAAACAACAATTAGTTCAGGTTGTAGCAAGAAATAGCTATTATGCTTCGGAAACATAGACGGTGCCTAGTGAACTTGATAATTTATGCTTAATTATGTAGCATTAAATTTACTAAACCCTGTTTTGAAGTTGTTGTAACATCGTGTTGTTCTGCGTGGCTGAAATGCACATTATTAAGTGGCTAGTCCCTTACTATCTGTCAGTAAAAATGGCCGATTGTAATATTCTTCGTTCCAAGTATCCTTGGTACTATCTCGTGTCTGGACATGCTCAGTGATCCATTTTGCTAGCCTTTAGCTGCCTTTGGAATCGTAACGCATTGGTAGAAAGGCGCGCGGTACTTTGTTATATATGCAGGATGCTACAATATATATATTTAGTGTCCTAGTACTGTAAACTTTGTTGTAGTTGGTTTAGTTCTCAATTCAGAACTTTATGTGTTAAAAAAGTCCTGACAGTAACACTTCGTCCAAATTTTTATATGTATGTATACTCATATCATTCTGATCATGCCTGTAAACTGGCATGCTCTCATGTACACAATGATACTTGAGAATAAAAGCTATTTATTTATTTATTTAAATAGGCTGATGTCAGCAAGTGTTGGAATATCAAATTTATTTTAAAACAGGTTTCTTGGATAAAAACATGAACGAATTAGCCTAATGCCATGAAATATCTGTTACTTTGTTACTGTGATATCAAAATATGACCAACGCAATTTAGTAAAGGCGACTGACTGCAGTCAATGCTAAAATTACGGGTAGGATATATGTAATTTATTTTGGTTACTTGTTAGATTAACTCTGAATGTAGCTTTCTTATGGTTACTGCCGGTCCCAAGCCCGGGTAAAGGAGGAGGTTTGGGCATGAAGCTAGAATCCCCATCCCGTAAAACTCAAGCTTGCTAAAAATACGCTAACCAGGTTAAACAATATTAATCATTGAAACTCTGCCCTGGAAGTAGAAGGATTGTTTATGACGCCTCGTGATGAAACCCCAGATTCATCGGAAATCATAAGGCCAAAGCCACTTCTAACAATCAGAGCAAAAAGTTTTATAGGTACAAGGAATGTTCGAACAATGTAAGAGAGCAGAAAGACCAGTTAAATAGCGGCAGAAATGAAGAGATACAACTTGACAGTGCTAGCAATTAGCAAAACGCGTTGGACTCTAGTTGGACAGAAAACATTGGCTACTGGTGAGATGCTACTTTACTCCGGCTACGAAGAAGAAAATGCTCCCCACTCGCAAGGAGTTGCTCTGATGCTGTCCAAGAAAGCACATACTGCACTCATGGGATTGAAACCACATAGACCCAGGATCATCAAAGCATCCTTAAAAACGATGAGGAAAGGGATTACGATGAATATAATTCAATGTTATGCACTAAACAATGACGGCAATGACGAGGACAACGATCAGTTTTATGATAGGCTGCACTCAATTATAGTGAAGTGTCCAAGAAAAAATCTGACAATCCTGACGAGGAACCTAAACGCCAAGGTCGGAATGGACAACATTGGATATGAAGAAATTATGAAACGACAGGGACTAGGATGAAGAAATATTTACAAATTTGTTTGCTTTCAACAAATTGGTTATAGATGGTACAATATTCGCCCACAAACGCATACACAACACATACACGCTACATGGGTCTCACCGGATCATACTACTGAGAATCAAATCGATCATATATGTATCAATAAAAAATTTAGAAGATCAATGGAAGATGTTCAAACCAGGAGAGGAGCTGACATAGCTTCAGGCCACCACCTGGTGGTTTCTAAAATAAAACTGAAGCTAAAGAAGCAGTGGACAACTGGAGTAACAGCAGTGCAACGGCTCAATACAGGTGTTCTCCGAGACACTGACAAACTCAACGAATTCACAATATCTCTCAACAACAGGTTCCTAGCCTTACAAGATCTACCAAAAGAAGAAGAAACCACTTTAGAGGATAACTGGGAAGAAGGCTTTGGAATGACAGCGTCAAACGCTGCAAGAGAAGGAAATATGAAACAGCTATACGACACAACAAGGAAACTGGCAGACAAACATGGTAAATCAAAGCTACCAGTTAAGAACAAAGAAGGCAAGACACTCACTGAGATTCAAGAACAAAAGAATAGGTGGGTAGAACACTTTGAGGAACTCATAAATAGGCCAGCTCCACTGAGCCCACTGGACATCAAAGCAGCACCACCAGATCTCCCGATAGATGTCACTCCACCAACGATGGAAGAAATCAAGATGGCCATCAGACAAATCAAAAGTGGGAAAGCAGCAGGACCTGACAAAATTCCAGCTGATGCACTTAAGTCAGATATACATGCAACGGCAAGGATACTCTACGTTTTATTTAGGAGGATCTGGGAGGAAGAATAAGTGCCGACAGACTGGAAAGAAGGGCATCTTATCAAGATGCAAAAGTAAGGAGATTTGAGCAAATGTTGAAAAATCGATTGATTGGAACTCGCCACTGTACATCAACTTCATTGATTATGTGAAGACGTTTGACAGTGTAGATAGGAGAACACCATGGAAACTTCTTCAACACTACGGCGTACCAGAGAAACTCGTCAACGTCATCCAGAACTCTCAGGATGGAACACATTGCAAAATTGTGCATGGAGGACAACAGACAAATGCATTTTCAGTGAGGACCGGAGTCAGACAAGGTTGCCTGCTCTCGCCTTTTCTCTTCCTCCTAGTGGTTGACTGGATCATGAAGAACTCCAAATTTGAGAGGATGTACGGAATTCAATGGGCAAGTAGGATGCGACTCGATGATTTGGACTTTGCGGATGATTTAGCTCTCCTATCACATACAGACCAACAAATGCAAGCGAAGACAATCAGTGTAGCGGCAACTTTATCATTAGTAGGCCTGAACATACACAAGGGAAAGATCAAGATTCTCAAATACAACACAGGGAGCACCAACCCAATTGAACATGATGGAGAAACTCTGGAAGAAGTGGATACATTCACATATCTGTTGAGCATCATCAATGAACAAGACAGATCTGATGCAGACGTAAAGGCAAAGATCGGTAAAGCAAGAGCAGCATTCCTACAGTTGGAGAACATATGGGACTCAAAACAACTGTTAACCAACCTTAAAGTCAGACTATTCAATTCGAACGTCAAGACAGTTTTGCTGTATGGATGTGAAACATCATGAGACGGGTACAAGTATTTATAAACAACTGCCTGCGAAAGATACTGAATGTACGTTGGCTGGAAACCATCAGTAACAGCTTACTATGGGAGAGGACAAATCAACTTTCAGCCGAAGAGGAAATCAGGAAAAGACGTTGGAAATGGATAGGACATACATTGCGCAAACCATAAGAGTGCGCCATGAGACAAGCATTAACATGGAATCCTGTTGGGGAACGGAGAAGAGGAAGTCCAAAGAACACACTGCATCGTGAATTGGAAGCATACATTAAAAGGATAAAAAGCAACTGGAAACAGCTGGAAGGGATTGCTCGGGACAATGTTAAATGGAGAATCCTGGTGAGTGGCCTATGCTTTTCAGTGAGGAGTAACGGGCGAAAGTAAGTAAGTAAGCAACATGTTAGATTAATTGATAGAAATATCAACCAGTAATACTTGTTGATACTGGGTTTTCGTAGTTATATGTACAGTAATAATGTAATTGCAGATTATCTATAAATCATCTTATAGAAAATCAGCTAACAAACATTCACAAACAATTGGATAATTGTATACTTTAGTTGGGTTGACCGAATGCAGTTAATGTTACAACTACTGATAACAGATATATGTTTAATTTCGGGCTACGTGTTTAAATAACCGTTCATAGTATGAATAGCTACTGCTTGCTTTTTACTGGAATTCAGTCTTTATCTTCCCCACAATTATATAATCTCAAACTGTCTATAAATCATTGTGAATTAAATTGACATCAGACCAGCGCCAGAGAGGAATTATCAATTTCTGTGCTCAGTCACGATACAGCATCCAAAGCGTAAAATAATTATTCTACAAACAACAAAATTCGTTAGTATGTTTGGCAGTGGGCGGGATGTACTATTACAATTTCATTCAGCGAATTTATTTTGTCAATATTGTGATTTGATTGTAGTCAAATTAAATAATCGTTAACACAACTTTGCACAATATTTTGCCTTTTGAATGAACATGTTATATTCATTGGAATCTGTAAACGACATGGTTGTTGCAAGAAACTTGATATATGATTCAAGACAACTGTCCGATAATTTTAGTTTAAGGTTATCATGATTAGCCTAATAAATAAACGACACAAATAGGTAATAACAATATAGAGAACTAGGAAAATTTAACTCAGTGATTAATTACACTGAAGGCATGCGTGAAACCTTTTATCAACCACAAATATTCAAATGTCTCCTGATCGCCTTCCTTACCGTATAGTGACATATATGTGAACAAATGAATTTTCGTAAGTGTTTTCAAATCTACTTAGAACTACATTTTTTATTATGTAGGATGAATGTCATTCATTTATGTATAACGCAGTTGTATGCAAACTACTTGCATGTATCTTCATTGGTCAGCATATATACTAAATTTTTATCAATTCCAACTACCTGGACATAACATTTCACCAATATACACACGTGTTTTCGTCCAATCATTTTGTTAGTGTGTGTAAATAATACCTTATTTGACAAAGAATGAAATGGATGACAGCATAAAAACGTTAACTGAACCTCACTTCGTATTTATCATTACAGAATGAATTTAAGACAGACAGTTTATTTGTTAACAGTTTTGATTGTTATTTTGACGCGTAAGTTTGTCATTCTACATTAAATTAAGTGTAATTTTAAAACGTACACATTGAACCATGTGATTAGTACATTTTTATATGATTTGATTTAATTCAGTAAGATTACGTTAACAATTCCTAACGGAACAGTAATCCGTCATATATGACAAGCTGTAAATATTTCATGTATTGATTGCATTATTCAAGCCTTCATTGTCAATTTTCCAGGAATATCAATCAGTCTATCAAGCGGGGCGCTTGGTTAGTCGACTTGCCTTTAAATTTATTTTATTGATACTAATATAGTAAGTATACAATACCAATGAATGCAACATCTACTATCTTAAAAAGTAATAAATGGTAATAGTGAGAATGTAGAGTTGGTTTTCACTTTAATCAATTTCGTAGTGTCAGGTTAAACAGGTTAATGCAAAATATCAGGCAGATGCACAAAGCCTATTAAAAAACAACCTATTTTTTACATAAATCTGTTAGTAAGCGCAAATGACTATAATCGATTCATTATTTTTTACCCCATCGTTGGAAGTGCAGGATACAAACGTAAGTTAATGCAGTTTCATTCTATCCCTACTTCTGCTTACCAACTATCAAAAATCAGAATTATGATACACTGAAACAAAACTGATAGCTACGAAACCCGCTAATTCTAATTGTTTTATCCTTTTTATTTGGAATAGAGCGTAGTGGAGAAGAAATCTGTAAGTCGATGAATATTTTATAAAATTTGAAGTCATGACAAAACATTTAAAAGATATTATTCTCGTCGATTTCACCTCCTATGCAAATTTTATAGCTTTTATTAAGATTAGACAATATCATCATGCACAAAATAATCCCAATTTATTTCAATACTCCATAGTTTGTGATAGAAAGTTCAGCTTACGATACTTCTAACAAATGACAGAACTACGTGTACATTAATAAGATCGTAGACTAGAAATGTATTTGATATTATTAAGCTTAAAAATAGAGACAGTTAATAAAGCGGATCACATCTGCGTAAATAAGAATAATGAAAAAAATTAGATTAAGATAACGAGTGAAAACCAACACAAACATAAGCTAGAACTGTTCATATTCAAATCGCTCTTGCTATCCATCTACAACTGTCTGAGTACATTACTAAATTTTTCAAAGGTTTTCACCACTTATATTCATCATAATTATCTCTCAAATTGTCAGTCAACAGAAATCGCAAGGATAGTAAGTTATTCTTTATAAGGAATCACTAGTGTTTTAGTTCCTGGTGTGGTCATGAACCAGTTATTCAGATGAATGTGAGAGAAGAAGAAATAGTTAAACAAGACAACACACGTTGCATTATTCAGGTATGTTAACCTGTGGTGATTTGCATCTGACAAATGCATCGATTTCGTTCGTTCAACACTGTTATGCAGAAGACGTATATGTTGATGGTTTTTGGTTTTTTTTGTAGGTATTCATAACCTGTCTGTCAGTTATTGCATATTGGATTTACGTCTAAATTTAAAAATATTTCAGTGTTATATATGTTTTTGTTTACATAATGATGATGTTAATCAAAATAAATTATTTCATTTAATTTAAAAGTATTTGTTTCTATTCCAAAATTAATGGGTTTTTACTTCTAAAGTTTCTTCGTTGCAATCGGCCAACATACCATATAGCTTCATTATTAAGAGATAAATAGTCTCGCTTATTTATATAAATTTGGTAATCACAAGATATCATGTTATATGATTAGCTTTCTTTGTCGAAGAAAGTGTCTATTAAAATGACAACAATAGTAACCTGGGTAAATGTGAATTGTTATATAATACAGCATTGGATGGAATAAGACTTCGTCGTCGTTAGTGCCATTTCCAAAATCTATCTGCAGCCAGTCTATTCTTTGATATTTGTACATTAATAATGTACACTAATGATTAGACCTTTAAGACAAAACAAAATAATGTCAAATAAGTATGAGTTACGTGGCTGCGTTGAAAAAGTAGGAAATCGTTTCTTAGTCAATTTGATGGTGGTAGGGTGACAACTTTGCTAACGTATTTATTCTGCATTTCTGTTGACTATGTAGTGTTTTGTTTTCTATTAAATAACTTCAAGATGTTCTTTTAATGATGAATAAAAGGTTTGACGTGGGGATACACTGCTCAGAAACATATGTTAATTTTATTGCAAGAGTGATTGACTGAAGAAATTGGTTGACTGTGATGTAGTTAATATTGTTACAAACAGTATCATACAGCTTGTAAGCCAAATCGGATTAAGCCCATACACAGCGTCAAATATTCTAGCTTCAAAATGATTTATCATTCCTGATTGTTGGGATTACTCTCTTCTCGCAATTCACCGTTCATAGTTGTGAATAGGAGGTTGATAAAGTGTAAGATAATCTAAATCTGTTTATTTTTTAAGTATTTGATGATTTGTGTAAGCCTTCAATGAATCAGTCAACGAAAGCACAAGTCACAGTTTTATCTATTCCATTTTCGATGACTATTATATGAGGCATTTGAAAGCCTGTCAGATTAAGATTTATGTCATCAAATAGAATTAGAAGCAGTAATGTATTCTGAAAATGTGTTAGTGGACTTATTATTAAGCAATCATACAAGAAATCATATTGTATCTTGTCTCTTTCCGTATTCACTGACACAGAAGCCAAATAACATTTTCTTAAATGGACATTCTCAGTGATATATTATTTTCTCGTGCCGGACGTTTAACAAAAGATTGAACATGGATTCACCCACTTTATTGTCTGATGCGACGACAAACTTCCAATACCTAAATTCGAATTAACAATTACCGTGTTAAAATGCTGATAAATACTTATTTATTTGTAACAGGGAACGCAATTGTCTGATTCAACCTCCACCTCATACTCCTCTATGACAATCGCAATAAATGCTGAACATATTTTTTCCACCATACCACCTGCAATTTCATATTCTGTTGTGTTTGTCAGCTTAACTCAAACTCATATAAGTTGATGTTCACTAGGCCATTAGAACATCATTAAGCCTTAACAAAACTAATAGCTTAAGTTGGCTAATTTCAAATGACGGCGCAAAATTGCGGTCATCTATCAGGCTTTGCTGATCGTGCCTGTAAAATTAGCTTGCATCTGATATTAAGAAGTATATGATCATTATTATCACGTTCTCATAAATACAGATATGGAACAGTTCAAAATCAGAACTAGTTTTGTTTAAATGAATTCATAAGTTTTCTAGTTATTTAAGGTGGGTGTTACTGAATACAACCTCTCAGATTACAAACAACCAGATAGACACGGTATATTAAGAAATAATTAGTGCCAATGTTTAAATCTAAGCAATTTTTTGTCAGATTCACTATCGTTTGATAACTATTTCATTTTTTAATACAGTGTTCTATAAATAATGATTAACGTTTCGGCTGTCAAACTAACCTATTATGTAATGTGATCTAACCGTTGGAATACAACTTACAGATTTAGGTTTTCTTCCCCTCCAGCTAAATTGTATTCATGTAAACCTTTGATGTGCTTGTGTATTGAAGCTGTTTTAGGCATCTTTTATTCTAAGCTTTTAAATGTAAACTTTGATGTGTTTCCATTGAGTATTCCATGGCCAATGCACAATTAACCGTATGAGATATAAAGTTTGCTAGATTTGTATTGTAACACTTACAAGAAATATCTCCATAAATGATAAATAATATAATGAGGGCTACAATAAAAGAACGTCAAAAATCTTAAGGGAAGGAATGATAAACTCAGTTTATTATACACAATAATTTATGCAAAGTATTCCAAATGAGAATGATATTAGTGACAATAATCACCAATGTATCACATTATAGAAATAGGTGAGAGATGTTCATTATTGTATGTGTGATTTTTTATTAATGTTCGGAAGAATTCAAAATTGATTTAAAGGAGTGGTGGACAATGCATGGAATTCAGTTCATGGTGCTATCAGACAAAGAAATGCTTCTTGAGATTGTTGCATTTTGAATAATCTGGAAACTTTAATCAGTCTGACTACCCTTAAGCTAAAAAGCAAAACCAAAATTTCTGTAAATAATAGTGAGTATACCACATATAATATTTCAGATGAATTCTGTACTAATAATGAGTAAAATTTTTGTGTATATTTGTCTCACCACATGACATCACTTATTTTTCCATTGTTTGGTGATGTTTGTATTATACACAGTTAGTGTATGCGTTCAGTATCTTCGGAGTATTCTTTTCTCATAGTTGTCGATATTTATTGAACACTCTACTGTAGTGTTCTTTGCCTTTATGATACTTATAGCACCCAACTGATGACCAAGCACTTGTCACTTTCACGGAGCACAATTCTCCAACATTTTATTCTAACTCATCGTCGAACATCCAATTTAATATCAAATCACAACAACAAAGTTACATCTCTCAAGTGACTACTGATATATGACATTTGTGTGAGGTAAACGGAATATTTTTAGGCAACTCATTTAGAGGAAATTATCAAGCCATATTTAGCGTGCCGAAATTCATACTTGTGACATCCGAATGCAAATTCAGCTATCAATAACAATACTGAGAATCGTTCATAATTTTTCAGGACACTCTACATCTACAGGTATAACTCTTGAAATTGTGTTTTGGTAACATTTTTTCAAGCATCTTTGATATGTCGCGAAACTCCTTTCAAACTGTAATTTGATCTACAATCGTATTAAATATCCGGAAGTTCTGCCGTCCTGGAACAAACAAATGCGTGACAAATTGGTCATACACTTGTATCACTTCTACTAATTTAATGAATTATGATAAATTAAGGAATGACTTGCAAAAATATTTCTACGTAGAAGTGTGTGGGAAATTTTGCTTATTAACAAATGGTACAATATTCATAGAATGTTTGTTAAAGATTGTGTGATTAATAGGTGACTGTAACGCAAGATAATAGGCTGAATAATTGAGATAATGACGGAGTAAAACAAGTATGAAATACTAAAGACCAACTACAAAAGATGAGTATCATTATTTACGCTAGCATTATCAAACTCTCTACAAAAGTAACATTATACTTATGACTAGGGTATAAATAATTACATATGGAAATAATTAGTGACATATTACACGAGTGATCCAAAAAAGAAAGTATTCACTACTATCTGTATAAAATTTCTAACAAACTTGACATACCGTTTGTGAAACTCACACTTCGCATTTACGTCATAGTTTTCACTGGACTTTGTCAACTGGTACTCATCATAGTTTAGGCGTCGTTGGTAGTATCCAATTGCATTTGTATAATCTCGACTTCATATTATCTGTATCATTTAGTGTGAACCCTTCATGAAATGTGATTTCATTACTTTCAAAATCACCCTATTCTTGTCCCCTCGTGACAGACCACATAATAACATTTAAAATGATTGTCTTGCATGTAACCACACAAAATATCCTCTGGATCTGAGAGCCAAATGGATTATTACAGGTTTGACGATACCAGGTTTTGTACTGTGCTGCATCAGGTCGATTAGCATGCACATACCTCTTATCTTCTGCAGTAAAACATATATATATGGTATTTAAATATGACATACAATGATGATTATTACTAACGCCGACAATCTAGCAGCCAACACAACGATTGTGCAATAGTGGTGATTTATCAGTGTAGAAGGAACGCTATCAAATCAGTTATCCGAACTCTTTTAATGGTTGTTATTCATCTGATTAAAAGTGGTTAGTGAAGGGATTAACCATTAGGGATTTTAATTAAAGGAATAATTAAATTGATGTGTAAATAAGCATCATTTTCACTAAACAAATGACTTGTTAAATCTACATAATTGTTTCCACGTACATAACGTCTACGTAGGCTACTCCTTCTACACTTGGGCTACTCATCTGCTTATGTTGCTTAATATGCAAAATAATTGACGTTAATGAATAGCATATCTTACGAATTCAAATGTATGATTTTACATTGTGTAATGTATCCTTGTGTTTTAGAATATTGTGCACAAACAATGCCATAAACGTAAAACAAATAGCTTCAGATTTAGCAATGAACTGTCGGGGGGGGGGTTGTTAGATCCCACGTTTACTGCATATATTTATATTATTTTCAATGACCAGTTTAATTATTAAAAATCCGTTGTCCTATGAATGAAAGCGGAATGTAAACGAAGAAACAAATATCTTCTTTGTGGGTTAATGGCGATCTACATAGTTTGTTGACGATTTAATAATGAAATTATACCAGCTACAGATATATGTCAACCAAAGCGTAATTGTGCATTTACGTCGTCTTAGATCTATACTCGTCAATGGATTGTATACAAAGTGATTTATTCAACGGAAGCAATTGTCTCTGTGTCACTCTGTCAGGATGGCATATTTTAGTTACTAGATGTCACTGGAGTTTCGGTGTTTTCCTACTAAACAGTTTTTCCAGGAAACCTATTTATGGGTAATATCCAAAATATCAATTGACCAATCGATTAATTATTACCAAATGATATTTTCCAATACATTGTCCAACAGTTAGATATTCAAACTTCCGATTTCTATTGTGCCTTATGCATACATTGTAATTTATGGTATGAATTCTCTATACCCACTTTATTACTTCATGAACTCTCTTTCCACAGAAATACTTAGTTGTGTTCATTAAGTGTGGTTACTAAAGAACCCCGATTTATCTTAATAATAATGTGCCCTAAGTGCAATTTTCTATCGACAATCGCGGATTAGTTATGCTTCAGCTTCTATTTGAATCCATCTATCATCCATTCTTTTATTACTGCCTTCATAATTCACATATAACCTAAAAATATACACAAGGTATTGCGTACTTATTTCGGATTTCCAAA
>CM068305.1:7843270-7860460 GCA_034768735.1 Schistosoma mekongi
TAGGTGACGCCCAGGAGATAATGAAGGAACTATAATCTTTTTGTCTAGCTATCTTTTAATACATCGATCTATTTGTGGTCGTAGTGTCTGGTCACCCCTGCGAGGTGGTTGCCAAGGGGCATATGGTCCCCTGTAAAAAATAGAATTGCTGCACTGCTCGTTGTTCGGTTTCGGAAATACCTTCCCAAAACAGAACTAAACTGCTGGAGACAGCAATCGTTGCGGGTGGCGATCCATTTTTCTGTTATCACTTGGTTGCTCTGGACCTGACGTACAAGTTCCGAAATCCTACATGATCTACATGTCTACCACTCGCTCTCATAGTGGTGCAGATGTACTATAGCCTCCCCAATTTTTCTCTCTGATCTATCCATGAATCTTGAAACTTGGTATTTTAGCATGAAATCACACGCAAGGTCAGGTCCGCAAGTCAATGCGGGCAAACTGCAATTCAGGTCGAAACGAATGTTCTCATATCGTCAGTCTACCAGTCTTGGAGTACACTTCAAAGATCAACCACTTGCCGTAATTAAAATGTAGAGGAACATCGTGTCTGCTGGGTATTATGTGTTAGTTTCTTTAAGAACTCTCCCTTGAGACAGAGACACTGAAGCCCTCTGTATCTAGTATTTCAATCTCGACGCCTGCACCGTACCTCTAATATAAAATCGGGTACCAAGATCATCATAACAGAGGATAACTGACAAAGAGGCGGCTTACCTGAGTTGTGGGTTCTGTTATGGCACACAATCTCCTAGCATTTTTTCGGCAAATCGTCTGCAGTAGGGCAATCCGGCTGACGCCTTGTAGGTATTCACGCGCCGTCTATTCGACAGCCAGGGGGGGGGGGGGGGGGGAGGTTTGCTGTTTGCGAGTGGCCGGTCCGTCTGGGGAGGTGGTCTAATAGCTGCTGCTTCCCGAAATGTTCGAAACGTTTAGCTTCTGTAGCATGCTCCAAAGTCATCACAATTGGTCGTGTGTCCTGCTAAACCAGAACGTCTTTCTGCCATTCAGGAAGCGAAGTGTTTTTCTTTTCAATCGACTGTATCAACTGGTGGCATTCGAAGAAATGTCACATCCTGTGGACCAGCAGCAGGCATCAGCCCCTCGACAAAACGAGAGCGTCCTAACTCTTCTCGCCCCACGCTCTAGATGATGACACTCGCCCGTACAGCAATTGCTGCCAGGAGTGAAGATAATCGATCGGATTTTCTGTGTTTCCTGGTGACGTAATACTCACTGATGGTCCAGCTGCTGGGTGTCCCGTAGTTAAGGAGAACATTTACCTAGATTTTCCAGTTTTCAGCAGTGAGTTACTCGCCGCAAAGCGTTAGCTGCTCTTTTGAACGGATTCGTCCGTCATCCAAATAAGAGAAAATAATAACAAAATGGTCAACGTCGGGACTATTACGTAGGTATGCTGTACCCTAAATTTCCAACAGAATAATCTGACGATTTTTCGAGCATGGCGGTGACGAGGAGTCGAAGCAATTGCCCCCCCGCCTGACTTAAATCACCCGGGGTTCGTTTAAGTCTCGGTCACGTTTTTTCGGTAAACACCTCCATCCCAGTTGTAACCGTGTTTATAGCAGCTATTGACAGGCAGAATCTAAAACCACAGCACACAACTGTAATCAGGAACCACACAAGTGGAACACGAGTAATAACAGCCACAGGTCTTTATTATCAAAAATTAATATTAACGCGTTCTAGTACAAAAGGAGGGTTTATGTACAAGTAGTCTCATACGTCATCATGCAAGTTAATTTTGCACAGGGCTCGCTCTTCTCTTCTTCCAACACATTTCTTCCTGATGCCCTGCATAGAAGAGACAATTCACGTTATAAATCGTACATTGTTAAATTTCAACACTGTTACAAAGGAATGTCGTACTTGACGCCACAATAGACTATTTCAAACAACTGTGTGGTATCTAAATCTTCCTTGTATCGCGGTCTTTGACACTCCTTTTTTGAATTGATTCCATAGATAATAAGTGTCTCTACTAATACATTCCTGAAACTCAAGAATGAAATTATCTTCCAGTCTTTTCTTCGTAAATGGTAGTATTAGTAAGCTATCATTTCGCAAAAAACTTTGGTGTTCCATTGTGAAAGAGTTAAACTTTCTGTATCATAATGACCATGCCTGTAACGCGTGATTTTTGTAATAAATTTTTTCAGAATAAAATAAATACTATATTCTTCTACTAACAGCTAGCTCTCATACGATTCACTGACTTGAAATTTTTTGCATAGCTGAACCTTTCTGATGCTTACCTACAAGTGGAGGTGGCTGGTAATCACCGAGCAACTACACGATCTCATCGTAGGATGTTTAAAATACAACGGTTTTGCCATTCAGTGTCAAGACCGCTTCTCCATTTTTCAAGCAACTAATACACTATTTTTTAGGCAACAAAGACCACACAGAGTTTTGCTACCTATATCTATAAAAATCCTATTATTGCTTACTTCTCCGGGAGAACTTGTACTGTACGCATCAGTTGGAATGTGTTGGCTACACCCGGAAAATTGCCAGTTTTTGAGAGTCATTGAAAAAGCTAGAAATTATTTTCGACGCCAAGGGTCGCCGAGCGGGCCTGAGAATATTCTCGCTATAAAACTAGTGCCAGCCTCCCACCAATGTTTCTTCTGTCGTTTCTTGGACTAATTATCTTCTTTTTTCAGTCCCACTCCCTTCGTGCTGTCACCCGCCCGCCACCTGTCCCAACCAACCAATCTGTTCATAAGAACGTTACGTAGAATCGGAGAGAGAAGGGAGTATTTGCCTTCGTTTTTGCCGTAAGACGCTTTCTACAATTTATATGGCGGAGATTAACACTAACTGGATTGATCACAAGCCTCTGCTCACAACTTTCCGGGTTTGAAGTCCGGTATCTCCTTGATTATTCCGCGAATCGTCTGAATCGTTTTGGTTTCTTTTCGTTGTTAGACAATGATTTTAATATCCAGTACCGGCAAACCGAAATTTGGTTCCACGCAGATGCTAATCTTGACTGGTCAGCGAACACTCAGCGGTGGAGGACGATACGTCATTGCTAGCTATCCAGAAAGACTACGCATCATCTTACCGTACGAATCCTAGACCATTCCTTTCCCAGCCCCCTGTGTTAGACAGTTAAAGTGCCCCCCAAGAACGGTGCACTGATTGTAAATGATATGAACATATGTCACTAAAGGTGGCCGGCGCATCGGCGTCCCATGTTGCCATGAGCAGCTTTACCACGTCGGCGATTCATTAGGCGTCGTAGATGAGTTGTCTATGTTTTGAAAAAGAGTGTTTGCTAAGTACACCACAACCAAGATTCTGCAACGTTTTATACTGGTCGTCCGGTACGGAGACGAATGGAAATTTATGCCTGCAAGTGTTTGCATACTGCCACCGAGGGCCAATACATTATCGCTCGGTAGGTAAGGTGCTGAAGTATTAGAAGGCGACAGAGTTGCACTTCGAGCGCCCATGATAACCCGGCCACAGCCAAGTACCGATTGTTACAACCCCATAGCCTTTTGCGGCCCGATCAACCAAGTTATCTCTTGTTGCAGTGGATGCTTTCCTTAAATGGCCGAATTTTTCATTCCATGCCACCACCACACGAGACCCTATGGCGATTTTCTCCAGGAACGGCCTGCTAAACATGACATTTCCAGACGACAGGTACAGTTACCCTCAGCCAGTTTCATACTTTTGTTAAAAGCTAGCCATCGCACACTTCCTCTAATAACCCTAGCACACGCATTTCCAATGCCGGCAAGAGATTTGTGCTGGTCCTTCAAAAGAGGCTGAGCTAATCTATAACTTGATTGCTGGCCAAATAGGACCACACGTACAGTGACCAAAAAATTGTTTGGTGTAGAGGTAGCGGTGTCCTGCTGTTGTCTCGTGAGTGCAGGACCAACCACAGACCACTGATGTGGCCAATGTGAGTATTAAAGGCGTAGCTGGTTTGTGGTAAACAAAACACAGTAAGATGTACAAAAGGGAGAGATGGACTCGACATTTTAATCGGCTGCGTAAACGAGTACTTGCATATCGACCCTACAATGAATCTAAGATCTCTCTCGTAAGACCTTCAGTACTTTTAAAACCTACCCCCATAGCCCGTGGATAAACAGCCAAGGCCATCGACTTATTGCCAGGTCGGCCACTCAAATACGACGTAAACAGTCAAACGTAAATAAACCCGAAAGGAGAATCGTCCGCTATTCAGACAGGGACGTGTTTGAGATGTCAGATCCCCAGAATTTTGCTTACATTACTTACATTACTTACGGTCAGTCTCTCCACAAAGGAGCCATAACCGCTCACCAGTATTCGACATACAACTCTGTCCTGAGCATGTCCTTTTCTAGTTGTTTTTCAGTCGCTGTTTCTTCTTTTTTTAATATGTTTCCCCTTCTCGATGCAGTGCATTCTTCGGCTTTCCTCTTCCTGTTTCTTACAGGATACCATGCTAATACTTGTCTCCGTGATGCAGTCCGTTGATTTATGCAATGTATGCCTATCCATTTTCAACTGTTTTTTGCTAATTTCTTCTTTGGTGGGAAATGTTTGTTTTCCCCACAGTAGACTGTTGTGATGGGGGATTTCCCGTCACGGACATTTGTATGTGAACTGGCAGTTTTCTATTCAATACTTCTACCCTCTAGGATATTTGCGGTAGTTCTCCATGTTTCTAACTGTCATTACAGCGTAACTGTTTTAACGTTCCTCTTGAAGAATTAGACTTTGAGGTTTTTTTGCCCAGTTGTTTAGAGTACTATTCTGTTCTTCAACTATCGGAATGCTGCCCTGTTTTGCCAATCCTTGCCTTTACATTTTGAATGGGATCGTTTTTACCGTTTCATCTATATCTGACTTGAGTGCTCAAACTGGTATATTGTCAGGTCCTGCTGCTTTCCCACTTTTGATTTGTCTGATGGTCATCTTGATTTCTTCCATCGTTGTGGAGTGACATATATCGGACGATTATAGGTGCTGCTTCGATGTTCGGTGGGTTCCGCTGTCATTGCAAGGCTTTCAAAATATTTTATTTTTCGGCCCTGACGTTCTTCTTTAGTTGCTTATTCGTTTCTCCGTATTCAGTTTGTTGATTGATTTTTCTATGCTCTTGTTTAGATGTGTTGATTTCTGTCTTTTTGTTCCTCCTATGTTGAGTTTGCTAAGGGTCTCAGTGGAGATCCATTCCTTATAATGGTGCTGCTTGCTGCTTAGAACTTCATATACGTTGAAGTCAGTACCTCCTCCATTACTTTCTAGTCGCCTTCACAGTGATTCTTGCTTCTTTAGTTCATTTTGTAAGGAATGAAGCCATTTGTTGCGAGGTATTTCTAATCATTGAGGTTGTCAGTATCTCGAAGTAAGACTGTATTGAACCGTTGAAAAGCTGTCACTTCAGTGCATAACATTGAATAATGTTGATTGTAATCCCGTTATTCATGGTTTTCAAAGATGCTTTGATGGTCCTGGGTTCATGTGTTTTCCATCCTACAAGTGCGCTGCATGCTTCTTTGGAGATCATCAGAGCAACTCTCTGGATGTATAATAGCATCTGTCCCTTAGCCAATAATTTCTGTTTAGCATCAGTTATAATGGGTTTCACTGATTCCAAGCACCGTCAAGTTGTTTCTCTTAATATCTGCAGCTACTTGATTGGTCTTCCTGCTCTCCCACATTGTCCGAATATTCCATGTTCCTATAAAAATATTTGCTCTGGTTGTTAGAAAAGACGTCGGCCTGATGACTTTTAAAAGATTTTGGCTCTCACTGTGAGGCATCAAAATCATTCCTTCCCTTACTAGGGCAGAGTCAAATTGATTTCGTTCGTTTAATCTGGTTAGCGTTTTTTCAGCAAGCTTGTGTTTAACGGGGTGGAAATACTAGCCACATGCTTACCCCTCCTCCTTTACCTTATTTGGGACTGGCAGTAACTCTATAAGAGCTGAAGGCTGAGTATACCTAATCCCACCATTAATTAATAGTAATCTAGACAGCAATGCGGAAGTTTTGGAGGATTGAAAATTCGATAAAACAAAGAGAAATGGCTTCCCACTACGCTTTACATTGAAAGTGTTACCGAACAAATACAAGTGCGTTTGTTGATAATATCCGAAAGATTTTCATGAAGATAGATTATTTAAGGGTGTTCATAAGAGATGAGTAAAGTAGTAGAAGAAAAAATAGAGACGATGAGTGGAATTATAGTGATTACATGAACTAGAACAAAATTGATAAATTGCATATTTGCGTAAGAATTAACAAATTGTGTTATTAGAATAGATAGGAGTAAAACAAGGAGTATTTGAAAATAAACACTGAGTAACAAAATGAAAATTAATACATCTATCATTTATTCTATTGTCATACTAGCCTTGCAGTAGATAAATTAAATAAAATGAGTGCTGGGTAATTTTATTATATGTCAAGCAACCACTAATTGACAAAGAATGAATCTTTAAACAGCAGTTCATTTTCCTCTGCACAGTCAGTTTGGGTAATTTATGAAAATTCGCCTACTGATTTGTCTTATCCTGAGTCTGATGTAACTGGATGGATATGAGCTGGTGAGCTGACAAGGACACATGGCAATACTTACAAAATTCGCCTCATCATTTTGAATATTGCAATTTATCTTCTGATGTAAAGCCAGTTAACTGAAATGTTTTTATAGTGATGAAACTAAAGCAAGTACTTGACTATAAGATATTTGATGGTTTTTAAATTGTTGTGTGAGTCCCTCATAATCGAAGTAAGATTTAGGTACACCATGATTTAGCCGTTGTAAAGGAGGACGATTTGCGCAAAATTCTGGTTTATTAGCAGCATGCTGCGTGAGGATTCATACCAATGAATATTAGTTGATTCGATATAAATTATTTCATGGGTGGATGTATGTTACTCGAAAGTACTATACACGACTATTGAAAGTATTCTATATAGTTTCGTTATAACTTCTGATTTACATCAGAAACATCTAAAATACAAAAGATTCACTGATAAGTCGCTCGCCTCTAGGTCAACATACTACATATATTACACAATGCTGACACCAGGGACTCAAATAAAAACAAAAAATGTTGAAGGTACGAATGTTTATGAATCACGATGAAGGAGACAGAGGATACACGTTTTCGTAATATTGTGTTCAGTCAACATTAACCGACTGCATGTTAACAACTGAAGAAAGACAAAATGAATGCATGAATACACAGCATTAATAAGTTCTTTTACAAAAGTCTAATATTTCAGAGCATACTTACAAAATCCCGAATCCACAGTGCTGAAGAGGAAAAACGCAAGTATAAATGACATATTATTTGGCTTTTAAAAACTCATCCGATAATAATGAAGTAGAATCTGTTTGTGAGCCTCCGTGTGTTCGAAGACGACAACAATATCGGAACTTTCTGTCACACGTCAGTAGTTAATCTGCATTGGTTACTGACTATTTGTAGGAAAAGACTGTTGATAGGCAGCGACCAAAATCAACCGGCAATGTGCCTCTCAGTTTTCGTGATTTTAAATGTCTTTCCAAAAACAAGTTAAATTACTCGTCGATATTTGCCTGCTACTAATAAGTAGTATAAAATAACATTTAGAATATGCTATTTTTCTAGTCTTTTATATTAACTCAACGTTGAAAATTGGAACTGTCGATCTTGAATAATAATACTGGTGATAAAAATAACAATAGTTTTGTTCTCAAGTAGTATTTTGTACATGAGAGCATACCAGTTTACAGGCATGATCAGAATGATATGACTTGTTTTTGGAAGGGTTTCAATAGAGGGTCACGGTACACTATTAAGGTGATTTCCAACTGTCAACATTCAACAAGGAGATTGTGAGTATGTAGAATGAGGATGATCATTGTCTTGTATCTACGCCTAATAAACACCGATCCAAGAATGTGATTCCGATAATTGACAACATTGTGGTACACCCTACCCATATTGCCTAGTGAAAGATATGAGTTGAATTTCCTCGTTGTCAGCTCTTAAAGTCACCAATAAAAAACACAGATTACATTACGGTCAAATATAGCAAAAACGTTTTAATTGATAAGAGAAAAGGTGTCTTAATATGTGGCTGTGTGATGGGGGCAGTTTAGTAATCAGATAAGCTGTATTTTGATGATATTTTGTTTTGGTTTTCGATCATGAACCATATCAAACTGTTAAATCACGTTTAATAACTTTTAAGCCAAATATTCCTAAACGAGGCATTTTTGTGTGTTCTATACGTAGTGCGAGCATGTGTCAAATCACACTTGTTGTATGTGTAACATAGGTGTCAATGATGGGCTACTAAACATTCTACTGAGTCGTGTCCGCATTACGTTATGATGGTTTATTTTTGCATGACTATCATTCACTTGTTCAACGATTGAGAATTATATTTGTAACCAAAATCTGCACAAAATTTTGTAATTAGTTCACGAAGACGTATGTGTATTTATTTTGAATACAAGACATATCATACACAACTCGGATAATTCGTTTAGCATATTACGTTGTTTAATGTAGACTAAAAAATCACGTGTTAAATATTCGTCATTTATTCAGCATGGAAAACTGCCTAGTTTATTAAACAATCAACGTTGAAAAATTCAACATTTGATCAGGTGAACTGATAAATTTCGTATTGTGCATAGTTGTATTAAAGTTACATTATTACTTCTATGCAATTGATGTCAACAATTATTACTTTAATTCCAACTTTAGTTATTCATCTGTATATGAACATGCCCATGTGAGCTAATTATATTTGTTAAATAACCGTTAATATGTAATGTACTATTTTGTCAAGTATAATATATTCATATTGTAATGGTGATTGTAAACAGTGTGATAAAAGAATAAATAAAAATCAGTGTAGTCAACAGAGAAATACTAAGCAGTAGAAGAATTCGTACAATGTATTATTATTATTATTATTATAAAATTTAGTACAAAATTCACGCCAGTTTACAGGCATGGTCATTATGATACAGAAAGGTTAACTCTTGCACAATGGAACATAAAGCTATACCAAAATGAATGCTTGACTAACAATACCATTTACAAGATACTAGATTCATATGCAGGAAGATTAAATGTGAACAAGAAAACCGTCAAACAAGAGCTGGAAGATACTTTTCAATCGTAGGTGTTCAGGGATTCATTATTATAGAACACTCATTAATATATGTGATTAATTCAAGAAGAAAGCGTCACAAACGCGACACAAGGAAGATTTAGATACCACACGGTTGTTTGAAATAGTCAGTTGTGACGTCAATTGCGAACATGACCTTGTGTGAACAGCACCTAGTAGGTGAATGATCATATTTCCTATGGTAATAACACAATATTAACGAGTCATACAATTATGAGTAGCTATACGAAGGAGGATGAATATCATGTTAAGTGTGGTTTCGTGTAAACTGTACAATATGTGGACGATTTTGGCATTAATCTATAATATAATACATAGTTACGTGACAACTTAAGGAGTATGAAACTTTTGATTCGTTTCAACTTGTAGCACATCAATACAATTTTCCCAACACTCAATGTTTACAGTGAGGCCATTTAGGTATCAGTTTTTGTCCTTGTGCCAGTATTTTAAATAATATCCGAGTTGATTTATCGCTAACAGAGAGTGCTTCGGTCTTTCAATAGGTTATTTTATATACAACTCATTTAAACAGTGTTCGGTATGACTTAGTTATACAAGTTATTACATCATTTCACTTAGTATTTTCCAATTCATTCCTATAAATGCAGATGTATTTTAATGTTTTTTTCATTAGATTAGTGGTGCATAGATGAATTTGAGTGTTTAGTAGAAAATTTTGTCATTTCTTAAAATAAATTTTTCCTGTCGATTAAATTCATACTCAATTTACATGTATCCTATTTTAAAATCTGTTTTCACTCTTAATAGATAACATAGAAATTTATCTTTGTATCGTGTTAAGCTTTATTTTTTTTCAAATAAATATCCAACTAAGCAATAAGTGCCAGTTCCAAAACATTAGATTCATACTTGCTACTGCATAAACAGCATATTTGTTATAGTGCTTAAGATGAGGTTCAGGTATTTTAGAGAGATGTATATGTGGAGGCACAGATTTGCATGGTGAGAGCAGCATTTTTAAAACGGATCAGAAACATCAGCGACAACTAGATTTGGAATAGGAAAATCCAAGAAAAATCTATTTAGTGAAGTAGATGGGAAAAAACGCCGTAAGTGGATAAGATACACATTGAGGAAATCATGAAACTGTGTAGCAAAACAGGCACTAGCTTGAAATCTACGTGATCGAAATAAATGAGAAAGATCAAAGATCAACTTTCGCCGGGAATTAGGGGCAGGCATAAAACGAATGAATAGCTCTTGTAAAGAACTGGGAAGGAGAGACCAGGACATTGTTGGTTGGTGAGTCGTGGTAGACGATCTGTGCTCCACGATGGTTAAAAGGCATTGGTTGATTGATTAATTAGTTGACTGCCTCATTAAAGTAGGTAAATTCGTTCTTTAATTAAGGCTCACATCTAATACACCATGTAAAACCTGTATAAGGTTTTCTATGTTATACGTAGTTCTCATAGGGTTGCTGCACGTTCCAAGCCCAGGTAAAAGAAAAGGAGGTTGAGCATAGGGCTAGCATTACTATTCCGTAAAACTTAAGCTAGCTAGAAATCGCCAACCGGATAAAACAAGCTAAACCATTTAAAATCTGCCCTGGAAATGGAGGGAACGATTATGACGCCTCGTGATGAAACCCCGGATTCATCGGAAGTCATAAGGCCAAAGCCACTTCTAACAATCAGAGCAAAAAGTTTTATAGGTACAAGGAATGTTCGAACAATGTAAGAGAGCAGAAAGACCAGTTAAATAGCGGCAGAAATGAAGAGATACAACTTGACAGTGCTAGCAATTAGCAAAACGCGTTGGACTCTAGTTGGACAGAAAACATTGGCTACTGGTGAGATGCTACTTTACTCCGGCTACGAAGAAGAAAATGCTCCCCACTCGCAAGGAGTTGCTCTGATGCTGTCCAAGAAAGCACATACTGCACTCATGGGATTGAAACCACATAGACCCAGGATCATCAAAGCATCCTTAAAAACGATGAAGAAAGGGATTACGATGAATATAATTCAATGTTATGCACTAAACAATGACGGCAATGACGAGGACAACGATCAGTTTTATGATAGGCTGCACTCAATTATAGTGAAGTGTCCAAGAAAAAATCTGACAATCCTGACGAGGAACCTAAACGCCAAGGTCGGAATGGACAACATTGGATATGAAGAAATTATGAAACGACAGGGACTAGGATGAAGAAATATTTACAAATTTGTTTGCTTTCAACAAATTGGTTATAGATGGTACAATATTCGCCCACAAACGCATACACAACGCATACACGCTACATGGGTCTCACCGGATCATACTACTGAGAATCAAATCGATCATATATGTATCAATAAAAAATTTAGAAGATCAATGGAAGATGTTCAAACCAGGAGAGGAGCTGACATAGCTTCAGGCCACCACCTGGTGGTTTCTAAAATAAAACTGAAGCTAAAGAAGCAGTGGACAACTGGAGTAACAGCAGTGCAACGGCTCAATACAGGTGTTCTCCGAGACACTGACAAACTCAACGAATTCACAATATCTCTCAACAACAGGTTCCTAGCCTTACAAGATCTACCAAAAGAAGAAGAAACCACTTTAGAGGATAACTGGGAAGAAGTCAAAGAAGCACTAACGTCAACGTGTCAGGAGGTTCTAGGCCTCAAGAAGCACCATTATATGGAATGAATCTCCACTGAGACATTGAGCAAAATTCAACAAAGAAGGAACAAGAAGATAGAAATCAACAACAGCCGAACAAGAGCAGGAAAAATCAAGGCTCAAGCTGAATACACAGAATCAAATAAGCAGGTAAAGAACAGTATTAGAGCAGACAAAAGGAAACACATCAAGGGCTTTGGAATGACAGCGTCAAACGCTGCAAGAGAAGGAAATATGAAACAGCTATACGACACAACAAGGAAACTGGCAGACAAACATGGTAAATCAAAGCTACCAGTTAAGAACAAAGAAGGCAAGACACTCACTGAGATTCAAGAACAAAAGAATAGGTGGGTAGAACACTTTGAGGAACTCATAAATAGGCCAGCTCCACTGAGCCCACTGGACATCAAAGCAGCACCACCAGATCTCCCGATAGATGTCACTCCACCAACGATGGAAGAAATCAAGATGGCCATCAGACAAATCAAAAGTGGGAAAGCAGCAGGACCTGACAAAATTCCAGCTGATGCACTTAAGTCAGATATACATGCAACGGCAAGGATACTCTACGTTTTATTTAGGAGGATCTGGGAGGAAGAATAAGTGCCGACAGACTGGAAAGAAGGGCATCTTATGAAGACACCAAATTAAGGAGATTTGAGCAAATGTGAGAACTACAGATGGATCACGCTACTGTCGATACCAGGGAAAGTCTTTAACAGAATATTGTTGAACAGAATGAAAATTCAGTGGATTCTCATATTCGAGATCAACAAGCTGGTTTTCGTAAGTATCGATCGTGCACAGACCATATCGCAACACTATGGATCACCGTTGAACAATCAATTGAGTGTAACTCGTCACTGTACATCAACTTCATCTACTATGAGAAGGCGTTTGACAGTGTAGACAGGAGAACATTATTGAAACTTCTCCGACACTACGGAGTACCAGAGAAACTCGTCAACGTCATCCAGAACTCTTACGACGGAACTCAGTGCAAAATTGTGTATAGAGGACAACTGACAAATGCATTCCCAGTGAGAACTGGAGTTATACAAGGTTGACTACTCTCGCCTTTCCTCTTCCTCCTAGTGGTTGACTGGATCATGGAGACCTCCACATTTGAGGTGACGCATGGAATTCAATAAGCAAGTAGGATGCGACTCGATGATTTGGACTTTGCGGATGATTTAGCTCTTCTATCACATACAGACCAACAAATGCAAGAGAAGACAACCAGTTTAGCGGCAACTTTATCATTAGTAGGCCTGAACATACACAAGGGAAAGATCAAGATTCTCAAATACAACACAGGGAGCACCAACCCAATTGAACATGATGGAGAAACTCTGGAAGAAGTGGATACATTCACATATCTATTGAGCATCACCAATAAACAAGGCAGATCTGATGCAGACGTAAAGGCAATGATTGGTAAAGCAAGAGCAGCATTCCTACAGTTGGAGAACATATGGGACTCAAAACAACTGTTAACCAACCTTAAAGTCAGACTATTCAATTCGAACGTCAAGACAGTTTTGCTGTATGGATGTGAAACATCATCAGACGGGTACAAGTATTTATAAACAACTGCCTACGCAAGATATTAAATGTCCGTTGGCCGAAAACTATCAGTAACAGCTTACTATGGGAGAGGACAAATCAACTTTCAGCCGAAGAGGAAATCAGGAAAAGACGTTGGAAATGGATGGGACATACATTGCGCAAACCATCAGACTGCATCACCAGACAAGCATTAACATGGAATCCTACTGGGAAACGGAAAAGAGGAAGTCCAAAGAACACACTGCGTCGAGAATTGGAAGCAGACATTAAAAGGATGAACAGCAACTGGAAACAGCTGGAAGGGATTGCTCAGGAGAGAGTTGAATGGAGAATCCTGGTAAGCGGCCTATGCCACTCAGTGTAAAGTAACGGGCGTAAGTAAGTAAGTAAGTAAGTAAGTAATATTCACCTGATTTTTCCTGATGAGGCCATGGGTACATTATTCGTGTATCTTATTTTGCACAAGTTTTACCTTCAGTTATTTAAATAAACAAATGAAAATGATGACTGAATAACGGAAAGAATGCTTTGTAAGTAAATGAAATTTCAGGTGGTTTTTACTCTTTGCATCACTATTATTACTATATTTCCTCCTCTCAATGTTCACACATTTTAGATTTCAGACAACAAATCTTAGTTGGTTATTCGACGAAATATGAGTAGGTTGAGAAGTATCTAAACAAAGTATTCTAAGTTTAAATAATTTAGAAAATAATTGTTTTCTATTTCGAAGTCTACTAGTATATTTAATGAATCATTCATTATTCTGACAACAAAATTCTTTTGACTAATGCATGTTTATTCATCAGAGTTTTGAAGCATTTTGCCGACTTTTAGTAATACGTGCGAATATAAGCATTAAATCTGTTTTAATAGAACAGTTACTCAAACTATAGTTCTAACACGGTAGTCATGGTTAGTGATATGTCGCCTACTAATATGACGCAACGCCGCAAATTTAACTCGCGGAATTATTTACGCAGACAGATACTTGCAACCGTAACCAACAACTCAACAACTGATTACTAGCCTTAAGCCAAATTATGAAGACACGAACACAACACTGAGAAGATTTGATTCGATTCTGTCTCACCTCTGTATACATAGTTACAACAACGACCTTGCAACAATTAGAATAATTAGCATACTACAAAAACACTACAGCCAATCACAAGATACAAGA
Source organism: Schistosoma mekongi (assembly GCA_034768735.1). Lineage (NCBI taxonomy): Eukaryota > Metazoa > Platyhelminthes > Trematoda > Strigeidida > Schistosomatidae > Schistosoma > Schistosoma mekongi. Next base: position 7,857,840 of record CM068305.1, read on the forward strand.
TCGGCGCAAGGAAAATAAACGACAGTACTGTAGTAGCCACGGAACACTATAGAGTCAATAACGCCTTACAACTAGACACAAATGCGTACAATTACTATATTAACAGTTATTATAAGTATATATAACAAGTACAACGTCTAGCAGAATGTGGTTTACTTGGATTAACAGCTAAGTTCGGAATGAATGACGAGTGTCCCAGGTGACCACCACACGTATGTACCTTTTCTGGCGTCCTGTGTAAGTTCGTTCTCGTCATTAAAGCTGGGAAGAGCCGATGTGACATTGAGTATTCAATTCCGATGCTATAAAAGGGAATCAATTATTAATCCAAGCATTCGGTGGAGAAAACTCAGTCAGAACGAAGAATAATACCGCAACAATGTATTTACGCTTCCGAGAGCAGCAGTCAGCAGTAAGCGCCACAGGCGAAGTGTGTAAAGTGTAAGAGTACAATTATAGTAATGATACATTTAAACAACGTTAGCAAAGTATGTATTAATAGAATGTTAGAATAAGAATTTATTACACACGTAACACTGATAAATGTTTACAAAATATAATGTCATTAAGTCAGTCAGCACAGTACTGGTTACCGCTCGTTTTACAATTAATAAAAATATAGCAAACATAAGAATAATTACATGAAAAATAACTTCTGTCTCTTCCTACCAGTTCATGACTTCAATTAATGCGTATAAATATTTTAGGCTATTTGCACTTCTTTCCATAATCAAAATAGATATCAATTAGAAGCCTTATTATCGCGAAAAATATTAATTTAGTAGTAAAATGTTGTTATGGTGATTCTGTAAACACATTACGATTTGTTACATGTAAATTGTCTTATATGTGAAATTCAGTATACATGCTTTGTCTTTTTGAGACACGTTAGCTGGATTTGCCTAAATCCTAGTATGAGCATCGGCACTGGTATGCAATTATTAGTTATTGTCATTTCAGTGTAAAGGAATACATATTGTAAACTAGAAATTCCGAGAAGTTCGAATTTTGTTTCTAGATTTCTGAGTGCACAGAATAATGCATAAAATATAATTTTATATGACGAGTTTTAATTACAAGGCCGTTGTGAATACATAGTATTTGAATCAAGGATATACATGTTTATTTTGTGAAATGTTTCCTTTGCGGAAGTAAGGGAGTTATTTCACAGGCATGAAGAAAATAAGTACAGAAACGTTTTTAAATTGAATATTTAAATGTTATCGTATCCTCATGTATAACATACCAACAGCTAATTTTCATTAAATGCAATAATATTGCTGTTTCTGTGAAATTTTGCTAAAAGCACACATAATAGTAATTTGTTTATTAATTCGATTAACATGCAAACAACACCAAGTAAGAAGTATCAAATAATGCTTAAAGGTATAATGTTTTGTTAATTGAAAATGTATAAATGATAATCTCATTTTAATTGGTTAACCAAGTTTGGTGTCAGAATAAACAAACAACTTCAAATGATATGACTAAATAATTTTTTTGCCTAATTGATTGATATATAACCGAACAATTTTCATTGGTATCTGATAATCCTGGGCAACATAATACGTCACATTAAAAACATTACCTCTATTGAAGAACGTCGTATATGTGAAACACGGAATAACACAATATTAATACCAACACATACATGAATTCTTCTGTCTAATTTTTACTCTTTAACTTAATTACGTCATGTAATAATTATTAGATTCAGAACTCTTCTACTTGAAGTATTTTTAGCTAATATTGGTGTTATACGAGTTGATGTTTGGGGAATGTATACATCCAGTAATTTTATATACCAGCATATAATCAAGGAAATGTTAATGCGAGCACTACTGAATAACCAACTTACAATAGTTAGTAATATGTTCAGCACTATTTTTCCTAGATTCGTAAAATGTTGGTTCTATCAGTAGATGCCGATAAGTTTCACAGACTCCCATCTTTCTCCAGTTAGAAGGCGACAGAATTACTAAAGTTGCCGATACCGGGTTCTTCATTCTTTATTACATCTATGCACTCAGTATACTGTGAATCCGACAGAATAATAGGCGTGATCTAGTTTTCTAAGTCATTATTACTCTAAGTCAACTGCACTCAAGAGCAAACCGTCTCCCTCCATCCTAATGTGAAGTACGCGAAAATTCACAAAGTACTGATCCATGGTTTCACATCAAGTATAACATCTACTTCAACTGCACTCAAAAAGCAAAAACACCCGGTCACATCATCATCCGTGAATGCGAACGGAATACGCCAGTACAGAACATGTTACACATTGCAAATATTTATCCATCTTAACGCACATAAAAAACGAAAAAACACTTTCACCTATCATTACTGTGTATGGCGACGCGAAATACGCAAGTACAGATACAGGTTCCCCATTCATTATTTTACATCTCGTCACCTGCACTCAAATTAAGAAAACACTGTTACCCCCAAATACGTGAATGCCGACGGAATACGCAAATTCATTTATATGGTTACAAATTAATATTTACACCAATTAAAGTGCACATAAAATTAGCAATCCCTTTCACTCCAACATACTGTGAATTGCGACAGAATACGCAAGTACAGATACATGGTTCCCCATTAATTATACCATCATC
>CM068305.1:7864960-7879000 GCA_034768735.1 Schistosoma mekongi
ATAGCCTGTTTTTCACATCAACGGTGTATTATGTGACTAACTATCGTAGATTCGCAAACTCACTAACTACAGCATTGCGGGCTGTAACCTGTTTATCACAATTGGTTGTTTTATTTTTCAATACTACTGACTCAAGGACAGATATTATTCTAGTGTTTTGATAGTTTCCTCTCTTCATAATAAATGTCAAAAATTTGGGATTTCGGATCCGGATCAACTTTATTTCAACGTATCTCATCTTATTAGTTGGCAAGCCTAATATACTTTCAGTTGCATATGATTTAATTTCCAGACTTTTTGTATTGCCATTCAGTATCGGAACTGATAATGTAAAGAGTTAGCCAATAATGAAAAATGAGGAAACACTTCTCAGTATATGCGTTATTATTTTCAGTAACTTTCATCTAAAAAAACCTTTCGGTATATTCACTTGCTTTTCACGTCTTACTTTCAGTCCACTTGGAGAACTACTAAAAATATTTCCGGAGCCATTTAAATGTTGTTTATGCAGTTGAACGTTCATGACTCTAGATGATTCATCTAATGCTTTCTCTTCATCATATAGTAGATCAAACTGTCCCATTTGTTCTTTCGTGACATTTTTACTAGATTTGACGTCAGGGATTGCCCCGTGAGGTGCAACAATATTGATGATATCATTTACTAGTTTATACTTTAAGATGCGGTCACTAGCTGTTGTAGCTGACAAAGATGGAGACGCATTTACTTCAACAAGCCACGGCTTAAAATTATCGTCAATTATTATATCGTAACCATAACATTCAAAGCAGTGTCTGTCATTTATCATCACGTTTGATACTGCTTTCAAGGAATGTACTATTATCCAATAAATCTCATCAAACAGTCTGTCTGCAACAAGTCTTCCTTTTGTTCCTTGCAACCATAAACGAAAATTCTCTGTTGTCCATTTACCCCCATGAATACTGTTGTAGTGAGCTCCATGTTTCTGTATTGAAACGTTGGTTAAGTGAATAAACATATTATCTAGTTCGCTTACATCTGCGTTATACCTAACTGTGCAAAACCTGCAGAATCCTAGTTTATATATGTATACTTTAAGAGGGCGGAAGGTGGTCACAAGAACATATAGACGCAGATCAAACTTCTTACCTCCAATTAGCAATGGATTATCAATATACTTTGATATTACGTAAGAACCTTTACAATATGTTGGTATTGAGCCAATCGAACATGATTTCCCATCTCTGGACCATCTCTTAAGTTGGGAGAGTTTGTTAATCAAAAAAATACCGACCCCACGGGCTTTCCCACAAGGCTTCATTATCCACGTAAAAGAAGGGTTCCGCCGGAATTCCTCTGCAAACAGATTATAGTCCTGTGGTAGCATATAAGTGACTGGTATAAAATCCAAGTAGATATACCTCCCTGCATCATCTTTCATAGCTAACGGATTTCCCTCCTTCTCCAATTCACGCCTGTATCTCTTAATATTCTTGACCATCAGGTCTTTTCTAGTAAGCTCATAGTGGTTTGGAAAGTGGTTTACGATCTGAAACAGTTAATTTTATTTACATATGGACAATACTTGGTTATCAGATAATCGGTATGACGTCTCATTGTTGAATAGCATACGAACGCTTTGAACAGAAGCCCAGAAAATATTCCAATCCTCGTCAGGGTGTGTAGTTGTCCAACCGCGAGCCTCAAAATTACTTGTTATGACAGACTTTTCCACGTCTGTTGCATACTTTATTTTACTCATACTTATTGATTACTCAAAATTGTGGGTTGCTACATACAAAGAGTAGTAGTAGCAGTAGTTTATTTGCTGAGTCATATAAACAAATCTGTATCGTTTAATTGTTCCAATATCCTTTTTGTCGCGCTAGCCTAAATCAGTAAAGTTTTTTGCTCGTATCTTAATTGTAAGGCGGAGTTCTGGTTGTCTGGTAGTATCTAGTGTGGGAGTTCAAGCTGCTCGACTACGCAAAACACTCCAGTTATGGTAGTTGGTTAGCTGGCTGATGTTGTTTGAAAATAAATGAGTGTGCGTCTCAGGATGGCAAATTTTCCCGTCTTTACACCTTCCTCAAAAAATGTGTGTCTCATTTAAGCAGGTGAAATCAACTACATCGGGTATCTTGCGACATAGCAAATATAGGTCTTGTAGTCAACGAGGAAGATTTCAGGAGTGAAATCTTGCATCCACTTTTGGACTAAGTGGAGCATCACGAAAACTTTGGCAGCGACTCCCCTCACACTAATCGCATGTATGTAGCTTTTTGGACACGGTGAGATCTAGATCACTTTCCTACTGAGTTGACGAAGAGACTGTCTGCACAGAGTTAGTAGTGACTCTTCCGCTCCTCTGGAAGTGCATGACGTTGCATTACTGTGTATTAAACTTCAGACTATTGACTTTGAACCTGTGTCCGAGCTGAAACAGATTCTGTTGTAGCGCCTGCATGTCAGTGTCACGAGGTACAGTCCTCCATATTTTCACATCAGTTCATCAGTGCATAAACATGCACTAATTACGTGAGCCCATTAGGGTGATTATCTATGAAAGTAGGAGAAGCGATAACGTCAGAATGGCATCTTGTTGAACTCCTAACGAGGCTTTAGATTAGATTATTATTACTCTGAAATTTGGTATAGAACTCACGCCAGTATACAGGCATGGTCATTATGATACAGGAAGGTTAACTCTTACACAGTAGCGCATAAAGTTTTACAGAAATAAGTGCTTGAATAACAATAAAATTTATAAGACACTAGATTCGTGTGCAGGGAGATTAAATGTAAAAAAGAAAACTGTCAACCATCAGCTGGAGGGTGCTTTGTAATCATGGGTTATTAGGGATACATTAGTATAAAAAAAATATATATATATAATCAGTTCATGTAAAAGAGTGTCATAAACGTGACACCAGAAGATTTAGATACTAGATGGTTGTTTAAAATAGCCAATTGTTGTGTCAACTGCAAACATGACCCTGTGTGAACAACATGTCGTAGGAGGACGATAGTGATCAAAATTATCACATTATGGTATCGTGAATAGACCACAAAGACGCACTTCTCTTTCCAACGTAGATTCTGGGTGATAATTTTAACGTGACACAGGTGGGAACTGAAAATATACAGAAAAAGAACAAACAACAGGGTGAAAGGAAACATATGCCTGTAAAAATGGCTTGCGCCTGATATTCAGGAAATAAATTATTATTATTATCATTATTATTATTTAAGTAGATCTGTTTGTAGTGAAACCTAAAATGTACCTGTTGCATTACATGAGACATATTTATTGTTCCTCTTCTTTTTTTCTGAAAAACGTCGACTATTACTAGAGATAAATATGATAGATTTTAGATCTACTTCACGATATAGAGCTCATGGAAGTATAGTGTGGGGAAATAAAAGGTATACTGACACCTCTAAGAAATGCATAGGTATTACTCTACACTACTGACCCTACACTGTTCACTTTGGCTCGGGCTTATCTATCTTGTAGATAGTTCCGCAATCACACTACTAGTGGAATAGAGAAATCTATACCTGAGGTCCTTTCGGTAACACTTCGTGAGGCACTGTGCCAAATTTCTTAGCAAGGTCAAAAAGTACTGCGTAAACCTGGATTTTTTTATTCTAGTGGTTTATCCACACATTGCATATTGAAAGAGCATTCGCGGTCCATTATTTGTCCTCCTAAAAGCCGTGTTAAGCTACGCAGTATATTCTGTGTCAGTTAACAAACTTTTTACTTGATTATCCGCCAGGCTTTTCGGAACAGTTAACTCCACCTGCAGCCCTCTAGGGTTGCTGCCGGTCCCAAGAAATGAAAAGATACAACCTAAAGATACTTTTAATAAGCAGAACACATTGGTTGCAAGCTGGACAGCAACGATTATCCTCAGGAAATGTGTTTTTATACTCCGGCCACGAAGAAGAAAGCGCCCCACACACACAAGGAGTGGCATTAGTGTTGTTCCAAGATGCATGGAAAACTCTTATAGGATGGGAGCCTCACGGACCTAGGATCACCACAGCACTCTTCAAGACGAAGAAGGAAGGGATTACAATGAATGTCATCCAGTGCTACGCACCCACCAATGACAGCCACGAAAACGACAAAGACCAGTTCTATTCGAGGCTGCAGTCAATCATCGAGAAATTTTCAGCCAATGTCCTAACCAATCTGATGGGGGACTTCAACGCCAAGGTTGGCGTGGACAACACCGGGTATGAAGACATTATGGGACAACATGAACTGAGAGAAAGGAATGATAACGGTGAGAGGTTTGTAAACTTATGTGCCTTCAACAAAATGATTATAGGTGGCACCATATTTTCCCACAAACGTATACACAAAACTACATGGTTGCACAGGACCACATTACGGAGAACCAAATCGACCACTTCTTCATCAATAAGAAGTCTAGAAAAACCATGGAAGACGTAAGAGCATGGAAAGGGGCTTACATAGCTTCAGATCACCATTTGGTGGTGGCTAATATGAAACTGAAGCTGAGGAAGCATTTTATGCATCTTAGTAGCCGCATTTGGCTGCCAAATTGCTTTTATATAGATATGGGAAATGCACATATTTAAAAATTTTCTTTTTTTGGATTTCCAGGCCGTCTGGAAACGAACAGAAGAACGCAGAAGAGAACGACTATATTTTAATAATTATTATTATTATTTATTCTCAAGTAACAATTTGTACATGAGAGCATACCAGTTTACAGGCGTGATCAAAATGATATGGCATAATTGTAACAGAGTTTTAGTAGAGTTACTGTTATGGAGTTGACGATATACAAAGATATTAATTAATTAGGAGGCCAACGGTAGCTAGCTTCACAGTTTACAGTACTGCAGTACTAGAGGTATATTTTGTATTACAGAACACTTCCAGTAAACAACCGCGCGCTTTTTGTCCTTGGTGCTGTAATCTCAAGGTGTAACAGAGACGAGGGCGCTGCCGGGGTTCCAAATGGTCGCTAATGTTGTTTTTACTTTCTTGCATTGCAGGCAAGTCGAATGCGAACCTGGAAGAGTGTGCCGAGAAGCTTGAGGGTCTTAGATTGAATGAAGAAAGTTGACCCTCTCCCACATTTGGAACCCCTGCCACACTACCCTATATATATGTATGTACTTTTGTTGTTTGAATAATACATCTCTTCTTCCGGTCCTCCACGACTTCTTCCTGCTCGTGTGTTTCCAAGTGACTGTTGTGTGTTGAATACCTCGCTTCCATAGGTACAAGGGAATAGCTGCGATTGAGCAGGACGAACCATGGAGACTATCCAGAGACAGGATAAGGCTGGTATTTTGAAGTTTGGATAAGGCAGCCAGTTTGTGTGGGCTAGTCTTGAGCGGTGAGTTGTTGGTGCATTGATTACGTTCCAGGCCAGCGTTTAGAGTAAGTTGCTTATAGGAGATCAGTTCTTTGCCAGTCCAGACCATAAACTCGGGAAGACAGTGACATAGATTATGCGATAGAAAGAAAAAAAATTTGATTAGTGGTATCAAAATAATCAATTTCAAACTAGAATCTTCTTCCGTTTTTATGTTTTTTTTACTACAACATACACGATTTTAGTGTTAGCAGTCTTAGTACCCTAGTAAGCCATTGTTTATTGATTCGAGGTTTAGTGGTAAGTCGTCGAAGATTTGGTACAAGTCTTTTGATTCTAGATATGGGGAGATCAGGCGTTTGAATATTAGGATGGATTTAGTAGTGCGGATATTTTGTGGTAGTTTATTCCAGAGTTTGCTGTAGAATACGATAAAGAACTTACCGCGATGTTGTGTTTGGTATTTGTCGATAAGTAATGTTGCTTCGTAGTTCCGAAGATCGTATCTAGGCATTTGGTCCCACATGGGAGAGAAAGCCGAGAATGATATTCCGTTGGTATGGTGCAGTAGTTACCATTGGTATTAGTTTAGCACGACTGTGTTTGGAAGGCGACTTGACTCTGGCACACGTGTCACAGGACTTACAAAACTCCTCGACATCTCGATGGATCAGAGGCCACCCGAACCGTGTCCGAATTGCAGCTTCAGTCTTCCTCGTCCCTGCGTGGCCTAACTGCTCATGCATTCGCGTTATCGCGTACGATGTTTTAGCTCTAGGAACAATCAGGCGAGGAGGTTTGGACGGCTCCATTAAATAAAAGACATCATTATATAATCTTAGATGTCCCCACTTGACACAGATATATCGCGCCACTGTCGTCATGTCTTTCATTTCCTGACTTGTAGGTTTATCATTCCCATGCTGCTGGCGGGCTTATACTAAGGCGAAGTCTGGGTCCGCGGCCTGTAGGGAGCCCCAATCCACTTCACTGTCGGCTGTGAGGAGGCTGTTCACTACTTCGACAGATGCGGGGTGGCGTGACATAGCATCTGCATTTAAATGTTGAGCCCCCCTTCGATATTTGCACACATAATCAAACTTCTGCAGAGTCTCTTGCCAACGTGCTAACTGTCCATCTGCTTCCCGGAAATTGCTAAGCCACTGTAAGGCTTTGTGATCTGTTCGAACACGAAATTGACGTCCTAAAAGGTAATGTCTGAAGTGCTTCATGAAATATACTAACGATAACATCTCCAGTTTAGTAGTAGAGTAGTTTGCCTCACGAATGTCTAGCTTCCGGCTGCCGTACGAGATAACCTTTTCCTTCCCACCTGGAGAGATTTGAGACAACACAGCCCCAATGGCGTGATCACTGGCATCCGTATCCAGTATAAATGGACCAGCTCCTGGTGATGTGTCAGGAAACCCTAGAATTGGGGCAGCAGCAAGCTTAGCTTTTAACTCTTCAAATGCTGACTGGCACTCTGCTGTCCACAAAAATTTTATTCCTTTTTCTGTTAGGCGGTGGATTGGGGCCGTAATACCAGCAAAATTTGCCACGAATCGACGATAGTACGACGCCAGCCCCATAAAACTCTTAACCTCAGCAGCCGATGTGGGAGTTGGCCATCTCTGCACTGCCTGTACCTTGGTACAATCTGTCTGAACCCCCCGCGATGTTATGTAGTGACCTAGGAATGTCACGGATTGTTTCAGAAACTGACATTTATTAGGCCTAAGCTTCAGTCCATTCGCGCGAATACGGTCAAGAACAATTCTCAGGTTCTCCATATGTTGTTTGATAGTGCGCCCATGAACTATAATATCGTTCAAGTAAATTAAGAACCTCTTCGGAACTAGCCCTTCCAAAATAGTTTGCATTAACCGTTGAAAGGTTGCTGGAGCGTTAGTTAACCCAAACGGCATGGTCTCAAATTCGTATAAGCCTGTGGGTATTACAAAGGCCGTTTTCTGTCTGTCTTTTGGTCTAATCTCTACTTGCCAATACGCGGAAGCTAAGTCCAAGGTGGAAAACCATTGTGCTCCTCCTAACGCATCAAGAGTCTTATCTATTCGAGGAAGTGGAAATGAGTCTCGCTTCGTAATTGCGTTGAGACGACGACAATCTACGCACAAACGGAGTGAGTTGTCATTCTTTTTCACTAAGACTATAGGGGACGCCCATGGAGAGGTGGACGGTTTAGTCACCTTCTGCTTCAACATTTCCTTAATCATCTTATATAACTCTGGCTGGTAGTGGATCGGCACTATCCGAGGGTACTGTTTAATAGGTTTATGGTCGCCTGTATCAATTTCATGCCAAACAGCCCTAGTCTGTCTCGGCAGACCATTCTCTTCAAACACCTTTCTGAATTTCATCAATACCGAAACCACTCTATCTCGAGTTTGGCGATCTAAGTGAGAGCCAATAGAAACTTTATCTATCACAGACAGTTGGTTAGACGCGTCTACAGCTCCCATGCACTTCGAATCAACAGTTGTGGCTATGGGCACTACATGTCTGCCGACCAAAACACAGGACGTCGAGAAATCTACTAAAGCCCGATTTTTCCGTAGAAAGTCGACTCCCAAAATGATATCCCAAGTGATGTAATCGCACACTAAGATCCGTTGTTTACATAAAAGTCCACCGAACTGAAGTGTCAGGGTGGTCGAAAATTGTGCCTGAGCAACACTGCCATCTGCTGTTATTAAATGATGACCCCGTGAAGCAGGTACTAGGGGCACTTTTATGTTAGACACATGACCGGCGTACTACCGACGTGGACGCCCCAGTGTCGATTAACACCATCTTCTCCATCCCCTCAACACGTCCTAAGACGGTGACTGGTGCAAAATCATGGCTATTAAATACTGACACACAAAAATCTCGCTCACCTGCTCGAATTTGGCGGTTATGGCCACACTTCACTACGAACCTGCCAAACCGCTTGCAGTAGTAACAATTTTGTTTTGTGGGTTCAGTAGCGCGAAAAGAATCGCCTCTTCCTCTTGACACGGGTCTTCGGCGGTGCTGCATTGCGAATAGCGTGGGATTTATCGTTGATCTTGCCGCGTCTTCGAACCGTTGGGCCATTGTAAGAGCCTCAGACACGCACTGAACTGGAAATCTAAGTAGCTGTAGTTGTAGGTCCCTATCCTGAAGACCTTGGGTGAATCGGGCACAAATCCTCTCTTCTCGTACCTCCACGGACAACGAGGGTAGTGCACGTAGAGCCAGGTAGCGTAGTTCATGCAGATATTTGGCGGCTGGCTCACCTTGCCGTTGCTGCCTACCCAGGAACTGCCTCAAATGTCGTGACGCATCCTGGCGACCTCCAAAACATTCGTCCAGGATGGTCCAGTTATCCAAATTCGAATTCGATCTAGAGAAACCGGCGGCCGTAGCTCGCCGCACCATATCATCACCGAGGGCCATCATAATCTGGTTGAAGCACTCTGCAGGTGGGAAGCCTTTGAGAATTGTCTGCAATCTTGGTTTCCAGAGCTCGTAATCACCACCGGACGTTAACACTAGAATATTATGGAATAAAGGTTTTGCGCACGGAAGCAGCATGACTAGTGGCGGCGGCCTTTAGGCGAGGAGAGGAGGTTCGTCACAACTTCCGATGTTTTCTGCTTTTGATCCCACCTCCATTACCAATATTTTGTACCTATAGAAGCGAGGTATTCAACACACAACAGTCACTTGGAAACACACGAGCAGGAAGAAGTCGTGGGGGACCGGAAGAAGAGATGTATTATTCAAACAACAAAAGTACATACATATATATAGGGTAGTGTGGCAGGGGTTCCAAATGTGGGAGAGGGTCAACTTTCTTCATTCAATCTAAGACCCTCAAGCTTCTCGGCACACTCTTCCAGGTTCGCATTCGACTTGCCTGCAATGCAAGAAAGTAAAAACAACATTAGCGACCATTTGGAACCCCGGCAGCGCCCTCGTCTCTGTTACACCTTGAGATTACAGCACCAAGGACAAAAAGCGCGCGGTTGTTTACTGGAAGTGTTCTGTAATACAAAATATACCTCTAGTACTGCAGTACTGTAAACTGTGAAGCTAGCTACCGTTGGCCTCCTAATTAATTAATATCTTTGTATATCGTCAACTCCATAACAGTAACTCTACTAAAACTCTGTTACAATTATGCCATATCATTTTGATCACGCCTGTAAACTGGTATGCTCTCATGTACAAATTGTTACTTGAGAATAAATAATAATAATAATTATTAAAATATAGTCGTTCTCTTCTGCGTTCTTCTGTTCGTTTCCAGACGGCCTGGAAATCCAAAAAAAGAAAATTTTTAAATATGTGCATTTCCCATATCTATATAAAAGCAATTTGGCAGCCAAATGCGGCTACTAAGATGCATAAAATGCTTCCTCAGCTTCAGTTTCATATTAGCCACCACCAAATGGTGATCTGAAGCTATGTAAGCCCCTTTCCATGCTCTTACGTCTTCCATGGTTTTTCTAGACTTCTTATTGATGAAGAAGTGGTCGATTTGGTTCTCCGTAATGTGGTCCTGTGCAACCATGTAGTTTTGTGTATACGTTTGTGGGAAAATATGGTGCCACCTATAATCATTTTGTTGAAGGCACATAAGTTTACAAACCTCTCACCGTTATCATTCCTTTCTCTCAGTTCATGTTGTCCCATAATGTCTTCATACCCGGTGTTGTCCACGCCAACCTTGGCGTTGAAGTCCCCCATCAGATTGGTTAGGACATTGGCTGAAAATTTCTCGATGATTGACTGCAGCCTCGAATAGAACTGGTCTTTGTCGTTTTCGTGGCTGTCATTGGTGGGTGCGTAGCACTGGATGACATTCATTGTAATCCCTTCCTTCTTCGTCTTGAAGAGTGCTGTGGTGATCCTAGGTCCGTGAGGCTCCCATCCTATAAGAGTTTTCCATGCATCTTGGAACAACACTAATGCCACTCCTTGTGTGTGTGGGGCGCTTTCTTCTTCGTGGCCGGAGTATAAAAACACATTTCCTGAGGATAATCGTTGCTGTCCAGCTTGCAACCAATGTGTTCTGCTTATTAAAAGTATCTTTAGGTTGTATCTTTTCATTTCTTGGGACCGGCAGCAACCCTAGAGGGCTGCAGGTGGAGTTAACTGTTCCGAAAAGCCTGGCGGATAATCAAGTAAAAAGTTTGTTAACTGACACAGAATATACTGCGTAGCTTAACACGGCTTTTAGGAGGACAAATAATGGACCGCGAATGCTCTTTCAATATGCAATGTGTGGATAAACCACTAGAATAAAAAAATCCAGGTTTACGCAGTACTTTTTGACCTTGCTAAGAAATTTGGCACAGTGCCTCACGAAGTGTTACCGAAAGGACCTCAGGTATAGATTTCTCTATTCCACTAGTAGTGTGATTGCGGAACTATCTACAAGATAGATAAGCCCGAGCCAAAGTGAACAGTGTAGGGTCAGTAGTGTAGAGTAATACCTATGCATTTCTTAGAGGTGTCAGTATACCTTTTATTTCCCCACACTATACTTCCATGAGCTCTATATCGTGAAGTAGATCTAAAATCTATCATATTTATCTCTAGTAATAGTCGACGTTTTTCAGAAAAAAAGAAGAGGAACAATAAATATGTCTCATGTAATGCAACAGGTACATTTTAGGTTTCACTACAAACAGATCTACTTAAATAATAATAATGATAATAATAATAATTTATTTCCTGAATATCAGGCGCAAGCCATTTTTACAGGCATATGTTTCCTTTCACCCTGTTGTTTGTTCTTTTTCTGTATATTTTCAGTTCCCACCTGTGTCACGTTAAAATTATCACCCAGAATCTACGTTGGAAAGAGAAGTGCGTCTTTGTGGTCTATTCACGATACCATAATGTGATAATTTTGATCACTATCGTCCTCCTACGACATGTTGTTCACACAGGGTCATGTTTGCAGTTGACACAACAATTGGCTATTTTAAACAACCATCTAGTATCTAAATCTTCTGGTGTCACGTTTATGACACTCTTTTACATGAACTGATTATATATATATATATTTTTTTTATACTAATGTATCCCTAATAACCCATGATTACAAAGCACCCTCCAGCTGATGGTTGACAGTTTTCTTTTTTACATTTAATCTCCCTGCACACGAATCTAGTGTCTTATAAATTTTATTGTTATTCAAGCACTTATTTCTGTAAAACTTTATGCGCTACTGTGTAAGAGTTAACCTTCCTGTATCATAATGACCATGCCTGTATACTGGCGTGAGTTCTATACCAAATTTCAGAGTAATAATAATCTAATCTAAAGCCTCGTTAGGAGTTCAACAAGATGCCATTCTGACGTTATCGCTTCTCCTACTTTCATAGATAATCACCCTAATGGGCTCACGTAATTAGTGCATGTTTATGCACTGATGAACTGATGTGAAAATATGGAGGACTGTACCTCGTGACACTGACATGCAGGCGCTACAACAGAATCTGTTTCAGCTCGGACACAGGTTCAAAGTCAATAGTCTGAAGTTTAATACACAGTAATGCAACGTCATGCACTTCCAGAGGAGCGGAAGAGTCACTACTAACTCTGTGCAGACAGTCTCTTCGTCAACTCAGTAGGAAAGTGATCTAGATCTCACCGTGTCCAAAAAGCTACATACATGCGATTAGTGTGAGGGGAGTCGCTGCCAAAGTTTTCGTGATGCTCCACTTAGTCCAAAAGTGGATGCAAGATTTCACTCCTGAAATCTTCCTCGTTGACTACAAGACCTATATTTGCTATGTCGCAAGATACCCGATGTAGTTGATTTCACCTGCTTAAATGAGACACACATTTTTTGAGGAAGGTGTAAAGACGGGAAAATTTGCCATCCTGAGACGCACACTCATTTATTTTCAAACAACATCAGCCAGCTAACCAACTACCATAACTGGAGTGTTTTGCGTAGTCGAGCAGCTTGAACTCCCACACTAGATACTACCAGACAACCAGAACTCCGCCTTACAATTAAGATACGAGCAAAAAACTTTACTGATTTAGGCTAGCGCGACAAAAAGGATATTGGAACAATTAAACGATACAGATTTGTTTATATGACTCAGCAAATAAACTACTGCTACTACTACTCTTTGTATGTAGCAACCCACAATTTTGAGTAATCAATAAGTATGAGTAAAATAAAGTATGCAACAGACGTGGAAAAGTCTGTCATAACAAGTAATTTTGAGGCTCGCGGTTGGACAACTACACACCCTGACGAGGATTGGAATATTTTCTGGGCTTCTGTTCAAAGCGTTCGTATGCTATTCAACAATGAGACGTCATACCGATTATCTGATAACCAAGTATTGTCCATATGTAAATAAAATTAACTGTTTCAGATCGTAAACCACTTTCCAAACCACTATGAGCTTACTAGAAAAGACCTGATGGTCAAGAATATTAAGAGATACAGGCGTGAATTGGAGAAGGAGGGAAATCCGTTAGCTATGAAAGATGATGCAGGGAGGTATATCTACTTGGATTTTATACCAGTCACTTATATGCTACCACAGGACTATAATCTGTTTGCAGAGGAATTCCGGCGGAACCCTTCTTTTACGTGGATAATGAAGCCTTGTGGGAAAGCCCGTGGGGTCGGTATTTTTTTGATTAACAAACTCTCCCAACTTAAGAGATGGTCCAGAGATGGGAAATCATGTTCGATTGGCTCAATACCAACATATTGTAAAGGTTCTTACGTAATATCAAAGTATATTGATAATCCATTGCTAATTGGAGGTAAGAAGTTTGATCTGCGTCTATATGTTCTTGTGACCACCTTCCGCCCTCTTAAAGTATACATATATAAACTAGGATTCTGCAGGTTTTGCACAGTTAGGTATAACGCAGATGTAAGCGAACTAGATAATATGTTTATTCACTTAACCAACGTTTCAATACAGAAACATGGAGCTCACTACAACAGTATTCATGGGGGTAAATGGACAACAGAGAATTTTCGTTTATGGTTGCAAGGAACAAAAGGAAGACTTGTTGCAGACAGACTGTTTGATGAGATTTATTGGATAATAGTACATTCCTTGAAAGCAGTATCAAACGTTTTGCATCCTTGAAATCCTTTGTATTTTCTTGCTTTTCTGATTACAACTGAAGGTGTTTTGTTTCAATCTGTTTAATCCGGAGACATATTTACAGTTGTTTAACGGCACATTCTGATAGTTTTTCAGTTACATTGACCTGAAAAGTTTGTTGTGTAGGTCTGTACAATAAGAAGTATTAACAAGGATGGTATGGTACTGATATGCCGGGCACCTAATGAAGATTGGGCTATCTCGGGAACGGATTTAGAACATTATCTTAATTTATTATAACGGTGGACAGGTTAATTTATTCTATGGACGTTAAGTTCCCCTTGCCCGGTTACCGATCTGTTTCGCTATTTTGCTTTGGTATATTGTGTATTATTATGAACTGCATCTACTTTGTTGGTGTACATAGGTTCTCCCCAGTCAATACCAATTTATTTTGTTCGGTATCATGTTAGGATTTTCCGATTGGGCTTACTGTTGTGGTTGATTTTAGTAATTATATAAATGCATGTTTAAAAATATAATACGACCAGTGGACCTTGCCTCTCTCAGTCTCCTGTTCTCAGTTATGGTGTTATTATTGCGGCTAG
>CM068305.1:7886302-8128802 GCA_034768735.1 Schistosoma mekongi
CCAAGAAATACTACGTCTCAAAGTACTAGTACATCCCAATGATAATTTAGTGCCGGATACTCTACATGAATTAGAGCAGAATTAAGAGCTACAATGTAAAGCCTAATACTTCAACCACTAAATTAACTAGAAATACAGCTGACATTAGTTCCATACATCATTGGGTTCCTGAGGTACACGAGGACGAAAATGAAATAAATAAACATCACTGTCTGTCTATTTAATACAAAGAACTGCGAAACAACCGTTCTGATTAGATAACCTGTTAATAATAGGCAGGACGAGTCTAAAAAAGTAAGATTTCGGATGGTGAACTATGGGCTAGGAAGGGTAGTGTAGTGTGAAAGCATTTATCCTACATGTGTTATGATAATGATATACAGTTGTAACTTATTTAAAGATCTACATGTGCATTCTAATTTTCAGTCGCCTGTAATTATCCAAAAACGTTTAATTACTGAATTTCTGTAGCCAATATATAGGCTGAAAAACAAGAAAGTAAGAATTTAGTGCATACATTAATTTTAGACTCTCTTTGGATATTTGCAAGTGACTGAATGCACTTGCAGATCTTTGAATAAGTTACAATTATGTATCATTATCAAGCATAACATATAACACCAAGATAATAATAATAATTACTCGATTCGCCACATATTTATTTTTTCACTCAACAGCAGAAGTCGATGAGCAGTGTAACAGACTAATGAGTACAATTGTCGTTTCTGGATTTATCCTATCAGGACGGTGTATTACTAATGTATATAAATCTTTTTCTTTAATAATTGTATTGAAGTTTTTTGGCGACTTTTCCATAAGCGAATTTGACTTATACTATCCAACCTAAAATGCAGTGGTATTTTACCTTATTAAGTACATTCTATGGATCTGATAGTTCCAAACATTCATCACTACGGTCTCGCCTTACTTTATGCATTTCTTCCAAAGTTTCAAACAGTAACTTATTTTCACGTTCTTTACTGTTCTTTTGTTGTTGGTACACCGCTTTTTCTTCTTCCGCCTGTTTCTTACGATTCTTGAAACTAGCAGTTAATTTACAAGCCGATTTTTTATTGAGCTGTTTTCTACCTGTTTTTGTGCCTAATTCTATTTCACTTTGCATCCATCATAGGTTGCAACCGTTTTATAAAATCAGTAAACTTTATTAGATCCGTCAGCGACTTCAAAAATATACTAATATTTTCTGATAAAACGCCTCTACAACGTAAATCCCTCAACCGTTACGGTGCTGTTGTTTCAGACATAAAAGATTCCAAGTCACAATTAACTACTTATTTATTTATTTATTTATTACAGAAATCACGCCAGTTTATAGTCATGGTCATTACGATACAGAAAGTTTAACTCTTTTACAATGGAACACAAAGTTTTTGCGAAATGAATGCTTGACTAATAATACCATTTACAAGACAAGCTGGAAGATACATTTCATTCTTGAGTTTTTAGGAATGTATTAGTAGAGAACACTTATTAATATGTGTAATTAATTCAAAAAAAGAGTGTCAAAGACGCGACACAAGGAAGATTTAGATACCACACGGTTGTTTGAAATAGTCTATTGTGGCGTCAAGTACGAACATGTCCTTGTGTGGGACGGCACTTTGTAGGTGGACGATGGAGATTGGAGGTAACACATTAAAGCATCATGAGTAGATCACAAAGATGCAATTTTCTTTCCAGCGTGGACTTTGGGTTATATTTTCAGCGTGACATGATAGTTGGGAACTGAAAAGATAAAGAAAAGGAACAAGCGAGAGGGCACAGAATCAGTTAAGTACATCTGATTATAGTGAGACCTAAAGTGTACATATTGGATTAACTAAATCTTATTTGTTATTCGACTTTTTTATTCTGGGAAACGTCAACTGATACTAGAGATAACTATGGTAAATTTCAGATCTACTTTATCCTATAAGATAAAGTATGGGGGAATAAAGACAAACTACATCACGTCTAAGAAGTGCATAGGCATTACGAGTTTCCAAAGCACTCTCTTCTAGGTAGAAAAACGTTCTATTGCCTGTAGGTGAATAAGTAAAAAGCTTTTAAAGTCTACAAGTGCCTTTTATTGTTTAGTCGAGTTATAAGTAGAATTAAATGCCAGGAGGTCCATTGATAAATGTACCATAGTCTATATAAGTTGTGTTAAGTAAGTTACAGATGCTGGCATTGTCCAAGTGTAGGTTTATTGCCAATCTAAACTGTGACAATGAGTTAGATTGTCGTATGCTTTCTGGTAACCGGTTCCAAAGGTTAGCATAACGTGCAACAAAGAAGGAGGATTTTAGCTTACTAGTGGCTCTCTGCACTGTTACCAGAGAGTTTTGGTTCCGCAAGTCATACTTATGTTTTCCAGCAAATGTCAAGGCAGTACAATCTGTTATAATTTCTTTATGAAGAATTTTATAGAGTATCGTAAGATTAAGTTTAATCCTTCTAACCCATAAAGGGTCTAACTTCCAAGCACAGCATCTAGCATCATAGGGTCGGCCAGGGGTTAATAGTCTAGTAAGATGCCGTTGAACTTTCTCTATTTTTTGCCGATCTAGTGAACGCATGCAACTATATATAATTGGGCAGTACTCAAGTAGAGGTCTAACACAAGTTTTATAAAGAATAACTTTAGATTCGCTAAAAAGATAGTTACGATGAATAAAACCAATAAGTCTACGAGCTTTAGAGACCTGTGATGAAGCATGCTCGGTAAAGGATAGACTTTTTGAGTATCTTACTCCTAAATCACAGACGCCATTTAGATGACGAAATTCATGTTCGTTAAAGTGTAGGTTGATCTCGGGGTTAGATTCTCCGAAATATAGGTACCCTGACTTTTGTGTGTTAAGGGGAAGAAACCATTTATCACACCATTTGCTTAGTTTATTGAGATCTCTCTGTATTATGTTGTTAATATTTCTACCTTCATCTGGGTTGAATGCATAGACAACTTTGAGGTCGTCCGCAAACATAAAGGTCTTACCCTCTTGAAAACAGTGGCATATGTCATTAACATACATAATAAATAACAATGGTCCTATGACTGAACCCTGGAAGACACCACTAGTGATGTTTTGAGGACGTGAGAGATATCGTCCTAGTTTCACTAATTGAACGCGATCTTTCAAAAACGAAGCTAACCAATCATGCAATTTGCCCGTTATCCCGAAAGCTTGTAATTTATATAAGAGAGATGAGTGATGTACTTTGTCACTCCAAATGAACTTTCCAAAACAAAGTCTACGACGCACTCTAGTGGTAGTACTCCACCACCTAGACTTTGCACTCCACCCAGCCCAACCATACACATAACTCTACCTAGTATGGACACACATATTAAGTTATGTCGTAGTCGGCGACGACACAGGGGTTCTAAAGAGAGTGTTTCACATCTTGTCGTGTAGTCCATGTTTCCGTTAGTTGCCAGAATTCGACGCGTGAAACTTCTTTGTACACTTTCGACGCGTTTTCTATCTATGCTATTCATACTCGAAAAGATAAATGAGCAGTACTGGAGTATATGTCTTACACATATCTTAAACAGAGTAAGTTTAGCCTCCGTTGTATGGAAGTTTTTAAGAAGGAAGCCTATTAATCTTCTAGTTTTAGAGATAATAGAGGAGGCATGTTCCATGAACTTTAGGTTGCCGGAATATTTAATACCCAAGTCGCTTGTTGATTGGAGTATTTGGACCTTTGACCCATTTAAATAAAATGTGGACTGTGGGTTATAGTTGCCTATGTGAATGATTCCACATTTACTGTAGTTAAGTGGTAGTTGCCATTTTTGGCTCCAGGAAGTTAGGTTATCGAGGTCCTTTTGAATTAGAGTCATGCCTTCTTCTAAAGAGTCCGGTTTAAAGCTATAAACAATCTTGAGATCGTCCGCATATAAATACGGTCGGCCATGTTTTATAACGTTATTTATGTCATTTATGTAAATAACAAACAACAAGGGACCAAGTACACTTCCCTGTATAACCCCGCTGGTAATTGGTTTAGGCGGTGATAGACTATTGTTGAACCTTGCTGTCTTCCTTCCAGGAAAGATGCAAACCATGAATGAAGTGGGTCTTTGACCCCATATGACTTAAGTTTAATGAGCAGTCGCTTATGAGGGACTTTGTCAAAAGCTTTACTGAAGTCGAGGAATAAACTGGACACTAGAAGCCCTTTGTCCCGTTGTGTAGTTATGTCATCTAGGTAGTTTAACAAGCATGTGTCACACGACCTATTCTTTAAGAATCCATGTTGGGAAGGGAAGAGTAGTTCGTTTTTAAGTAAATATTGGAGTAATTCCTCCTTGATTATCTTTTCCATTACTCTTGATGCAACAGAGGTTAGATTAATAGGACGGTAGTTCTCTATATTTCCTACAGGTCCGGATTTAAACTTAGGAATGACGTGTGTAATTTTCCAAAGGGTAGGGTAGCATGCAGTAGAGAGTGACATTGCAAATAGTTTGAGAAGTGCCAGGTGGAAGTCCGTGCCACCATTTTTAAGTACAGTGGCTGGTATACCATCAGGGCCCAAAGTGTATGAGTGTCTTAGCGTAGTGATGGCCTTGGTAATATTTTCTATAGTGAATGCTATATCACTGATTTCGCATGAAAGTGGCGGAGTGGGCTCGATCCCATCTGTGTGGTTTTCAATAGTAAGTGAAGTGGCAAAGTGCTCACTGAATACATCAGCTATGCGGCAGGGGTCACCATATACTTCATTGCCACAGATAAAGAGGTTTCCACCCTTTATCTTAGAGCTACTGATTTTGTTCCGGAAGATCTTGAGAAGTCTCATAGGGTTATTCTATTCAGTAGCCTGTTTTTCTAGTGCAACTTCCGTCTGTATACGCTCTGCCCTGGCCTTAATGCATATTTCTTTCATAGTTATGAGGGAGGAAAAATCTTTAAGTTTATAAAATTTATTTCCATGCTTACGTAGGCTTCTTCTTGCAGTAGTGGCGATAAGCATACACTTCGGAATTCTAGGTTTAGTATATCCTAGAGGTGCTACTACATCTAGTACATTATAAGTGTTGGAGTAGAGTATACCAGTCAGCTTATCAGCATCGTCTTCCATAAAGTAGTTGTTCCAATCAAGACATTTGAAGTAAGTCTTAAAGCTTTTCCAGTCTATCTTGTGGAAGGATCTGCTAGGTATTGTACTCGGGCATTTATACAGTGTAGTCTGTAAGTCAAAGCTGCGCATAACAACGTTGTGGTCACTACCTGGGAATTGTTTGCCTGTACGTACGGTGCATGGGGAAAGTTCATTTGTAAAAACTAAATCCAAAATATTTTTATATCTGGTAGGGCTACGGACATACTGTGACCAGCCACCAAGCTCTAAGCTTTCCATAAGCAAGTCATAGCGTTTCGGCGCTTTGGTGGGGAACCATGAGATTTCAGGCATGTTAAAGTCTCCACAAATGACCCTACCTGTAAAGGGTAGGGAAGAGGCCAGTGTAAAAATGTCTGACAGTAAGTTTATATTCTCTATTGATGGGCTAGGTTGTTGGTATACACAACCGAATAGGTAAGACTGTGATACACTAGGTCTCATAACAATCCACACTGAGTCTTGTAATTTGTTTAAGTCTGTTGTATCAAACAGAAGTGAGTTTGACTTTGTGTTAACATATATTAAACAACCCCCTCCACGCCCATGTAACCTGTCACTACGATACAGATTATAATTATCAAGGGATATACTTAGATCAGAGATGTTAGGGGTAGTCCATGACTCAGTTACCATAATAATTGATGGTTGGCAGATTGATGCAAACAGAGCTAAGTCGATCATTTTGTTGCATATTGATCGCGCGTTAAGTAGGCATAGACTAAGCGAGTGGCCAGTGAGGTTGAAATAATTTAAAGCGTCATGGATGAAGGCGTCAGGTTTAGAATCCTGGATGAGACTTTGACTTGGGGATAGCTGAGTTTTGCATTGTTCAGATACTAGTGAGTAGATAATAGATGATTGCTCTGCAGCCTCAATGTTTAGGTTGTCACTGCTATCGTCATTTTTTACGCTCAAAGTGTTTGTGATTAGTGGAGATATGGTGCTGTGAGATTAGTTACTTAGTAGTGGCAGAGCTGGAAGTTGGTGGTGTTCGGACTCGTCATCAGCTGACTTAGTAATGGCTGCGGGGGCAATGAGTAGGGGTGAGAATGGTTGTGAGTTATCGTACGAGGATACTCTAAAAAATGGTTCGAGTGTGCGTACGCGACATATGGATCATAGTAGTTAGGGAATGAGTTATGGGATGCAGCCAAGTAGTTGTAGTTACAACTGTTTGCTGTAGGAAAGTATATAGGTCGTAAGTTTCCAAGTCTAGGAGGGTTCTTGTGTTGATAGAACGGGTGACATCCCAAGTTAACATTATTCCCAGTATCTGTTTGGGACAGAAACGGTATGGGTAGAGGAAGGAGGCTTTTCTTCCTGGAATCAGCCTTCGGGGTCATTCGCACATGGTACTCTGACGCAGCTGCATGCGTCATTCTATTGCTTTTAAAGTATTTATGCGACGGAACAGATATAGGGTGATAGGTGAGGAACCGCTTGTTGCTGTTCTTAACACTGGCCTTCAAACTTAGTGATTCAGAGATATTGTGCCTAGCGGTTTGGCGTTTATTACTTATTTTATTACTCTAAATGTTAGGGATGGGGTTATGCTTAGCCTTATTGATAGGGAGAGCATTAGGCCTGTTGTAAAGGATAAGGTATGAATTCTGTTTCTGTATTAACGGTAGGGTGGTGGATTAAGTTGTATGGTCTGATCATGTTCACCTGTTTACTGATTTTATAAAACGCTTGCAACCTATGGTGGATGCAAAGTGAAATAGAATTGGGCAGCTAGTTTGCCAACTCCGCCTGTAGCCCCCTTAGAGTTACTGCCGGTCCCAAGCCCGGGTAAAGGAGGAGGGTTGGGCATGGGGCTAGCACCCCCATCCCGTAAAACTCAAACTTGCTAAAAAAAAACGCTAACCAGATTAAACAAGATAAACCATTTAAACTCTGCCCTGGGAGTGGAAGGAGATATGACGCCTCATGATGAAAGCCGAAATTCTTCGGAAGTCACGAGGCCGATGCGCCCCCTTCTAACAACCAGAGCAAATATTTTTATTGGTACATGGAATGTTCGAACAATGTGGGAGAGCGGGAAGACAAATCAAATAGCTGCAGAATTGAAGAGATACAACTTGACAATACTCTGAATCAGTGAAACCCACTGGACTCAAGCTGAACAGAAAGCATTGGCTTCGGGAAAAATGCTACTATACTCTGGCCACGAAGAGGAAAATGCTCCTCACACCCAAGGAGTTGCTCTGATGCTGTCCAAGGAGGCACGTAATGCACTTGTGGGATGGGAACCACATGGACCCGGGATCATCAAGGCATCTTTCAAAACAATGAAGAAAGGGATTACAATGAATATCATCCAATGCTATGCACCAACCAACGACGGAAACGACGAAGACAAAGATCAGTTTTATGATAGACTGCAATCAATTATAGCAAAGTGTCGAGGAAACGATCTGACAATCCTGATGGGGGACCCAAACGCCAAAGTCGGAATGGACAACACTGGATATGAAGAAATCATGGGACGACAAGGACTGGGAGACAGAAATGACAATGGTGAAAGATTTACGAACCCATGTGTCTTCAACAAATTGGTTATAGATGGTACAATATTCGCCCACAAATGCATTCACAAGGCTACATGGGTCTCACCGGATCATACTACTGAGAATCAAATCGATCATATATAAATAAATAAATAAATAGTTTTTATTCTCATGTATCATTGTGTACATGAGGGCATGACAGTTTACAGGCATGATCAGAATGGTATGAGTTTACATTTATACAGATATTTTGACAGTGTCATAACATAAAGTCAGTTGAATTGAAAACCAAACCATTTGCAACAGTGATTTCAGTACTAGGACTCAAAATATATGCATTGTAGCACGGTTCATAAATTACAAAGAGATGCGCGTTCCATGACCAGAGCGTTACAATCTCGAAAAAAATGCTGCTGAGGTTGCGGAATGGATGAAATGCAGGATAAGACTAGGAGTCCTCAGTAGCCATATTCCTGGTTCGGCGGACATCTATCGTGAGATATTGAAGTCTGCATGGTGGATATCCGGGTAAGAGCGATTTTGATAGTCATTGATAGAGGGTTCACACCATAATAATGCATTGATTAATTGCAGGTCTAACGACATCAAAGTTCGCGTTGTAGCACAGTGCATTTTTTGTACAAACAAACGCGCGCTTTTCGTCTCCTGCGGTGCGACTTCTAGAGCCGGCTCGGTGTGAGCAGGACGGACCACACAGTATATCCAGATTCGAGGTAAGGCGAATAATATTTAGAACAATTGATAAGGACTCCAACATTGCACAAAGATAGAAGGTATTCTTTCGTAGCGATGGAATCTGTGCGGGTTGATATATGAGTAATTTGCTGTAATGGAGACCTATTACTGATGAGAGCTGGTCACAAGCTCAGGGAAATAATATAGGGGAACATACAAAATAGAAGAAAAAAAAGCAAATGAAGTTAGCTAGTAGTTGTAATACAAACAGTTTTAAATGCAAAATATTCTTCCTTTTTGTTATTTTTCCAACTACAATGTTCGTGTTTAGTGTTTGAAGGTTGAGAACCCTATGAACCATCATTACTTACCTTGGGGTTGTGGTAAGTCTTGGAGTATTCGGTACGGAACTTTAGTTTTATTGTTTCGAGTATTGCTCATGTTATCTATAGATAATAATTACTATAGTCTACACTCTCGTGTCACACATTAAGAGGACCGAGTACTTCGCACGTTATGCTGGAATTTGAGTAAATCGGTAGTTTGTTCAGCGCCTTATTGTCACTAAATAGTTGGTTTATTGCTCGTATAAAGTGATCTATACTATCTAGTGTACGAATTTCTGCTGGCAAACTATTCCATATGGCAGTGAATTTATGCACGAAAAAGTTACATCGTATTTTAGTCTTACAGTGTTCCACCCACACTGTACCTGTATGGTTTCTGAGACCGTAATTAGGTATGTATTAATTAAAAATTTAGAAGATCAATGGAAGATGTAAGAACCAGGAGAGGAGCTGACATAGCTTCAAACCACCACCTGGTGGTTTCTAAAATGAAACTGAAGCTAAAGAAGCAGTGGACAACTGGAGTGGCAGCAGTACAACGGTTCAATACGGGCACTCTCCAAAACACTGCCAAACTCAACGAATTCAAAATATCTCTAAACAACGGGTTCCAAGCCTTACAAGATCTACCGAAAGAAGAAACCACTATGGAGGATAACTGGGAAGGAATCAAAGAAACACTAACGTCAACGTGTCAGGAGGTTCTAGGCCGCAAGCAGCACCATTATAAGGAATGGATCTCCACTGAGACATTGAGCAAAATTCAACAAAGGAGGAATAAGAAGGAAGAAATCCACCGAACCCACCGGACATCGAAGCAGCACCTACAGATCTCCCGATAGATGTCACTCCACCAACGATTGAAGAAATCAAGATGGCCATCAGACAAATCAAAAGTGGGAAAGCAGCAGGACCTGACAATATACCAGCTGAAGCACTCAAGTCAGATATCGACCTAACAGCAAGGATATTCCACGTTTTATTCAAAAAGATCTGGTAGGTAGAACAAGTGCCGGTAGACTGGAAAGAAGGACATCTTATCAAGATACCAAAGAAAGGAGATTTGGGCAAATGTGACAACTACAGAGGGATCACACTACTGTCGATACCAGGGAAGGTCTTTAACAGAGTATTGCTGAATAGAATGAAAGATTCAATGGAGGCTCAACTTCGAGATCAACAAGCTGGTTTTCGTAAAGATCGGTCGTGCACAGACCAAATAGCAACACTACGGATCATCGTTGAACAATCAATTGAATGGAACTCACCACTGTACATCAACTTCATCTACTATGAGAAGGCGTTTGACAGTGTAGATAGAAGAACATTATGGAAACTTCTTCTACACTACGGTGTACCAGAGAAACTCGTCAACTTCATCCGGAACTCTTACGACGAAACATAGTGCAAAATTGTGCTTGGAGGACAACTGACAAATGCATTCCCAGTGAGGACCGGAGTCAGACAAGGTTGTCTGCTCTCACCTTTTCTCTTCCTCCTAGTGGTTGACTGGATCATGAAGACCTCCACATCTGAGGGAATGTACGGGATTCAATGGACAAGTAGGATGAAACTCGATGATTTGGACTTCGCAGATGATCTAGCTCTTTTAGCACATACACACCAACAGATGCAAGCAAAGACAACCAGTGTAGCAGCAACTTCAGCATCAGTAGGCTTGAACATACATAAGGGAAAGAGCAAGATTCTTAAACACAACACAGGGAGCACCAACCCAATTCAACTTGATGGCGAAACTTTGGAAGAAGCGAATACTTTCACATATCTAGGGAGCATCATCGATGAACAAGGAGGGTCCGATGCAGATGTAAAGGTTGGCAAGGATTGGCAAAGCCAGAGCAGCATTCCTACAGTTGAAAACATATGGGACTCAAAACAAATATCGACTAACCTCAAAGTCAGACTCTTCAGTTCAAACGTGAAGTCAGTCCTGCTGTATGGAGCTTAAACTTGGAGAATTACTGCAAACATCATCAGACGGATACGAGTGTTTATAAACAACTGCCTACGAAAGATACTGAATGTCCGTTGGCTGGAAATCACCATCAACAGCTTACTATGGGAGAGGACATACAAACTTCCAGCCGAAGAGGAAATTAGGGAAAGACGTTGGAAATGGATAGGACATACATTACGCAAACCATCAGAGTGCATCACGAGACAAGCATTAACATGGAACCCTGTTGGGAAACGGAAAAGTGGAGGGCCAAAGAACACGCTGCGTCGAGAATTGGAAGCAGATATTAAAAGGCTGAACAGCAACTGGAAACAATTGGAAAGGATTGCTCAGGACAGAGTTAAATGAAGAACCCTGGTGAGCGGCCTATGCTCCTCAGAGAGGAGTAACGGGCATAAGTAAAGTAAAGTAAGTAAAGCTAGTTTGCCAGTCTTTTTTACGCAGTCTGTTACATTCGCATGGAATATGAGACATGCCACTAGCCTTTATTAAGGTCGCTCTAACCTTTTTAAGTGGGAAATTCCTTGGAACATTGTAGACGATGGCTTTGTGAAGCGAGGTGAGTCGCTTTACAACTTCTGCTGCAATAAAATCTAGGAACGTTTCAGCTCGCTTTGCCATATTTATTTCTATGTCTTCATGCTTTCCACGCAAGTAGGTTAGCGGGGTTAGGTCACTTAGGATAGATTGCGTTCTGGTAAATGCTAATTGTACTTCTTCAACTTTGTTTTTATAGTCAGCAATGTCACTGCTTAGATCAGTCAGGTTTATAGCCTTGACAAGAGGTGTGCGATTGCCTATTATCAGCGGTTCAGTGGCAAATAGGTCGTTAGAGGAAGATTCAGGGTTTTTGGGAGAACCGCTATCCAGCTTGGACCTTTTAGCCTTATTTCGAGCCATTTATAAATAGGAGGGTGAAATTTCAGTATGAAGTATACTTTTATTAGGTAGTGGCAATTTTGTAACTAAGATTACAGCTATTTGTATGAAAATGTGTTAGCTCGAATGACGTGATATACTATATATATTTTGTGCGATATAATGTTTTATAGTACTATGGATAAGGCGGTTGGCTAATTTTGTCACAAAAATCAAAATATGTAAACCACGTGTAAAAAAGTAACCACCTTCGAACAGCGCGTTGAACCTGAAGCATAACTAATCCGTGATTGCCGATAGAAAATTGGCTCTCAGATTCAGAGTATATTTTGTGTGGTTTCATGCAAGACAACCATTTTAAATGTTATTATGTGGTCTGCACGAGGAGACAAGAACAGGGTGATTTTGAAAGTAATGAAATCACATTTCATAAAGGGTTCACACTAAATGATATAGATAATATGAAGTCGAGATTATACAAATGCTATTGGATACTTTGCCAACGACGCCTAAACTAAAATGAGTACCAGTTGACAAAGTCCAGTGAAAACTATGACGTAAATGCGAAGTGTAAGTTTCACAAACGGTATGTCAAG
Organism: Schistosoma mekongi; assembly: GCA_034768735.1. Taxonomy (NCBI): domain Eukaryota; kingdom Metazoa; phylum Platyhelminthes; class Trematoda; order Strigeidida; family Schistosomatidae; genus Schistosoma; species Schistosoma mekongi. The sequence goes on from CM068305.1 coordinate 7,898,445, forward strand.
TTTGTTAGAAATTTTATACAGATAGTAGTGAATACTTTCTTTTTTGGATCACTCGTGTAATATGTCATTAATTATTTCCATATGTAATTATTTATACCGTAGTCATAAGTATAATGTTACTTTTGTAGAGAGTTTGATAATGCTAGCGTAAATAATGATACTCATCTTTTGTAGTTGGTCTTTAGTATTTCATACTTGTTTTACTCCGTCACTTTCTCAATTATTCAGCCTATTATCTCACGTTACTGTCACCTATTAATCACACAATCTTTAACAAACATTCTATGAATATTGAGCCATTTGATAATAAGCAAAATTTCCTACACACTTCTACGTACAAATATTTTTGCAAGTCATTACTTAATTTATCGTAATTCATTAGATTAGTAGAAGTGATACAAGTGTATGACAAACGTATGCACAAAACTAAATGGTTGCACAGGACCACATTACGGAGAACCAAATCGACCACTTCTTCGACAATAAGAACTCTAGAAAAACCATGGGAGACGTAAGAGCATGGAAAGGGGCTTACATAGCCTCAGGTCACCATTTGGTGGTGGCTAAAATGAAATTCAAGCTGAGGAAGCACTGGACAACTGGAGCAGCAGTATTACACAAGTTTAATACAGCTCTTCTCCGAGATACTAACAAACGCAACGAATTCAAAATAACTCTCAGCAGTAATTCCAGACATTTCATGATCTACTAGAAGAAGGTGGAACTAATATGGGAGACAACTGGGGGAAGATAAAGGAGACAATAACTTCAACATGTCAAGAGGTTTTGGGTCCCAAGAAACAACACCAAAAAGAATGGATTTCTGTTGGTACTCTGGACAAGATCCAAGAAAGGAGAAACAGAAAGATAGCGATTAATAACAGCCTAACAAGGGCAGATATAGCCAAGGCACAAGCCGAATAGACAGAAGTCAACAAGCAAGTGAAGAGGAGCATCAGGTCGGATAGACAGAAATTTGTTGAGAACCTAGCAAAGACAGCGGAAAAAGCTGCAAGAGAAGGAAACATGAAACTCTTATACGATACAACGAAGAAACTATCTGGGAAATTCAATAAGCCTGAACGGCCAATCAAGAACAAGGCTGGAAAACCAATCACTGAAGTGCATGAACAACGAAACAGGTGGGTAGAATACTTCCAAGAACTTTTTAATAGACCAGCCTTACTGAACCTACCAGTCATCGAAGCAGCAGCCACGGATCTCCCTATAAGCACAGACCCACCAACAGTCGGAGAAATCAAAATAGCCATCAGACAAACCAAGAGTGGTGAGTCAGCAGGACCAGACAACATACCAGCTGAGCGGCGAACTGAAAGCAGTTATAGAAGCACCTTTAGAGATACTCCACATTCTCTTCAGGAAGATTTGGGTGGAAGAACAAATTCCAGCGGACTGGAAAGAAGGGTACCTCATCAAGATACCAGAGAGAGGCGATCTCAGCAATTGTGAGAACTACAGAGGCATTACTTTACTCTCGGTACCAGGAAAGGTCTTTAACAGAGTGCTATTGAACAGAGTAAAGGACACAGTCGACGCCCAACTCCGGATTCCGTAAAGACAGATCGTAATCCGACCAAATCGATACTCTACGGTTCATTGTTAAGCAATCAACTGAATGGAATTCACCACCTTACATCAACTTCCTTGACTACGAAAAAGCATTCGTCAGCGTGGATAGAAGAATATTAGGGAGCCTTCTACGACATTACGGCGTACCCGAGAAGATAGTCAACATCATACGCAATTCTTACGACGGACTTCATTTTAAAATCGTGTATGAAGGTCAGCTCACACATTCATTCGAAGTGAAGACCGGTGTCAGACAAGGCTGCTTACTCTCGCCCTTCCTCTTCCTACTGGTCATCGACTGGAAAATGAAGACTACAACATTTCAAGACACTCTCGAAATACAATGGACGACATCGACGCAACTAGATGACTTGGACTTTGCAGATGGCAGAACTAGCTCTTCTTTCTCACACACAACATCAAATGTAGATGAAGACCAACAATATTGCAGCAACTTCAGCAGCAGTAGGCCTCAACATACACAAAGGGAAAAGCAAGACCAAATTACACTTGACGGAGAAATTCTAGAAGACGTTGAGACCTTTACATATTTGGGCAGCATAATCGACAAACAAGGAAGGTTTGACTCGGATGTGATGGCGCGGATTGGTAAGGCAAGGGCAGCATTTCTACAACTGAAAAACATCTGGAACTCAAACCAACTTTCAGTTAACATTAAAGTCAAAATTTTCAATACAAATGTGAAGACAGTTCTGTTGTATGGAGCTGAAACTTGCCAGAAGAACTACGAAAAGTATCTCCCAGAAGATACAAGTATTTATAAACAACTATCTGAGCAAGATTCTTCGGATTCTTTGGCCAGATACCATTAACAACAACCTTCTGTGGCAGAAAACTAACCAACTTCTAGCCGAGGAAGAGATTAGAAAAAGACGCTGGAGGTGGATTGGACGCACACTGAGGAATCCATCAAACTGTGTCACAAGACAAGCACTAACGTGGAATCCAAAAGGTCAAAGAAACAGAGGAAGACCCAGGAACACATTGCGTCGGGAATCGGAGGTAGACATGAAGAGAATGAATAGCACCTAGGAAGAGCTTGAAAGGAAAGCCCAGGACACAATGATACTTGAGAATAAAAGCTATTTATACCACTTGTGCTTGTAGGCTGATTAAAATAGAAGAACACTAGCATATGACTAAGACAAGTGCGTGGTGCTCACACGTTCAGAGTCCCCATTATTTCGCTAGTGGAGTAAGAAACAATGGCTTGTGTGAACATTTTAAATTAAATATCAGGAGAGATGAAATTACTAACATGTACAAATAACGAAAGTGAATCTCTTTCCCGAATGGCTTGAGGCAAATGGTTCCAGATTCTCGAGAATTTATTTGTAAAATAATTCATATAAAGAGCAGATTTAGAATGAGATATTTTTATTTTTGAGGCTGAATTGCGTAAGTTATAGCAAGAGGGTTCCTCGAACTGAATTGTATTAGGTGATGAGAACGCTAATTTGTTTAATATTTTATAAAAGAAGATTAGGTTTAATTTTAGCCGTCGCCTCCATAAGGTATCAAGTCCCAACTTAGTGCATCTAGTTTTATAGTCTAGAGTACGATCAGCCTCAAGAAGACGAGGAGTAAAGGGACGCTGTACAGACTCCAGTCTGAGTTTATCCGTAATCGAAACATTACTCAGAATAAGAGTGAAGTATTCTAGTAAAGGTCTGACACAAACTTTATATAGCAGAATACGAGAATCGTTGCTATAAAAGTTACGAATTATACAACCTAGTAGTCGATGTGACTTAGATGTCTGCATATTGACCTGTTCTGTAAAAGACAGGTTATGAGAGTACCTTTGTCCTAAGTCAACTACTGGCTCAAGCCTAGATAACTTGCTACCGTTTATGGAGAGATCGAAATAAAGTCGCTTGCCCCCAAAACGTATTCAACCACACTTAGAAGCTCTGGTTGTTAGAAGTGGCATCGGCTCCATGACTTCCGAAGAATTTCGGCCTCCATCGTTAGGCGTCAAATACAATCCTTCCACTCCTAGGGCAGAGTTTAAATGGTTTAGCTTGTTTAATTTGGCTGGCGTTTTTTAGCAAGCTTGGGTTTTACGGGTTGGGGGTGCCAGCTCCATTTCCAACCCTCCTCCTTTACCCGGGCTTGGGTCCGGCAGTAACCCTAGGAGAGCTACATGCGGAGTTTTACTTCAAACTCGGTGGACCTAATTTATTATTAATCCTATTGAAACTGTTTGACCTTTCATTAACAACAGGATCTTACCCTAATGTATGGTAAAACTCATACATATGCCCTCGATTTAAATCAGGTGACAGAACAAACCTGCATAACTATAGGTCCATAAATATCACCTTAGTCATCTCTAGAATAATGGAAAATATAGTATGTGATCAAATGACTGATTATTTGCTCTCCGAAAAGCTTATCTTTAATTCTCAATATGGCTTTCTAACATCTAGGTCCTGTATGACTTGTCACTTTGAATTCTTTAATTAATTCTTTACTAAACAAAGCCTTGAGCACGTGGTATTAGTATTGTACTTAGACACACACATAATACCTGTTTAACCGACAAAAGAATCCGCACGAAACAGAATCTTTTTTTTATCACTCCGGTTTCCCAACCGGCAACCTCACTCATACTAGGACTCACTAAGAGAATAATAAAACTTCTTTCAATGTTTACAACCACCTTACTACCCCAGACACAACTTTGACAGACGAGACAACCCAAGACACTTCACCAAAGAACCACTTAGAGACACGAACATCAGCCAACCTATCAATGAACCTGCTGGCCATACTGATTAAAACATTAGGCACCCGACCCGACGACAGTTCAAAGTCATTCATCTCAATTAATGCTATGACACCCAACTCGTTCAAAACACGTGTTCTATTGCAGGACTTTACACTTCACAAAAGGTCACAGTTGCTCGTCATCTCAATTAATGCTAGGTCACGTATAAACAAAATCAACTACCTGAAATCTATTATGATCATTACTAAGCCCAGTGTGGTATTGATTACCGAAACTTGGTGTAAACCGACTATATCAGACGACACAATAAATATCGATGATTATACTCTCTTCCGAACTGATAGGCAAAACACTAGTGGAGGTGGCACCATAATCTACACGCGTTCCGATCTGAAGGCCTGTAAGTTCAATAACGAACAACTAGGTGACACAGGGGATTTAACATGGGTAAGTATAGCCATTGGCCATCAAAAGTACCTACTTGTAGGATGTATATACAGACCACCCAACGCAGACAGCATCTATGACAAAAATCTAAGCACTCTGTTCTTCCTGGCCTCACAGCAACCCCACATATCAAAACTAATCGGTGGAGACTTTAATTTGCCGAACATCGACTGGATGTCGCCACACACTTCACAACGATTCTCAAAATTGGTAGAGATGATAGAATTCAGTGGTTGGACACGACAGGTTCAAATCCCAACTAGGAGCAACATTACCCTTGACCTCCTTTTTACTATTAACTTTAACCCAACCTCAGTTAATGTCAGCTCGGAATTTCACAATAGCCACCATAAAGTAGTAATAAGCACGTTTAATTACCAACCCATAAATAATCTCAACCCGAATGGACTTGAAAAATACAAGTATTGAAGGTACACCAATGAAACGCGGAAGCATATCGAGACACTTATTCGATGCATAAGATGGGACTCTTATCTCACTACTGGAAACATCGACACAGCCATCTCAGTCCTCTACAGCAATCTGATCAGTTGCTTAGACTGCATAGCCCCACACGTAGAACGAGTGTCTGATATTAACAATGCACGCCCACATATCCCGAAATGTCTTAGGAGAAAATTAAGGCACCTGAGGCTTCGATACTAGAAGCATCATGACATAACCGCATTATATAATGTATTCAAAATAGTTGAAAGTCTCGACAGTGCCCAGCACAAATACTTACTCAATATGGAAACAAAAGCATTGAATAATATCAACCCAATTTCCTCAATGATCAAGCTATTCAAATCCCGCCTTGACTCAAAATCTAATAAACCTCCCACACTATTCATCACAAAAGACGGTATTGAAGACGACCCAGCTTCCATTAGCGAACAATTTAGTAGCTACTTCTCCGCATGCTGTCCCACAGAAACCGGAGCCACTGCGAAACCCTTATCTATGATGACACCTAAGCGTCTCTATACAGTAGAATTTACCAGCACAGATATCAAAAGAGCCGTAACCACGCTAAAAAATCTAATGATAATGGGCCAGATGGTACTCCAGCTTCCCTCATGAAATATGGTGGAAGAGATTTACCACTTCTCTGCCTGAAACTGTTTACTCTATCTATGGACAATGGACATTATCAAGCCATATGAAAAACATTGTTCATAACTCTGCGATTCAAAAGTGGATCACGCAACGTTATAGGAAACTACAGGCCAATTAACACGACATCCGTGCTGTCCAGAATCATGGAGAAAGTCATTCATAAACAATTGCCATCATTCTTACTTTCGGAAAACCTGGTCAATCCATCTCAACATGGGTTCATGGAAAAACGCTCTTGTGCTACATCCCACTTGGAATTTTTTGATTATATAACACTTGGAAGAGACAAAGGTTTCTCAACTATTGTACTTTATTTTGACTTCAGTAAAGCATTTGATTGTGTTCCCTACGACCTTCTCTCAAAACTACACTCTTATGGCATACGACATCCACTACTAAGTTGGTTTAAATCATTCCTCACAGGGCGCCGCCAAATTGTAAGGATCGGCTCTAGCTACTCAAAGCCAGTAAATGTATCTAGCGGGGTTGTACAAAGAAGCGTAATTGAACCATTACTCTTTCTTCTCTTCATCAATGATGTGTGCCAGCAATTTGTGAATGGTAAAATCTTCCTCTTCGCAGATGACCTAAAGGTTGCCTATTTATTCCCACCCACTACAAATAAAAACACTATTACTAAAATAATACAAAAGGAAATTGATAATTTATCAAAATGGACCAAAATATGGCATCTTCCCCTAAACGTGCACAAAAGTGGATACATTTCCACTGGTCGTAGATGGAACCTCAGTCTCCACCTATGCAAAATGCAAATAAAGCCTCTAAGCGTCGCTCAAGATTTGAGGCTCAGATATACTGATAGCATTAACTTCTCGGAGCATGCTGCATTTCAAGCTTCCAAAGCGAGGAAGTTAACTGGATTTATAAGAAAAAATTTTCTCAATTTAAACTCAAAAATGTCACTACACACAAAGTGTGTTCGTCCAATATTAGAATACGGTTGTCTACTCTACAGCAACTGTAGACGCTTAGATTTGATGAAAATCGAGCGAATTCATCGAGCATTTACTAAGAGCTTATTAGGTGACTACAGCACGCAAACTTATCAACAACGATGTGATAAACTAAAGCTAGAACCTCCTTGGTTCCGACGCTTGAGACTAAACCTTACTCTCATGTACCGCCTTATTAGTGGCGCAACTTACGCGTCGACATCACTGCCGACCCTCTACACCTACACACATAATATACGTAATAAGGAAAACACTATTACTATCCAGCAATGTCGCACACAGATACGCCAGAGCTTTATTACAGTGAGATATGCGACTGTAGTGATGTCATATCTAAGATTTTTAACTCGGCTGTCAGATTTTCCAATCTTTTAGATCCTAAATCATAAATAAAAAAAAATTTTTTACTAGCTTATAACAAACTAACACTCCAACTAATTACTCATAATAGTTTCAGGATAGCATCATAAAACATTGTCTAGCCTTGGCAATCACGTAATATGGTTGATATAATTAATGAAACTATTAACAAACCTGGTCGATAAATTTATATAAAATTATCATCAATTGATGTGGTTCCTCCATAGCATCATACAAACAATTATTATAAATCCATACATGATCAGAGACATAGGTTAGGAATAATACTTCCCTCGGTTAAAATCTATGCTCCCTCAGATAACCACATAGTTTTCATTCATTTTATCGACGTTTGAACTCTTAATCAACCGGAGATATCATCCGGTACCGTTCCGATAAGCTTTCTACATTAACTATATACTTCGCACTGACTTATAGCTTCATCTAACCCTAATAAGCTCAAGCATTCTCATATTCTTGGTAATCCTTTTTTTCTTTTTCATAAACGTTTGCTATAATTTTCAACCTGATGGGTACTGTCAGTACCCACTGTTACGAACCAGTCATAAAAGACGGCCGTCACATGTTCAAGGTTGCCTAGTTGACCTGACTTCTGGCAAGTACACGCACTTATATATATATTAATGTTTTCTTCCAAAAAAATTTTTTTTAAATACGTTTGCGTACACAAAATTCTACACCATGTTTATTTTCTTTCAGATGACCAAGCCGTCCCGGAAACCAAACACTTACGTAGAAACGAACACTTATCAATTAAAACTATAGATATATATTGTACTTTAAATTTTTATGCAGACAGTGGAGCAATTCTTTAGGTGTGATTGAGTTTCATCGTTTTTGTTTTGTTCTAAAGTAGATTCTTCTTTAATTTTTACTTGAGGGCGACTCGAGAGGCAGGTGAGTAAACACCTGATTGCCGGACAGAGCATGGAAACATCGTACCTCACCAACATGGTGTTGGGTAGCCTGCTCGCGGTATTTCCTCAGATATTCCTACTTCATTTCCTTGCCCTCTTACTTTTCAAGCTCCAGTCGCCGTTAGAAGGTCAAGTTCACCAAGTAATTCTGAACTAAGCTACAGCTACAAAACTGAGATGATTTTGTTTGGTATGTTGATCAAACCAACGTTCCTACGGAAGTCGTTTCTAGGAGGGAGCTAATGTAGCAACTTATCTTGACTAGTTAAAAGTTCACTTCAAAACTTAAGCATAAGCCAAAACAATTATGCTCCAGTATTCATTCACTTCCTTATTCTGCATAGGGATTATATTTCCTATTAGCCTATATTGAACGTTGAGAATTATGCGTGTTTGAACTAGAACCGCGCTCCACTGTCTCCTGCCCACGCTATTGAATAAAGACCTGTTCCCATAATATTCTGGATTCTTGTGTCACTAAATCGGTATATACCTAGGCGTTAAAGGTCTATGTAACCGCCTCAATAACCCTGAAATAACTGATCATACATATAAACAAGGTTTCAGCTCCGTATAAACAGTTTTAAAATATATCAAATGCATTCATAATACACCATATGCCTAACGATCAATAGTTAATAATGCATATTTTCATATTGTTCCAACCCACACGCACACACCTTAACTCACTTATGCGAAAACTCATAATTTGATTACACTGATAACTTTTCTTATCCATCTTCTATCATCAATTGTACACCGATTCACTACTTCGATGACAATTTAACCTTTTAATTATGTTGGGTTCATTAGTTGTCTAATAATTCTATCCACACTGAATCCATACTGTAATTATCCATTGATTTTCAACATCATGTACTTATTCATGTACACACACACGCACACTTCTTTATTCGGAAATTTCACCTCTTTAATATTACTTGAGTGAAAATTCACAATTTCATCACACTGTTAATTGCACTGTTTGATCACTCCATTACTATAATTCTCTATATATTTTACATGGTTATTAGTGCACATTTTTGCTCTGTTCCAATGTACTTTATTATTATTATTATCTGTACTCTGTCATCACTTATAAACCAATTCAAAATTTTGATTACAACTTGACCTTTTAATTATATTGGGTTTATTAATTGGGTAACAAACCTATTTATGCAAAGTCTAAGCTACGACTACGCTAGGAAATCTCTAGAATTTTTCTTTCTTTTTCTTTATTCACACGTCCTACATCACGTTAGCGTTTATACTCTTAATACTACTTCGCTAATTTGATTTATTGAATTATAATACTCAATTGATGAGGCCCAAAATGGTTTCTTCACAACGCTTATTGTAAATGAGTAGTATGTGATTAAAATAAATAAAATGAAATAAAATTTACAAACCTATATACTTTCGACAAATTGGTTACAGGTGGTACAATACTCCCCCCACAAACGAATGCACAAGGCTACATGGGTCACATCGGATCATACTACAGAGAATCAGATCGATCATATATAAACAAATAAATAAATAAATAAATAGTTTTTATTCTCATGTATCATTTTGTACATAAGGGCATGACAGTTTACAGGCATGATCAGAATGATATGTGTTTACATTTATACAGAAATTTTGACAATGTCATAACATAAAATCAGTTGAATTGAAGTGGATACTCTCACATATCTGGGGAGCATCATCGATGAACAAGGAGGGTCCGATGCAGATGTAAACCCAAGGATTTTCAAAGCCAGGGTAGCATTCCTACAGTTGAAAAAGATATGGGACTCAAAACAAATATCAACTAACCTCAAAGTCAGACTTCAATTCGGACGTCAAGACAGCTCGGCTATATGGAGCTGAAAGGTGGGGAACTACTTCAAACATCATCAGAAGGGTACAAGTATTTATAAACAACTGTCTACGCAAGATACTGAATGTCCGTTGGCTGGAAACCATCAGCAACAGTCTTCTATGGAAGAGAACAAACCAACTTCCAGCCGAAGAGGAGATTAGTAAAAGACGCTGGGAATGGATAAGATATACATTGAGTAAATCATCAGACTGCATCATGAGACAAGCATTAAAATGGAATCCTGTTGGGAAATAGAAAAGAGAAAGGCCAAAGAAAACACTGTGTCGAGAATTAGAAGCAGATATTAACAGAATAAACAGCAACTGGAAACAGCTGGAAAGGGTTGCTCAGGACAGAGTTCAATGGAGAATATTGATGAGAGGCTTATGCTCCTCTGTGAAGGGTAACGGGCGTAAGTAAAAGTTTAAAGTGAACGGATGCGATGCCATCTACTCCATAGTGAGTTAATGGATTTACAAATATTGTCACAAGTGAAGGTAATGGATTCCATACAGTTTGTAGCCAATTTGATAATGTCTAACTTTCAGTGTTTACCCCTGTTAACAAAGAAATCTCTGAACAGGTTGGTTATGAAATTATGGTCTGTAATCATTAATCCATCTCGTAAAATGCAGGAAATATCACGATTCCGGGAAGGTTTGAGGCGTTTATTGAACAGCCGTACTTAGTTTTGTACCTTGAAGCTACTGTGCATTGCTGATAACTCTTCATTAATCCTTCCTAACCTGTGGGCTTATTTTAGTTGATTGAAGGTCATGGTAATTTCCACAAATGCTGAGAAGTCATTTGATTTGAGGTAACTCTTTTGTAAACGTCTTAGCTTCTTAGGGTAATGAAGTGGTATATACAAGTCATTTAACTTAATTATATTGCTTAGTTTGATAGGTGCAATCGTATCCAAACATGAGTTATTGATTTGATAAAAAATATCTGGTGCATCTGTAAGACTATTAGATAAGAAAAAATTGTCCCAGTCAGAGCAACTTAGAAGGGTGTGCAGAAGATTCCAGTCAACATTTTTATAATTTCGACACTGTCTAGTTTTTTTGTAATTTATGAATGTTGGAGTGACTAAAATAAAAGAAGAGCACATAAGACCATTTTGTGGTCACTGCTCTCTAGCTCTTTGCTAACTTCAAGTGACAGAGGAGTGACATCATGACAGAAACCTAGGTCAAGAATGTTATGATATCTAGTGGGAGTGTGTACACACTGTGTCCAACAGTGCATGTCTAATGTAGTAATACGGTTTTGTTCATCGTATGACAGTCCTATGCCAATGTTCCAGTCTATCCTAGGAAGATTAAAGTCTCGTGCAATGACTTTCGAATTATAAGTTAGGGTAGAGGTATGTATGAAAGCATTAATAATGTTGTTATCTACAGTAGTCGAGGTATTAGGAGTTCTGTATATACATCCGAAGAGTAAACTATGGTTCGGGGGTATTGACTGATATCCAGAAGGACTCTGGCACTCTGTCGATTATTTCGTCATCGATTTTATTAGACGACAAACAAACACTTACGTATATTAGGCAGCCACCACCCCGTTTATATTCTCTATTGCCGCGATATAACATGTAGTCCTGAATGGCTAATTCTGAGTCAGTAACTGAGGAGGAACACCATGTTCCTGTGACAAATATTAAAGAAGGTTTAGCTATTAATGCAGAATCCAAACTAAGTCCGTTCGGATTGAAGAATAATTGTCGAGGTTGTTTTAGATACGCGTGCTCTTGCCCAATAAAAATTGAGAACAAATAGTTGGGCGAGAATCGGTTCTATGCAAAATTATTTATACGAGGTACATTATTACCTAAACAAATGTCACCAGCAGTTATTTAACCTAAATTTATCCCAAAGATTGGAATAATCAATTCAGTTTTAAGAAATAAACGAGAAGGTTATTCTATCCTTTCGGGATAGATCAAGTACTGATTGCCCAGAAAGTAAGCTCTAAATCTGTAGAAATACCAATAACAAAGTATCAAACGTTACTTGTTACAACAAAATAATTTAAGTTCTGGAAGTGTGCGTCAATCCACAATCAGAAAATGCACAAATCCAGTCAATTCTAGCAATACAACCGAAAATAGGAATAAACCAATATGGCAGCAGCCAAAGCCAAAAGTTCAGTAACACAAAATAAATGGACTCCATGAGAATAATAGAAATCCGGTATAAACTCAAGGAAAAACAAATATTACAATGAAAATAAATAGCAACTAACTCAAAAAGTCGTTAGAATGCATAGCCAAATAGAATAAAAGGATTAAATGTACTTTTAAACGCAAAACAACGAAATACAATCGGGAAAATGTTACTTGAAGAGATTTTCACACAGGATCATCAAAAAAGATCTTACACCGGCCCACAAAACCCCTTCAGGTACTGCAAAGCCATTTGATACCTTGTCATGGTTCGGTCTACTATATCATCAAAGTAAAGGGAGCGGATAGGACTTACGGCAGTACGCCTACCTGTCCTACCCTTTCTAATACATTATAAGGCTATTCAGACCCCTCAAGGAGACATACCTTACGTATGTCCCGCCTAACTACTCCATTTCCAGTGCGAATCGTTACTATCCTAACCTATCCGTCATTATCTATATCACAACTTTCCACCACTCCTAGTGGCTATTTCCGCGAGCTGAAATATCCGAAGTCACGATTACTACATCGCCTTCCTTGAAATTGCGATGTTCAGCCAACCATTTCTGACGTGACTTTAGAGACGGTAAATACTCTCTTAGCCACCTTTTCTAAAACACATTGGCAAGGTAATTGACCTGTCTCCAACGTTTGCTGCACTTATCAATAATGGTATCCTTCTAGACCACTCCATCGCACTCTCTCAGTAATAGCAAATTATTCAGAGGCAAATCTAGTTTATCGTCGACGTCTTGGGTCACTGGAGTTAAGGGTCGATTATTTAATATCTCAGCTTCAACCAAATAAGTGGCTAGGAATTCACCAGTCAAGGTCTTCTCCCCTGTGATCAACAACAACAATTGACGTGCTGATCGAATCATTCCTTTCCATACTCCCCCCTCTATGGTTGGACGATGGTGGATTGAAGTGCCATTGAATCTGCTTCGTTGCTAGTTCATTACTTACCCTTCGCTGATCCCACTGTTGTACGAACCCTTTCAGTTCAGAAACCGTGCCTGCAAAATTCGACCCATTGTCGCTGTATATTTCTGTGGGCCCCCTCTCCTTCCCATGAAACGTAGTAAAGACATTATAAATGAACCAGTATCTAGACTATGTTCCATTTCAATGTGCACATCTCTTGTTTATAAACAAGTAAACATACATCCATATCTTTTCTCGAATGATCTTCCTCTCTTCACTATGAAAGGTCCGAAGTAATCAACTCCCACGGATGAAAAGGTATACCAGTTTTACCGAATTCTGCATATGGGAAGGGGTGCCATCAGCTGTTGTCCTGGACTCATCATAAACCATCGACAAGTCACACACTGGCCTATTACTTTTTTAACTGCACTTGTCCCTTTTACTACCCAATAATTTCTGCGAATCGTGGCCGGTACTTGAGACGTTCCTGTATGTCCTTCCTCTCTATGATAATGTCTTATAATTAATTCAGTCACAAAATGTCGGTTAGGAAGAATTATCGGATGTTTGAATGTACTTGGGAAATCGGCGTAATTTAAGCGACCTCCAACACAGAACAGCCCATCCAGCATTATTGGGGACAATCTTTTCAAGTCGTTATGTTTAATGAACTTACCGCTACTTTTAATTTCACTTATCAACTGTCCATATACTTCTTTTTGAACTATCATCAACACCTTACGCTTAACCATTTCAAGCTCATTAACTTTAAGATACCCTAGATGGACGTATCTTTCGGTGTTCGATGAACTTAGAACCTCAACAAATTCGATGAATCTTCTAAGCCATGCTACACCTCTTACCAATTTCATCCACTCAGAAAAATAGGACAGAATTGGAGAACTGTGTCGTTCTACACTACGTAGGCTAACATTAACCAACGGTTTTCTAAACTCAATATTTTCCAGGGTAGGTTCTGGACATCTCGTTGCCATTCTGGAAACATCAGTGTCCAACAATACAGGACACTCAAGCCAGGACTTAAGATCGCTAACCTTCTGAATACCTCTCGACGTCCAGTCACGTGGGTTCTGTGACGACCTTTTATAACGCCATTGTTCGACACTCGTAGATTGATGTATGACGACGAGGCAATTTGCTATATAAGTGCTGAACCAACTCTCAGTATTCTTAATGTAATACAATACGACCATTGAATCTGCACAAAAATTCACCTCACTGAAAAATCTGGGGAATCTTTTCATCAGGACTTCATTTATTCTCACGCTTAAAACCGCCACCGCCATCTCTAATCTCGGTATGGTGATTCGTTTAATCGGTGCAACTCTGGATTTACTAAATAACGAAGCACAGTATGGTGACAGCTGTGAATAATTGACCCGTGCGTAGGCAACTGCTCCATATCCCGATTCCGATGCATCACTAAATAAACGCTGCTGTGACTTCGCATCTGGTTAATCAATAATTCCCTTGATTCCTTGTGGCACAGTGACGTGACCTACCTGCAGCATAAAATTTACTCAATTTAGCGAGGCAGAAGCGTCCGGCTTGCTGAGTGGTTGATCCCAACCTATCTGAGCTTTGCACAGTGTTTGTGAGAAACGTTTAGCGGCGAGACATGTAGAAGAATTAGACCCAAGGGGTCGAACAGGGAGGAGACGACGGACAATACTCCACGTCTAGTCACAGGCTTCTTCGGTGCGTCAAAACAAAACTTAAATACGTCTTGCCTGGGATCCCATTCCAAACCTAGAGTTCGATGGATGGCATCATGAAGTATGGGTAGGTCAACTTAAGGCTCGTCATCACCTACAAAAGGCAGAACCGACTTTACTGCCTCCAAGTTAGTTATCCAATTCCTCAACTTGAAACCTCCCTTACATAGTAACTCATTAATCTGCACAACAAATTTTTTCGCCTGTTCACAGGTGGGAAGAGACAATTAACAGTCATCCACGTAGAAATCTACGACGAAATCGTCATAACCAGCCGAGAATCTTTGTGCAGTCTTATTCACAGCAAAGTTTGCACAAAACGGCAACGTTGCTCCGAGTAGATGTGAAGTCATCTGAAATTCCACAGGTTCTCTTGAGGTATCACCATTCGGCCACCATCAAAATCTTAAAGCTCCTCGGTCAGACACCGGCACTTTCATTTGCATGAACATCTCTTCCACATCTGCAGAGATAGCTACAGCTTCCTTGAGAAACCGTAACAATATACACACTAACTCAGCAGTAGTGTCTGGCCCTTGATAAATCATGTCATTTAAAGATACTCCCGCGAATTTGGGAGGACAATTAAAAACCACTCTTGTCTTCTCCGGTTTTCTCGGGTTTATGACTGCATGATGAGGTAAGTACCATCGGGGACGATATCCTACTTTGAGTCGTATTTCGGAGACTTTCTCTGCATAACCCTTAGTAAAATTATTTTCGACACTTTTAGTATATTTGTCATGAAAACAACAATCTCCTAGCAATTTGCGCCTCAAACTCTGCAACCTGCGTTTGACCATCTCATAATTATCTGTTTTTGTATCTGCTTTATCCCTCCATGGAATGGGAACGAAAAAATGACCATCTGTTCCATCCTCAACTATCTTCATGGCCTTCAGGTCATCTATTGAAACCAGGACGTAAACCTTCCAAGTACGTGATGGATGATGTGCAGAAGTGGCGCCATTTAGTTGACGTACTATTAGATAGTGTAGACTCTGACGAAGTTTTGTTATTAATTGGTTGTGATGTACCTGAAGCCCACTGGGTTTTAGATCAACGGTGGGGCAGCAAGATGTAACCATACGCTATAAAAACATTACTGGGGTGGGCTGTTTTCGGTCTCACGTCATATCGCGAATTAAGAAAACGAATCGTGAACCATGTGTGGAACATTCGTCGGAAAACCATCCAAGTAGGATCTATGACATGAAGTTTGCCGATGTATATTCAGGTACATCACAACCAATTAATAACAAAACTTCGTCAGAGTCTACACTACAGAAGGATGTAACATAATTTACAAAAAGGAGGGGGGGGGAAGAAAGGGACTCGATTTAAAAGAAGAGGTATCATGAGTATGATCAGCAATATACCGGATATAGTGTTAAGGTGATATAAAATAGCAGCAGGTGTACAAGACCTGTTCCAAAATGATTTTGATATGCCTCGGCGGAACATATTATTGCCAAGTTTAACCCTGAAACTTCCACTGTGGTGAGGTCTTTAGGTACTAAATCGAGCAGTGCATTCGGGGCAGAGCAAGCTCTTCATGAATAGTTGTCAGCTCCCATCTGTTTGTACTCCTTCCTCTTACTCCTTATCCATTCTACGGCTGCCTTCTAAATTTGATCCATTAAATCGGCCATACAGAAGGGAATTCTGATAGATTTTACTCTAAACATGCACAAATAGAAAGAAAAACTAAATTCGGTAGAATAAATGATAGTTACGGTGATACAGATACAAAAGATTTAATTGAAATTTTAATGAGGGGTGAGCTCATATAGCTAGATACTTATTATTGAGTGACAAAAGATGTGGAGCATAGTCCAAAGTAGTCAACATAAGGTCGAAAAAATTGCTTGAGTAGTAGAGCTAAACTTTGTCAGCGGACTTCAAAAGCCGATCAGATTCAAGGTAGTGATTTGTAGGTTGTACATATAGTCTAATTTGAAGTGCGTCTCCGCTCAAGAAACCAGTTGACCACTCCAGTGAGACTTTGTTATAGATAGGCCAAGTGCATCTTATCATCCTTACGTTTTGTTAAATAATGTGCCACGTTTATATTACATTAAATTCAATAGTGCGTCAAAGTGTAGAAAGGAAGCAGAAATTGATTAGCTGCTATTTCACTAGGTGACTAATAGAATTTTTAAACCTCCGTTATAAAGAAAGCGTTAATTCAAGCACTGGCTAATTCTTATTTTCTTATAAATACCCGGGAAATATGTTAATTTCATTAAATTTTAGAAGAATGAGGTTGTATCGTTGAATTAACAGTGATAATCGACTATTTCTGATCTACGGCTTATTCGACAATCATAGTGCAAAACGGCGACATTAATTTCTAAAGTACATTTGACAAGTCTTGCTGGCATACTTTACTAAAAATGCGATACTGAATTCGTTAGTTAACAATGTATCCCAAACATGACAGCCCAAATGTGTAACAAAGTGATCAGTTCAGTGTTAACCCTATATGTCTAAAGCTGAAGCTTGGGAAAGGTTCTTTGACAGCATACTAACTAGAAAATGAGACTGATTCGCAACTAAAATAAGTAAGTCATATTGTAATCGGCGAACACTAAAACCTGCACAACGTAAAAAAATTGGTTACTTTAATCATTCAATGTGTAAGGAGGTTGGTATGTAGGCCTTCGTGCTTATATTACGTCGGTTGTTTGGATTTGTATGATGACGTTATAATTAGTAATCCCCAAGCTGTCGGACTCCTTCAAATAGGGTTAGGCCTCATTTGTAGACTCATCACAGAGTTAGCACTATACACAGACATACGCAATGAGGTTATTTTGCATTATAGTAGCTGCCGGCAAAAATGTCAATGAGAACAGGGAGTTTACACAGTTATTTTAGTTTAGTACTAAAGCAAACCATTCTGTGGACCTACGAACTGGTGTTTACAAGATCATCACCATACACAGCATACGTTAATCCGGACATCCAAAAGAATCAGTTTATTGGAATGAATAACGGCTCAGCAGTGAGTTCAACTGGGAGTGACGCCAAAATGTAGAATTATGCCATGTCTGTCGTCGTAATAAGAAATGAATGTTAGCTCACACAATCATCTCAGGAGATTAAGTTTAGAAATAAAACCACCCAAGTGACGTTTAGATTAAGCACTAACAGAAAAGTTCAAGGTACCAACAGCAGTGTGTGTAGTACAACCATATCAGTGATACGTTTCGACTAGTAGCATAGTACGGATTAATGATGTATTAATAAAAATCGATTACGTGCGTGATACTAATATACTTTAACAAAATATGATGTCTTTAAACTATTCCACACAGTTAAATTTGCTATATCGTTTATATTACTACTTTAGAATCGATGAACACATCTGAAATCTATAACAGTTTATAGATTATGTTAGAGTAGTATATAGTGTGTATACTCTCCAATGTTTTTTATGTTGTGTTTCACAATATATTGCGGTTTAATATCTAATCGCTTTCTCATTGGTTAGAAAACTATTCAGAGTCAGTTATAGCGCTTCAAGATAGCCACCAAACAATATTTTAACTGCTATAAGTTACCTTACATGTATTTTTAGATATCGTAGATATATTTTAGAGTTGACGTTGTTATAATAAACGTATGTGTATACAGCATAAATGACTGATCAAGAAACCACTCCTAAAAAACTGGTATTCTGAACCTATCCGCAGATGTTTGGTAAAAATGTTGATGGAACACAGTTATAGTGGCAGACAAATAAGATCTCGAAACCACTTATTAAGTAACCGCGTTATTGAAACAATGATGTTGGTTTTAGAAAGTTATCTGCACAATTCAGATAATATGGCTCAATAATCATGTGGATTTGATGTATTTGTCACGGCTTTACTTCTGTAACTTGTTGCATGGTCTGCACATGGTGACCAATCTCTACTAGACACCAAAGCCCGTGAGGCGAAAGCTTTCTCTATTCCGTCCATAACTATTAGAAACAATATACTTTTCCCTCCATTTGCATATCATTAGTTACATAAGTTTGCAACTTACTCATGTCATATTTTCATTAACTAATGATGTCTTAGGTTACATTAATTATCGTGCAAACTGGCCACCATACTTAGGTTTTACCACATGTTTTGTTCACTTAAGCTGCAACTCCGTGATATGACGTTAAAAAGGGTTGTTATAAATGATGTATATGACCAAATGGTTAATGTGATCCAAAAAGCACTAAGACACAATGGCGAGAGGCAGTGAGGGTTTTTAGCCGGGCACTGCACCTAAACGAAACAGATCATGGAAAGATTAAGGTCACGTATGAGTTGTCAAGTATATGGTTAAGCAATCAGTTTCCTGTGATCGTGTTAGTAATAAGTTAACAGCTCAATTCGGAAGTTGTTGTTACTCTATTTTAAGTAAATTTTGACCTTCTGATATCAACGTCGGGTAAAAACAGGCTCCGCAGCAAAACTTAAAGTAAAACAGATGGCTTTAAAAAGGTTTATAACCAATGAAAACGCAGTAGTAGTTACAACAAAAATTCACTACGAAGGATGATAAAAAGTTTTTGAAAATTACAATGGATACAACGTTTTACACAATATTATGAACTTCTGAAGATTGGAAACTGGTTCATTGATCTTAAATTCATATTATGAACGCTATTAAAACTCATACATACGACTCCAAATTATGTTGTTTTTAGAACATTTATAAGGTCTCAGAAACTCTTTCAGACGTGACCAGTATCCTTTCACGTTTTGTGTGTGAACACCAGTACTTGAATCCAAAAAATGTGTTTCGTGAACTACGATATGGTGAGCATATTCAAGTTTGCGAAGAGGCCGATAAGTTCGCCAGTCGTCAGTATAAATTGTGGATCCTGGTAGAACGTACATCTGGATTATTGGTAGCAGCGTCTTTACAGTTTGATCTGGGTCATCCGGGGATTGTTCCTTTTCCAATTTTCAATGGTAAATACCAAGAAACTAGCATTTACCCATTCAGTTTTCAGAGATCTGCGTCTATCATATCTTCTCTTCCTAACAGTTGTTTTATCTATTTCAACAATTTTTCCCCCGCCTCCTTGTGACATTAAACGCAACATCACTTCTAAACATATGTCCTAACAATATGCTGATACAGTTGCACTGCTGATACATCACTTATATTTATAAGGGACGATGCCAACAAAACAGGCAACTGCGTCACTCACAATACAACTAACATACTGGTTTGCATAAGTGTCAGTCTAGACTGGCTAGAGAAGATGCCTGTTTTTGTTCATTTCATCTGCCAGCAACAACTGCAAAGGAAGATTACTTTGTAATGGTAAATAATCCCACAGTAAATAGTTACATAGGTCCTCGACATTGATTTCTACTATATTTGTTTTAGCGGACACGACTAGTTGAAGGCGCCTTGTCAGGCATCGTCACAAAATCACGTCACGCCGCACCGTGGGAGGCATCTCTCTCCTATTTTCCAGTCTAGATGTTGCTATCATATCGACTCCTTATTCACCATCAAATATAACTTTTCTCTTTTATCATTCATTGCCTTCTGATTTATCCTCATTCGTATGAGTGGGTACAGTTGTTAGAAGTTGCTCTGGTAATACGACAAACGTAACTTGATCATATACTGGGTGCACTTCAACTCTGTCTCGTGTATATGTGGATGGTTTTTGAGCCGTATTGAGTCCACAAACGCAAGCCAACTCTGTAAGAGGAAATAAGATAGCTTGTAAATCAGTAATAACAACGTCCTTATAGAAAATTTCAATCAACCGATCCATTCGTTAAACTATAGAATAGGGATGAACCACTGAGATGGCGACTTCTCATCTCAAGGTCATTGCACACAGTTTAGTCGCAATGTTGACGATTTGTCACATGCTTGCTAATTCTGAGGGGAAAGTTATCGTTAACTACCTGTAGGAGAAAGGTTTACTCCGTAGAACGTGTTTATGTGACTGTGGCGAGACTATGTATCTAGACAAATGATCGGGGAAGAGTGAAAAACGGATATTTCGGTACCACAAATGTTGGCTCAAGAAAGCTCTTACACTTGGTTCATTTTTCACGCGTTCCAAAATTTCTCTGCAGCAAATAAAAGTGCTCGTGATGCGATTGTTATTGGAGACACCTGCTGCTGCAGCCATGGCAGATGTTACGGAAGTTACATCTGTACAGTAGTATCAGTATTGCCAAGATGTATACTCGAAAATATTAGTGTAAACACCAATGCCTAAAGGAGTTGTTGGTAAAATTGTCTAGATCGATGAAATGATTTTTAGAAAGTGCGAATATAATCGGGGACGCAACATACATACAGTGTAGGAAGGTAGTTTTTGTACTAAAACTTGCGTTAGATATTTGGTGTTTGGGACCGACATCCAGTTATTGTACAGATTTCAAAAATATTTTACTTTGAAGGATTTTTCTGATAACAATATCATC
This sequence comes from Schistosoma mekongi, assembly GCA_034768735.1. Lineage (NCBI taxonomy): Eukaryota > Metazoa > Platyhelminthes > Trematoda > Strigeidida > Schistosomatidae > Schistosoma > Schistosoma mekongi. The sequence goes on from CM068305.1 coordinate 7,919,777, forward strand.
CCATCCCGATCCGCTTTCCTATTAACCAATTTTCGTCCAGTCAGTGTCAAGGTCGTCACTGCTCCATAGTCCTGCCAAAATTGTAGTCGGGCCGTATGCATTGTGACATAAATCTGTGGTAATATCGTAACATGCTCAGCTTTTACGTGTTTTTCGAGATTACATCACTATCTCAAACAATTTTTAAAATATCACCCTTACATCTGTTATTCGTCCTTCATCGAAGTTTATATCACTCAAATAATACGTTGAGTATTAGACTGTCGTCAGCTGAAATTCTTGGTCTTTTTACTTCAGAGTTTGTCTACATGAAGAAACCACTGCTTACAATAACATCACTGTTGTTAATTGGACAGATGATTTGTCTCTTTTATTGCGGCTTAGGAATTCTAGTCTTGTTGATATAAAAATTGGATAATGGACTCAGTCAGCGACTCGAGAAGTGATACCCAACCCAAGGATAAATGGTTTGCGATACAGAAAATAAAACAAAAAAATTATGAGTACGATCACAGTGCTCTTCAAGGTCATTTGTAGTTTTACTTAGTTTTCATCACAGTTTAGTGGTGGACATGAATTTTACAGCCGAACCAATGAGGAACGGAGGAGGTGTTTCAAGGTCACGGCGGACACTTGAAGGCATAAAGGTAACAATATAGAGAGTTCGAGATCTTATAAGTGGTAGAAATCTCGTTGTTCGTTCTCAAACTATGGGATTATTAAAAAATCATTAAATTGTCAGTGTGGCTAGGAAATGGCAGTTCTCTAAAAAAAAGGACACTAGATGGCTGTTGATTTCTTTTTCTGTTTGCTGGTGCAAAAGTCTTTTTTTGCTCGTTCCGGGCTAGAATTGAAAGAGATCCTCGTTTTAGTAAACGAATGGGTGATTATTATTAAAGTAACGACAGCCACTTCACTTTCGGATGTTTTTGAGAAGACGGCAATTCAGTGATATGAATATTGCCGTGGGATATGTAGCTCTCTGGTATATCGGATAGAGCATTAAACAAGGGACATTGTAAGAGGATTCACGACAGATCGGCCGCTACACTTCTTCCTCTGGTAGAAAAATACATATTACCCAGAACAATAATATATAGTGACAGTTGGAAAGCCTCTCTGTACTATGGATCGCAAGGAAGAATGTTATGAGGCCATCTAGATGAATATTTATATAAAATGAATCGGGATATTAACTCTGAGGAATTTGGGGATAACTTACATAAGTTTTGGATGACGTAAAAACAATATATCCTGCATAATTTATCGCTTTCAATCACAAATGATTTGTTAGAAATGACGGATTTTTCATCGCATTTTGGGTTATAGCTAAGTCTTGATATTATATGCATATAATTTATGAGGATAAATATTTTGTAATTTACCAAAGACTTCCGTGGTGGAGGCATACTACAAGGAGTCTGAGTTTAGAAATCGCTAATAAATAACTAAAATTTAGAGGAAATCGTCTGTTCTGGATTAGAGGGCTGTGATTGGTTCATTTCGATTAAGACTTCCAAGGTCATTTTATAGTCGTTCAAGTTCGGACGTAAAAGTCATGTCTACCAGTTTAGTTATGGGCTTTAGTTTATTAACGTAACTTTCTGCCCCTTGTACTAAGTTCAGTAGCTCCTAATTACCCAATCCGCTTTCGTACAACCAAGAGGTAGTTTTCATGGAATTAGCAGGTTCTATTTCATTCAAGTAGTTTGGCTTTCTTATTCGTTTTTGTGATCGACGAAATACTTCTACAAGTTCTTGGGTTACTATACTTTTGTGCTAAAGCTTTAGCACAAAAGTATAGTAACCCAACTAGTAAAATGCTTTTTCATTTTTTTGATGTGTAGTGGATCTTGTTCACTTGTAGAACCTTCACATTAGTCACTGCAGCAAAATCTGAATTTAGTTCTATATGTTTACTCACTAATTTACATAACTGCTTCTTGGATTTTGATCCCATACTTCTTTAACTATTCAAACTAAGTGTGTAAGTATCAAATCAGTCTCTTTCCAGTCGTTATGAACTTTTGTATTCGCTATGTTCGTAACGAGCTAATCCAGTCGATTTTATTAATGAAATAAATTAACATGCCAATATTGCAATATTGCCTTAGTGAATTTAACCGCTTTTTCTTGTGAACTGGTAGTCTTCAACTTCTAATGGTTTTCATTATGCCAGATAACTTTCATTAACAGACCACCACAGAGAAAGTACGTAACTATACAGGATTCTCACTACATGTTGATCCTGTCTTGTTCCATTGTAGATTAATGAAGCGTCCTTTAGAAGTCCAGCAGTCCACTAATGGTGATGACGATACAGAAAGTTGCTTAAAAGGTCTGTTATTTATATGGCCAATCGATTAAAAGTACAGTTAAGCGTGTGATCTACAAGGGTAAAGCCCCAGTCGATATTGAATGTGTCGACAAAGTTGATTCAGCGTATGTTTACTATGAAGGCAATGATATTTACGATGTTATGCTAAATCAAGTAGGGAAGTGTATATTGTAACAATGATGCAAACTTTTATGCCAGACTAATGTTCAAAATAATAACAATAAATACTACATTATACAACTCTTGAAAGATGAAAATGTAAATCAGTATTCAGTTTGGTGTCGCTGGGGTCGTGTTGGAAAATCTGGCCAAAGTAAGCTTGAAAGCTTCAGTTGCAATCTACAGGCTGCTAAGAATTTCTTCAGACAGAAGTATATTTAGTAGTTCATAAATGTGATTCTTCTTGTAAAATAGGTTTCTTGACAAAACACTAAACCAGTGGGAGAAGAGGGCAAATTTTATAAAGCACAAAGGGAAATATGATTTGGTCGAGGTTGATTACGGCGTACAGGTTGGTTCTTATTGTAATTTTTCATCCAGCCTAAAGGATAGATGTGTGACTACAGAGACGACGAAAACCGAAGAAATCAAATCACGACTCCCTGTTGCCGTCCAGGTAATTATTTTATCGGCAATAATTCCGTACATTGTTTGCGTCACATATCCACTATCCAATTTTTCTTCTGTACATTTGTTGACTCATTATATAGACCGTTGTGTGGTTTATCCACATAATCATTATCGCATAGGTGGCCTCAACTCAAATTTATTCGTTAGTTCAAACTAAATCCCGTGGTATGGGATACGAACATATGACATTTACCAGGACTGTTTAATCAAAACATCAACGTCTTAAATACTTAAATAAATATTTCACGTAATATTAAAGCGATTATTGCTCTTTTCTCGAATCAATGAAATTAAAACTCAGCTTAACGATCGCTTGTAGGTCAATTTGTTGAGACGTTATCCAGGTCAGTTAGACTACATGCATGAGTATTTTTAGTATGTTTAGCTGAAGGACTTTTCTGAAAAGGCCAGTTTGTTCATTTCAGTTGGTCGTACACGTTGAATAAGAATTTGACTAAGTTATGTTATGTATTATATATAGAGGTTCATACAATAACTAATTAAGATATGTGCCCTACTGGATAGAATGAAAATAGTGCAAAAAAAAGAAGACATAAACCGTATGATGGTAAAAAATAATACGGAATACGATTCGAGCAATAATTCTATTAAATAGGCAATTCGCTAGTGGATAGTAGAAGTCCAGTCAAACTATCCCTTAAAATCCGTAGTCGGTTGTCTTAATAACCTAATCCTAGGGTACATCCTTGACCTACCTTTTCTCCATTTGGTAATCTTTTCAACTTAACAGTACAATAGGTGTTTTATTTCTATCAAAAATTTTCTAAAAGTAACATTTGCGACTTACGACTTTAAATAAGATTGAGCTTCCAAGGGAAATGAACTTATTGACTAAATAAAGACAAAAGGAATACACCGCACAGAAATATAAGCTACTAAGATAAAGTTGTTTGTGAAAGAAAAGTTAATTTAAGTATTAGTTTGTAAAATGATCTGTTCATGCATTCTTTATTGTTTCATTGTTTTTATATGGGCTTTATACCTCCCTCATGCTCGAAACCTATGAAGTAGCAATTCTAGAGTAAAACTAACTATATTTGAGTTAGACAGCTTTTACCATCCTGAATCTTATTTTCACTAATGCGTTGTTTAACAACTCCCTTCTGTAACTCCGATCTCCGTTATCTCAGTTTGCTTTCTATACGTTCAACGTAGCCCTTTCATTTGCTTAAACACGCAGATTTCCCTGTGAAAAAGACTAATTATGTAGCTCATTGTAACAGGTCTGTTTTTAGTTGGTCTTTCTGTTATAATTAGGGGGAGGGGTGTAAATTGATGATTGACAAACATCTTGGACTATTAAAATGAATGAATGCAACGTAAATCTATTGGCGAACTCAGTGATATGGTGTTACTGAATGGTGCACGTATGTGCGGTAGAACGTAGCACATGTGTGCACCAATCCAAGTTGCCATACTACAGCAGCGTAGGAAGATGTACACCAAATTAGTAGAAGCAGCAGTTACTTCAATTTTAGTAAGAAAAAAGTGTGGTCACATAAAATATGGTACAAGGAGTAAGTATGGGTTTGCGGAAAGGTATATAATGATTTTAACCTGATAATTTAAGGGAATGCACCTGCACCACTAAATGTTTACCCGGTGATCCCAGGAAACACGAGCGATGTTTTGAAGACATCGAAGATTAAGTGCCAATAGCCTACAGTCAGTCACTTACAACGTAGAACTTGGTACATACGTATATCAATCCAAGTTGACATGCCCCAATTAATAGATAGAGATTAAATTGTCGGACCAAATCTCAGAGTAGTGGATGTGGTAACAGTGTTAGTATTAGTGGAGAGAAATAGAAATTGAAGATGAAATTTAAGAAAATATGATCTAGTAAAATGAAGATTATAATGAATTCAGAAACTTAGAATCTGGAGGAAGAAGTGGAATGCATGCACCTGCGCCATTGCAAACAATTTTGACCCATACCACCTAAAATCTCTAGCTGCAATCATCACACCCAATTGTCAATGACTTCATGGACTAGTACCATGTTGTGGTTTTGCCAATCCTAGTTTTCTCTCAGCCTACTTTTGCACCAGACAGCATTGCTTGTCGAGGTAGGCGGTGGTCGGGAATGCTCAACACATGTCCTAACCATCTCGGCTGATAAAGATTTACTATTTCATCAATCGATTTACCATGTTTACTTAGTACTCTGTTCCTAACCTACGTGTCGCTTACTCGTGGTTTCAGCAAACGTGAACAGTGCTTCGAAGACATCCGTGGTCGAATACTAAGAGCCTACAACTATTCTCTACCCTTAATGGCTATGTTTCACATCCAGAAAGTAAGACGGATCGAACTACTGTGTAGTAAACGCATCCTTTAGTCGGAAGATGGACGTTACGCCTACGTCATAAGTGACGCAAATTGGCAAAAACCAATCGACCCTTATGTATACCAGCCAAGATTTCAACAAAAGCCAAACCATCAGGACTGATGAGACTCTCAAGATAAGTGAGGCGGTCGATACAATCAACTACTTCGCTCCTTAACACTAATTTCGGTGCCGAAGTAAGCCAATCCTGAAGCAACATTTAGCATTTGGATGGGGTGCGAATCGCATCCCAAACATGCTTACATTCATGTTAATGGCAGTCAAAGGGTTCCATATTTTGTCAGCATCTTCACCTAATATAACGATATCGTCTGAATATTCTAAGTCAACGAGTTTATCTCTTGGAAGTAGGTCAACCCCCGGAGAAGTCAGACGATGAAAATGTTAAATCTAAAAGCATGTCGATGATAAAATTAATTAAAAATGAGAAAAGCGGACAACCTTGGGGAACACCACTTAAAGTAATCAGTTCCAAACGAAAGTTCACCATAAGCTCTGACTCGACTTGTAGTGTTTGAGTAGAGAGCTTGTATAAAGTTGATGCACTTATCTGGCACCTTTCAGTGACAGATATTGCCATATAGTCTTACGATCGATAGAGTCAAACGCTGCCTTAAAGTCAAGGAATACAGCTATTGTTGGACGCTTAAAACTGTGCCTATGTTCCAGAACCTACCGAAGTATAAATATTTGGTTTATACAACGACGTCCAGGTCTGAAACCACCTTGGTCTTCTGGAGTTTGCTCTTCATGAGCTTTATTTAGACGTCGAAGTATTATCGAAGCCAATATTTTAGACACTATTCGTTAAGCTGATTCCTTGGTAAATGTCAAAAGAGGACTTCTGTCCTTTTTTATAGATTGGGACGATTAGTGTTCGAGACCAGTCAGGTGGGATTACGTCCAATTCCCAGATCCTAGCCAAGATCCCGGTTAATCTCAGTGCTAAAACTGAATCCATCATCCTTAAATATCTAAAGGGTTAACCCATCAGGTCCTTCTGCTCTCCCTTCTCAACCTCACCAAGACTTGGCGGGGGGGATCAATATTAATTTGCCACTCAGATTGCTTGGGAATGGTGGGCAACTGGGATGAAGCCAAAGGCCAGTTGAGCTGTTCCCCATAATGTTCTGCTCATCGGTCCAACCTTCTGGATTTTCAGTGAATAATTGTCCCATCTTTTTCCAACATAGTTTAACTTACAGACGGATTCCTGATATCCATTTCCTTCATAAGTTCGAACATTCGCCTACTGTTACCTATTGCCGCTGTTTTTTTTCATATCTTTAGATTTCGCCACTCACCACTGTTTACGATCATTACGTAGGCGTTTAACCAGCTTGTCTTTAAGTTGTCTTTGCTCTTCATCGTGTTCAGACCCAAACGGGATGTGTTGTTGAGCATCTGTCAGTTCAGTAGATGCAGCTGAAATCCACTGAATCTTCCTAATCTTTTGTTTAGTTTACTAGAGGATATCACTGCTGTTTCAACAGCTTTCTTGATACCATTCCAAGCTGATTCAGAGTAGGTATTGCTTACATAATCGACTAATTGGTTTTCTAGTTTCTGGAATGTATTCTTGACTTTTTCATTATTAAGTTTAACTTTGAGAAGGATCCTTGCCGTGGATCTTTTATGTCCAGTGAGATGCAGACTAATATCAGCTCGTATTAAAGCATGATCTGTGTTTAAACATGGACTCAAGAATGAGCGGCAGTCTTCCATCGAGCCTCTCCAACGATGGCTAATGGTAATGTGGTCTATTTGAGTCCAGCGTTGAGTTGATTGTGGGAGTCGCCATGTCAACTGATATCTTTCCTTACGCTCATAGTTGGTATTTTGCGAGAAATAAATGGTTATCTCAAGATAGTTGTAGTAAACGATCTCCATCATCTGTTCGTTGAGCCCTAACACCATAAAATCCATCTAGGTGCCTTTCGGTTTAGTGTAATCTACTTAATTGGGCATTAAAATCAGCCACTATTACTACATCAGTGGGATTAACTTTTTGAATGGTCAGAGAGTTTTTCTATAAAATTCGTCTTTCAATTTATCTGAACGTAGGTAGAGACAAAGAAAAGGCAACGGTGTGTATCTCTATCTTTCCTGGTTCTTACTGCTCCGTTTAGACGGACAGCGCACATGCGACTGTCTATTGAAGTCCAATTAAGGAGAGCCTGTTCAGCTTTTAAACTTAATGCTATACCTACACCATCAAGGTTTCAAGCGGTTGCGGTAGGGTCTCTGGGTACACGAAGGGTGAATCAGGCCGGTTCTTCATTTTGAAAAGGTGAGGTGAAGCAAATGATTGAGCTTAAATCCTGTATACGCGTTTCAGGGACGCAACAGACATCTATGGATCGGGATTCTAGAGTCATAGCTAATGAGGCTTGTTGTCCTGTTTGGCATTAGGTTCGAACATTAAAAGCTCCGATATGTAGTTTAGCACTAAGTTTCAGGAGACCAGGGATAACATTTCTTGAACTCGAACCATTTGCATTAGAAGTATGAGGTGGTAAAGTTATGCAAAAAGTGTTAGTCTCATGGACAAGCGAGTCATCATGAGTTGAGAGTGGGATTTTGCCTCTAACAAGTTGATCTCGTGTGCTGTTAGAGGTATGAGGGCGGTTTTCATGTCCTGGATGTCCACACCATAGAAGGATACTGCTTCTTGAGGTACCTGAAAAGGTAACTGGCTTAATGTTGGTGATTGTGACCTGGGAGCGCTACCGCATAGCCTAAGGGACAACTGGTTGAGGCCGACCACGCATGACCTTGTTATGGGGAGTTTTTGAAGTGTTTGCTCCGTTTTCCAAAAGGTTTTACTGTTGGAGACGGGAATCCGTGAAGTAAGATAAGGTGTAACATTTTTGGGTTGGGATCTAACCCCTTCCTTCCGTTGAGAAGGCAGCATCGCTGCAGATGCTGGTTATCCGAGGGAAACACCTTAATGTAGTCAGTAGTATGACTTCGCCCTCAGATCTTAAGTGCCTACAAGTGTCATCTACTTTTAATGGGCACATTTCACATCCATACACTAAAACGGGAAGGACTGCTGTTGAGAGATAGATATCTCACCTACTCCATAGATGACGTAAGTTGGTAAAAGCCAATCGAGTTTTTAGAACCCGTGCTGGGACTATGTTAAACATCAACCTTTCAAGGTCGACAAGACTTCCAAGATAAGTGAAGCGGTCAACGTACTTAACTACTTCGATCTGTATCTCAAGTTTAGGGGTTGATGCAGACCAGTCGTAAAGCAACACTGCATTATTAGGGGGAGAAGTGCATCCCTTACATAATTGGATTGTTGGCGAATATTATCAATAGGCTTTTCATTTTGTAAGCGTTTTCACCAAGTAGGACTGTGTCATCTGCATGTTCTAAGTTGATTAGTTGGCCCCTTGGTAAGAGATCAATTTCTGAAGATGCAGATGATGACAGCGTTATTCTCAGCAGTATATCTATTGTCAAATTAAACAAAATGAAGATAGTGGATATCCTTAACGGAAACCACTTTAGGTTACAAGTTCGGGTGATAGTTCGCCATACACTCTGACTTGAGTAATAGTGTTCGCGTAAAGTAACTTTACAAAGTTTATGCACTTCTGAGGTACGCTTTTCAATGTTAAACATTGTCATAGAATCTCGCTGTCTACAGAGTTAAATGTCGCTTTCAAGTCAAGAAAAACAACGATTGTCAGAAAGCATGTCTATGTTCTAAAACCTGATGAATGGCAAGTATTTGATCGATGTAACCTCAACCAGGTCTAAGAGAAGCCTGGTTTCTTCGCATTTGCAGTTCACTATTCGTAATCAAACGTCTGATATTTATTGAAGCCAGTTTTAGTCTAATGGTTATCACGAGACAACTTTAGTCCTTCCTTATATACTGTAACGATCGAGACCAATCAAATGGGATTATACCCGGCTCCCAGTCAACTTAATTACTAGAGCTGGACTACTATCCTTAAAAACCTCTAAAGTTAATCCATCTGGATCTACTTGTCTTCCTTGCCTCAGACTAACTATTGCTTTTTCAATCTCCACAAGACTCGGGGGCTCTTTGTCAAGTTTCCATTCAGACAGTTTGGAAATAGTGGATAGTAGTAGAGTAGCTCAAAGTCAGTTGAACTGCTCTTTGAAGTGTTCTGCACATCTGCCTAAGCGTCTAAAGTGAGAACAAAGAAGTATTCCAACTTTTTCTGAGATTGTCTTACTAACATTTGACTTTTTAAACCGTTTCTTCTGTCTTTAAAGTTGTCTAGTGTTACCTTTCATTCCTGCCTTTTCCATCTCGTTTTCTTTCGCTGCCTACCATTGCTCACTTTCGTTCTGTATGCTTCTTGTTAGTCTACATCTGATTTTTTTTGCTCCTCATCGTGTCCAAAGTTTGACGGGATAAGTTTATGGAAGTCCATCAATTCAATAGAGGCTACTAAAATCCACTGATTTTGCGGACTTATGGCTATTCACGAGACTGTTATATTGATGCAAACCTTCAGATGAAGTGATATCACAATGCACAACCACCTTTCACAGTTAGAGGATTTTTATTTAATAAGGCAACGCGGTTATATGCAAATTTTGTCAATAGGGTAATAACGCAATCAGATGTTGTAAACAGTCGGAGGATATTGGCTATGTAGATCACTCGCTTGCCAGTTAATTAAAACTTAACTATTCGAACTAACTTCTGCTCTTCTCATTAGTCATAGTATTTGTTGTCAAACCTTTGGTAAGCATTTCCTAACTGACCTCAATATTAGGATGAAATATTTAAAAACCAAATATCTGTCAAATTATTTATAGTCATTCTATTTTTAAAAAATTTCATCTCTATCATCTTCCCTTTTTCTCGTCAACTTTCTTATCCATTAATTGTCTTCGATGTTTGATTTTTCTTAGGTACTCATGCAATTAATCTGTGATTTAAATAATATGGAACAAGTTATGACCGAGTTAAAATATGATTCACGTCGTGCTCCTCTAGGAAAACTTAGTAGATCACAAATCCAAGCAGGCTATACGGCACTGGATAATATATCGAAACTAATTGTTGCGTTTTCGGGTCAGAATTGCGATACGGGAAAGGAAACTAAGCCAAGGGGAAGAGTAAAACGTGTCAAAACGAATGCAGGTGATAAACGTAAATTCGAAGAACAATTGTTATTGGCTTGTAATGATTTCTATACACGAATACCTCACGATTTCGGGTAAGAGACGTTATATTTTCATTTATATATATATATATATATATATATATATATATATATATATATGCCATTTCAGTAAAGAAAATCTTTTCGCTGGATTTACGATAGTCGTATATTAGCATTCAGATTGGTTTAACAAACATTGTGGTCCATTAATATATAAGAAATGAACTACATTAGGTAGTGTTCAAAAATGCGTCATTAGGGGTCATTTAACAATCTAGCAAGAAAAAAAATAATAGTAACATGAAAATAATTTATCCATTTGAGGAATATGAAAGGTACAAACAAAATCAAAGAATTAAGACTGTATGAAACTTGATTAATGATTTTAAGAAATGTAAGTGCATCTATTTTCATAGTGTGACCATTTCACAAACATACATAGACATTGGTTTTCTGGTCATGATTAAATGAGAGCTTGCACACGTCGCTCTCATACAGAAAGTTTAGGTTTGGAACTGAATTGTTAGCTTTATTTCTGTGCACTGACTTGTCAAGGTTATTAGTTCAGTCAGACTAAGTAATCTGTCAACTTTATTATTTATATGGATGGACGAGTTGATGTTAAAAAGCAGCGTTGACTGAGTGTTGCTAAAATGGCTTGGCAGTTTTTAATCTCCTCTCCAGTTGATCGTACTAATATAACGTCCTGTTGTGTAACATTGATCATATTATCTTGCCTAAATTCTACGTTATCTATGACTACGTTCGGTAAACTTAGTTCAGCTTGACCTCTGTTTTTATAAATGTGATACGTGACTCCAATTACTTTGTGTTGTTATTTTAAATTAAATGACTCTTGTCTACCTTAACTTTTGTTTAGTATGCGTGTTCCACCGCTTATTCGTACAATACCCGAAGTTAAATCAAAAATTGAGTTATTAGAAGCACTATCCGATATTGAATTCGCTGTAAATATCATGAAAAATAATCAGTCATGTACTGAAAATATTATTGATGTGAATTATAAACGATTAAATTGTGAAATTCATCCATTACAATCAATTGATCCAATGTATTCGGTAGGGATTATATATATGACTGAATGTTATCTTTAATTTTATTATAGAGAGTTTGTGGTGATTGTCAAATTTTTTGATTCACTTTACAGGTTGACAGTAGCTAGTCAATTATTGAAGACTAGAAAGCACTGTGCGACTGTTTCGTTCTAACATAGAACTTGGAGTGCACATCCATTAGTCTGTCAGGGTTCAAATCCAGAGTCTCAATTCTTTACATTGAGAGCTTAATCTTCAGGTCTTTACTTACTTATGCCCGTTGCTCCTCACAGAGAAGCATAAGCCTCTCATCAATATTCTCCATTGAACTCTGTCCTGAGCAACCCTTTCCAGCTGTTTCCAGTTGCTGTTTATTCTGTTAATATCTGCTTCTAATTCTCGACACAGTGTTTTCTTTGGCCTTTCTCTTTTCTATTTCCCAACAGGATTCCATTTTAATGCTTGTCTCATGATGCAGTCTGATGATTTACTCAATGTATATCTTATCCATTCCCAGCGTCTTTTACTAATCTCCTCTTCGGCTGGAAGTTGGTTTGTTCTCTTCCATAGAAGACTGTTGCTGATGGTTTCCAGCCAACGGGCATTCAGTATCTTGCGTAGACAGTTGTTTATAAATACTTGTACCCTTCTGATGATGTTTGAAGTAGTTCCCCACCTTTCAGCTCCATATAGCCGAGCTGTCTTGACGTCCGAATTGAAGTCTGACTTTGAGGTTAGTTGATATTTGTTTTGAGTCCCATATCTTTTTCAACTGTAGGAATGCTACCCTGGCTTTGAAAATCCTTGGGTTTACATCTGCATCGGACCCTCCTTGTTCATCGATGATGCTCCCCAGATATGTGAGAGTATCCACTTCTTCCAGAGTTTCTCCATCAAGTTTAACTGGATTGGTGCTCCCTGTGTTGTATTTGAGAATCTTGCTCCTCCCCTTATGCATGTTCAGGCCTACTGATGCTGAAGTTGTTGCTACACTGGTTGTCTTCACTTGCAACTGTTGGTGTGTATGTGCTAAGAGAGCTAGATCATCCGCGAAGTCCAAATCATCGAGTTGCAACCTACTTGTCTATCGAATTCCGTGCATCCTCTCGGATGTGGAGGTCTTCATGATCCAATCAACCACTAGGAGGAAGAGAAAGGGTGAGAGCAGACAACCTTGTCTGACTCCGGTCCTCACTGGGAATGCATTTGTCAGTTGTCCTCCAAGCACAATTTTGCACTGTGTTCCGTCGTAAGTGTTCCGGATGAAGTTGACGAGTTTGTCTGATAACCCGTAGTGTCGAAGAAGTTTCCATAATGCTTTCCTGTGTACACTGTCAAACGCCTTCTCATAGTAGATGAAGTTGATGTACAGTGACGAGTTTCACTCAATTGATTGCAAGTACGATTATCCGTAGTGTTGCTATTTGGTCTGTGCACCACTGTTCTTTACGAAAACCAGCCTGTTGATCTCGAAGTTGAACATCCACTGAATCCTTCGTTCTGTTCAATGATACTCTGTTGAAGACTTTCCCTGGTACTGACAGTAGTGTGATCCCTCTGTAGTCCTCAAATTTCCTCAAATCTCCTTTCTTTGGTATTTTGATAAGATGTCCTTCTTTCCAGTCTGTCGGCACTTATTCTTCCTTCCAGATCCTTCTGAATAAAACGTGGAGTATCCTTTCTTTTGCATCTATATCTGACTTGAGTGCCTCAGCTGGTATATTGTCAGGTCCTGCTGTTTCCCCACTTTCGGTTTGTCTGGCGGTCATCTTGATGTCATCCATCGTTGGTGGAGTGATATCTATCGGAAGGTCTGTAGGTGCTGCTTCGATATCCGATGGGTTCAGTGGAGCTGGCCTATTCAAGAGTTCCTCAAAGTTTTCTACCCATCTATTCCTTTGTTATAGAATCTCTATGATTGTCTTGTCTTCTTTGTTCTTGACCTGTCACTCTGGTTTACTATACTTGCCTGCTAGTTTCTTCGTTGTATCGTATAACTATTTCGTATTTCCTTCAATTGCAGCTTTTGACGCTGTCGTCGCAGGGCCTTCGATGTATTTCCGTTTGTCGGCTCTGATGCTCTTTTTTACTTGCTTGTTTGCTTCTATGTATTCAGTTTGTGCCTTGGTTTTCTCTGCTCTTGTTCAGCTGTTGTTGATTTCTGTCTTGTTTCTCTTTTGTTGAGTTTTGCTCAGTGACGATCCATTCTTTATAATGATGCTTTTTTAGCCCAGAACCTCCTGACACGTTGACGTTAGTGCTTCTTTGATTCCTCTCAAGTTGTCCTCCTTAGTGGTTTCTTCTTTCAGTAGATCTTGTAAGGCTTGGAACCTGTTGTTTAGAGATATTTTGAATTCATTGAGTTTGTCAGTGTCTCGGAGAAAGCCCGTATTGAACCGCTGTACTGCTGCCACTCCAGTTGTCCACTGCTTCTTTAGCTTCAGTTACATCAGGATTATCAGATCATTTCCTGGACACTTCGCTATAATTGAGTGCAGCATATCATAAAACAGATCTTTGTTCTCATCATTGCCGTCGTTGGTTGGTGCATAGGATTAGATAATATTCATTGCAGTTCCATTCCTCATTGCTTTGAAAGATGCTTTGATGATCCTGGGTCTATGTGGTTCCCATCCTACAAGTGCATTACGTGCTTCTTTGGATAGCATCAGAGCAACTCCCTGGGAGTGATGAGCATTTTCCTCTCCGTGGCCGGAGTATAGTAGCATCTCTCCCGTTGCCAGTATTTTCTGTCCAGCTTTAGTCCAAAGGGTTTTGGTGATTTCGAACACTATCAAGTTGTATCTTTCCATTTCTGCAGCTATTTGATTAATTTTCCCGCTCTCCCACATTGTCCGAACATTCCATGTACCTGTAAAAATTTTTGCTCTGGTTGTTAGGAGTGGCATCGGCTTCATGACATCCGAAGATTTTCGGTTTTCATCATCAGGCGTCATAAACAATCCTTCCACTCCCAGGGCAGAGTTTAAATAGTTTAGCTTGTTTAATTTGGCTAGCGTTTTTTAGCAAGCTTGGGTTTTACGGGATGGGAATGCTAGCCCCATGCCCAACTCTCCTTCTTTACTCGGGCTTGGGACCGGCAGTAACCCTTGGAGGGCTACGGAGTTAATCTTCAGGTCGCTGAGGTGATATGCATTTGTTTACACTTCTAACTTCATTATCATCCGATTTGTAGGCGACTACCTTACACTTAACGTAGCTTTCAAAGGTCGTCTGGCTATAGTTAGTCCATTAGGTGCATTGCAAAATATCAGTTGAGTTATAAAAAAATCTGTAAAGAAATTTTCAATAAGGTTTTGTAATAACTTTTATCAGCAGTTTCACCCTTATACCTGTATGGGTACTAATAAAATATTTGTTTAGTTCTTATCAAATAAAATTTGATGTATATTAATTGGTCGCTACTCAATAGTCAATAAGTGTTAATTTGTCATTCCTACGAGAAGCTAGTCGCACCTGTAAGAAGCTCGATGGTTATGTCTCATACTGATGTTTGTATGTATATTTTGGAGATTTTTACATACTGATCACATTGTTTTATGTTTTGATTTACTTATTTGGTACCGTAGTTGCTAACGGACTACATGAACCAAACACATGGAATTACGCATAATTGGTACACACTGGAAATATTAGATATATTTAAGTGTCAGAAACCTCCTGAACAAGGAAATTTCGAAGATTACGGAAACAGGTAATCAAAAAATGTTTATTTCATTTCTACATACAGTATGGTGGACTATTTGTGATGTAATCAGATTACTTCATTTTAAATGATTTACTTATAAATATGACAAATTTCTTAACACTCTTTTGCATCTGTTATGAAGGAAATTTATTTGCCTCTGCATTGAGAATACCAATCATTAAATAGGTGTTATATGTGTTAAATATTCTATCCCATTATTCGTCAGCTATTAATCAATTAAAGCCTAGTTAATCTGCAGGTACGGTGTAGTCCATAACTGGAAGATTAGATATAGCACTTATAACATTTTTCAGTTCAGTCCACTGTGTTTGAAGATTAGGTTATTGGTAACAACTATTCACTCATATATTCTTTTGTTTTTGATTACTCTGTGAGCATTTCTTGACGACTAGACAGCTTTGTAGTTATTCTATATTGATATATTTATTCAGAGGCCTTGGAAGTATACTAAAATATTCAAATCAGCAGGAAGACAAAGACTCAGAAATCGACAGTAATTAGTGTGAGAACGCTTAACAAGAAAAACGTTAAGTTCAAATTCACATAAGTTAATTTTGAAAAGGTTTCTAGTATGTTGTTTTTCTAGTGATCAAACATCAATATTAAAGTATCAAGCTAAGTGAGTGTCAAATCAGTTGGTAATCTTGTGTATGTTTACGGACTTAAGTGGTAAGTATATGTTTTAGGTTTGTCAAACTACTACCTACTTTGCCTTGGGATTTTTAATATGATTAGATTAGGATGAAAGAAAACTCGATCTGGTCAAACCATTGTCACTCAGTCATGTACAACGTTCAACCTAGCGAATATGTACGTCGGTCCAAGATTCCGGTCCCCATTTCGTTCCCGTAAATCTTTTTTTCCGTGTTAGTAATGTGATTGCCAATATAGGTCGGATTGAGGATATAGCAATTGATTGTTTACTTCCCCTTGAATCTTGAGCTTTAAAATTCTTGATCTGTTGTTTGTTACAAGTTGGCTCAATGAGTAATTAGTCTTATCATTGTCTACCAATAGCATATATATACATGCCTGTTATTTTCCGGTATTTTCATTGTTCCAGAATGCTTCTTTGGCATGGAAGTCGTCTAACGAATTGGGTTGGTATTTTAGGAAGAGGTTTGCAAATCGCACCACCTGAAGCTCCATGTTCTGGTTATATGTTTGGAAAAGGTGTGTATTTCGCTGATTGTTCATCGAAATCAGCCAATTATG
This sequence comes from Schistosoma mekongi, assembly GCA_034768735.1. Classification (NCBI taxonomy): domain Eukaryota; kingdom Metazoa; phylum Platyhelminthes; class Trematoda; order Strigeidida; family Schistosomatidae; genus Schistosoma; species Schistosoma mekongi. Next base: position 7,936,281 of record CM068305.1, read on the forward strand.
TTTATCCAACACAGGCTAACAATGTTGGACTCATGCTTGCTTGTGAGGTAAATATATATATATACTCAAAGTTGGTTAAACAAAACCGTACTTCACTTTATAATTTGTCTGGGAAGGGTATATGAGATCGTTGAAAGCCAAAGCGAATTATGTCAATCTGTATCATAGTGATGCGAGTCTGGCTGTGAAATTTTAGGTCTACAATTCATCGATGAGAGTTCGCTGTACTTATGAAACCCCCTCTCTGATATGAGGATGTTCTGCAACTCTATGTATTTTACTATCGTTGTCTTCTAAGTGTTGCTAACGTATGATGATGACATCAGTTTATTAATAATGAAGTTCATTAACGTATGTTCAGTCGCGGTGATCATAATAAACTTGACGCTTGCAGCTTGAAACACTGACTTCGGTGGTTTGGTAATGTTTTACGAATTTCATCCCAGGGGCTTCCACGCAGTGATTAGTTTACCGATTCTTAAACTTAATTGAGATGGTCAGTTTCCGATATAACACCATGCCATAGAGAAAAGCTGTGTTGGAATGACCTCCTTCAACTCATCACAACTCGGTTGGGGTCCTAGAAATGGTGCAACTCAATGGATTGAGACGTCATTTATAGCACAGAAATAGAAAGTAGTAGTTAATTTTTTTCAAATTTTTATTAAACTGTATAAAGTGACGTTATCTTCCTGAATCCAAATAAATCTTTCTTGATCGTATTTTTCGCCGAATTGTACGTTCTACGTAATTCTCTCTTTTGTTGACTTTCACTTTTTTTCTAATTATGATCGCCTTTTCTCTTTCATTTCTTCACGGTATATCCAATTATGTGGCACACCAACTTTTCGTTTCCTGTTTGTACTGAAATTTTGTATTTTTAGGTAAATAAATTATAATAGATGAATGAATTGATAATTAATTCAGGTCTTCAAGTTTTAGTATCAATGTATGAATATATGATACATAACTCAATTTTTCGCAAAATGACATTTAGTTAAAGCCATCGACTACTTCACTCATCTTGGAAGTCTCATCATCTCCAGTAACGTGGTGTCTGACAAAATCTAGGCACGAATTATAAAGGTTTACTTGTCGTTTACTAATATACATCGCTTGTGGCATAGGCAGTGTCTGTCCACTAACGGAATATAATACGCAACATTTCGCTCTGCTCTTCTCTATGGCTATGAAATATAGCTTTTCAAAGTATTTGTAGGGTACTTGTGCTTGATAATAGGTGCTTTCAAACCATCGCTCACTTATCTTGGAAGGACTGACTAAGCAATGTTAGGATTGGGCATATGATGTTAGATTAATAAAGTCATGAACCTTCATCAAGTAAGGTGATCGAAGCACGCCTCTCTATCAAAAGTAAATTGTGCTGCGTCTCATTTTATTCTATGATAAATGTACTGTTTTTTTTGTCTTAAATAAAAAAGGTGTCATTAGGTAAACAGCGTGAATTATATCAATCATGTTGTACTGCTCATGAAAATCGCTCCAATTATCACAGTGTAAAAGGTGTTGGTAAATGGCAGACAAATCCTGAAACATGGAAAACTTTGTAAGAATGGTTGATTTTTCTTCATTTTATTATTATCGTTTGTATATTGTGCCTAAGTGGAATGCACAAAGAGATAGCATTTTACTTTCATTTTTTACATTGTAAACATCCTTTGCTTTGTAAGTCATATGACTGATAATAAACTAACAAATTGATTTTTTTTCCTCTAGATAGGTTTCATACAATCTAAATATTACATTCATATTTAGATGTTTACTACGGTCCATTTTATTTATTTTGTTGAATTCTGATAGTTTTTTTCTGGTGAATTAGAATACCTAGCACCTGGCATTTAAATTTCACTTTACATTTAGTTTTAGTAGCCAGGTAGTTTGAATATGCTACTGATATCTCTTACTTTAAAAAGAAGTAGGTTTCATATCCATACAGTGAAACAGAGCACACTTCTACGTAGTTTACTTGACTTACTTCAAGCTGACAGGTCATCTTGTAGCATTCAGATAATAGATAAACTAGTGAGTATTCAATACTTTGTATAAGTATTTTTAATATGCATAGCATTTAGTCAGTCATGTACAACTTAGAACCCCGTTCAACTGGAGGGGGAGTACGACAACGATGTGTTGGAAAGTATAATCGGACCTAATATCTGTGACCAGTTCTGAACCATGCCATCCAATGTCTCCAGACACTTATCATGATAATCACTTGCACTCCAACCATTTAGTCCACACCTATCAACATGGCTCAGATCAACAGTCAAAGACTTCGTGGACCGATTCCACGTTTTGGTTTGGTCGCTTCTAGTTTTCTTCCATCCTACTCCTACGACATCTAACATCGTTTGCCCGATGTACGGACTGCATAATTGTGTATACGCAATATTATGGCCAAACTACCTCAGCATATAAAGGTTCATATACTTATTGATTGACTTACCATTTTTGCCTTGTACTTTGTATCTAACATCAATACTACTTACTCGGCCATTCTGTAGTATGTGAACGATACTTCGAAGACAACCATGATGCAAGACCTTTTGCCTGCCCATATTGTCTATACTATGTTTCATACCAATATTTTAATACTACGCGGGTTGTTGTTTCGTTATGCGATGGGCATATCACCTACACCATAAGTAACGCACGTTGTCAAAGGGTAAGGCAGCTTTTCGAATCTTTCCTGAGATTCCAACAAAGACTGACTCACTGGGTCTGATGAGACCTCTAAGACAAGTGATGTGGTTAACACACTTAACTGCTTCACTTCCCTTGGCCAATCCTGAAGTAACATTCTACATTTAGGGGAAAATAAACGCATGCCAAACATGTTTACTGTAGTCTTTAGGTGACTGTTTATTGTCAGCGTCTTCACCTAATACGACTATATCGTTCGCATATTCCTTAATTGACGAGTGGACTTCCTGGTATGAGGTCATTTCCTAAAAGTTAAGTAGATAGGATGTAATTTTTGATTGAACATCTATGACAAAATAAAAGGTGAGATAATGGGCAACCCTAATGGACATAAATGTCAATGTAATTATCCAAGTGACTTTTCTTTCTACTTCAGAGATGATGGTGTCGTAGTACCATGTGGGAAACTTATTGCAGCACCTGAAATAGAAGCAAGAAAGTGTGTTTTACAATTCAATGAATACATTGTTTATTCTGTGAATCAAATTCGTCTACGATACTTATTTAAAGTGAAATTTAATTTTAACCACTAAAATGTCGTCATTTTTTCTATTCCTTTCCTATGAGTTTTATATACTGTAATTTTTTATTATCAAACTTTAATTCAGATTAAATGTAATGTTTTTTTATAAACTATGTTTTATACCTGTTTTTAAGATAAACAAACATTTGTTTTATAAGTGTATTATTGTTTCGGGACATGTTTGTGGTAATGTTTGGTTCTTTGAGCTGGTTAGTTTGATTATGAAACTTTCGTTGTCTTTCCGGTTAACATCTGTAGCATTTAAATGAGTGATATTTCTGACTATAGTCTGACCATACGACTATTAACATCAATGAATTTTAAATTTTATTTTACACCAATTATTATTAGGTGGATTGTGTATGAGTAATTTTTCACTAGTGATAAGAACTTTTTTTGCTGACGGATCGTCTATGAGAAATAGATAGTGGATTGAATTCCCAATTTTTCTGCTCTTTTAAATCTGACCACCTACTAAGTTTTGCGTTTATTCACAAATCTAGACTACTCAAATATAAATCGAACGTACAACAGGGAACAGGGCATTTCCTACTTGAATTGTATATCTACATTACGTTGTATGTGGCTTAAACAAAGTATTACTTTTCCAAATCTAGACTACTCAAATATAAATCGAACGTACAACAGGGAACAGGGCATTTCCTACTTGAATTGTATATCTACATTACGTTGTATGTGGCTTAAACAAAGTATTACTTTGTCTTGTCAACTTAGCTTGAGTTCTGAATGCTCGAGTTTATTCTATCATTTTAGTTTACAGGTTACTTTTTATATAACGAAAAATGGTGTGGTTTCTTTTTAATGGAATTCTAGTGTAAATGGGATCTAAATAATAGCATTAGTTTTTGAAAAACTATAACGTTTAGCATCCTTTGAGTGTATTAGTTGCAGAAACCAATGGAACGCGCAAGTCGATGCATTCCTCAAAAAACATGTTCACATAACGCCGTCAGGGTTACCTAGTGAATAACACTATGTATTGTATGAACTCGGCGTAATATATAATGTACTTGAGTATGGTTGGTGAGTTGATGTACATAAGCTATGTCCAGAGGATAGGATTGAGAGAGAATTAGCTAAAGTTGTACGATGTTTTAGTGAAGACTGTATATTGCATAGAATTTATAACATGGTTAGACTAGGACTGAGGAAATGGATTATGCCACTATTGAAAAGCCTGGTTCTGTAAGACTTGAATTCATGGGCGGTAAAATATCTATAGATTAACGTCTATGCTGAAAATGACCTATCCAGCTGAGAAGCTATTCTCAATTTACGAAATGAATTGCCCATTAAGATAGTCAAATGTGAGGAGATTCCCACCGGTCACTTCAAAATATCTATCAATCCATACATATATGCCAAAGGACATTGGAATAACATGGAGGGGAATTAACGCCTAATTTCCGATCATATTCCTCGAAATGTGAGACTAAAAGGCTAACAAGTTTTCTACATTTGGAACTTCCTCATCTGCCATCAGTGCCAACGATTCCGGCCCACAAAATAATGTCCCGAGTATACTAAGACCACGCTCTAAACTTCACATTGGTGCATTCAATGTACGTACCCTGTGTCAAATAGGGTAGCAAGCCTCCCTAGCTAAGACATTGGAATCCCGTGCGATTGATACATGTTGTCTCCGAAACACGCATACAGTATCTTAGCATGGTCATTCACTTGACCTCACCTAGTCAGAGTGAGGAACATCCGCGATACACTCTTCGTTTATCTGGCGATTCAACAGCAACTTCTCGTGGGCTCGCCGGTGTAAGTATTGCGTTAAGTATGAGAGCAGAACAGGCACTCCTCGAATGGGTTCCTGTCGACATTCGCCTGTGTGCCGTCCGACTAAATAGTTCAGTAAGAACTCAGAAAGATAGGGACACACGCCGTTGTCTTTTCGTTGTTTCTGCCTACGCTCTCACCGACTGCAGCCTAGATGAAGTGAAAGATGAATTTTACAGAAAACTTTCTGAACTTCTTCATAGGACCAAACACTCAGATTTGGTTCTCGTGGCTGGTGATCTTACACCCAAATAGGTAACTTGATTCAGTCTGAAAGACATTTAGGTGGATGCTTTAGTGTTTTAGCTCAGGGAATGGATAACGGCGACCGTCTGCTACAACTATGTCCAAACAATCGTTTATTTTTAGCAAACACGAACTTTAAGCATAAGGAGCGACATCGTTTAACATGGAGACCTCCTGGCCCTACTTAACGGTGGACTCGAATATACCATATTGCGACTAGTCACCGTTGGAGAGGCTCGATAGAAGATTGTCGATCTTTCTGGAGTGCATGTTTGGATTCCGACCACGCTCTAGTGCGAGCACGCATTTGCTTGCATCTTACCGGGCGAAGAAAAACTACCACAGGAAAACCTGTCAGAACTCAGTTTAGTAATGAAACAGCTAAGATTAAATCCCAGGAACAACTGAGGAATCGCTTATGCAATTATAAAGATGCGTCCCGACTAGATACTGCTTGGCAAGATGCTCAAGCAGCTGTGACATCTACAATGATATCTGTCAAGGACTTAAATCAACATGTCAAGAAAAATCAATGGATCTCAATGGCTTCTGTTGATTTAATAGACTCCCGAAGACTTATCCCGTCAGGCTCCGAACATGATGAGGAGCAAAGAGTAATCAGGTATAAACTGACGAAAAGTCTGCGAAACGACAGTGAGCAGTGGTGAGTAACGAAAGTAAAGGGAATGGAATAGGCAGCCGCGTTGGGTAACACTAGACAACTTTTCAAGTTAATAAAAGAGACCAGCGTTAGTGAGACGATTTCCGAAAAAGATGGAACGCTTATTAGCTCTCAGTCTAGACGTTTAGAACGATGGGCTGAACACTTCAAGGAACAGTTTAATTGGCCTTCCGCTACTCTAAAACTTCCCACTATTTCGAGACAGCCAGAATGGAAGGTCGACTTAGGTTCCCCGACTCTTGTCGAAGTCGAAAAAGCTATAGCCAATCTAAGGCGAAGCAAAGCAGCCAGTCCAGGTGGATTATCCCCAGAGGTCTTTAAGGATGGTGGTCCCACATTGACAACCAGACTGACTGATATTTTGACTAAGGTTTGGGAACTTGACATAATTCCGTCTGACTGGTGTCGATCGTTAATTGTCCCAGTATATAAGAAAGGGTCAAAATCGTCCTGCAATAACCATAGAGGAATTAGTTTGACTAATATAGTGTCTAAAATACTAGCTTCTATAATTATCAGACGCCTAACTGCAACTCGTGATCTACAAATACGAGAAAATCAGGCTGGTTTCAGACCTGGTCGCGGTTGCATAGACTAGATATTCACCGTTCGTCAGATTTTAGAACATAGGCATACTTTTTGGCGCCCGACAATAGTGGTTTTCCTTGACTTGAAAGGGACATTTGACTCTGTAGACCGTGAAGTTCTATGGCAGTGTCTTTCATTGAAAGGCGTGCCCCAAGAGTACATAAAACTTGTTAAGGCTCTTTACTCAAACACTATTAGTCGTGTCAGAGCATATGGCGAACTGTCATCTGAACTTGTAACATCAAGTGGTACCCATCAAGGCTGCCCACTTTCACCATTTTTGTTTAATTTGAAAATTGCACTATCATCGTCTGACTTTTCGGGAATTGATCTCCTACCAGGAGATCCACTTATTGACTTGGAATATGCTGACGATATAGTCCTGTTTGGCGAAGACGCTGATACGATGCAGAAGCTTTTAACTACAAAAAGCTCGAATGCAAGCATTTTCGGAATGCGTTTCTCCCCCTCTAAATGCAAACTATTGCTCCTGGACTGGTTTTCGTCAACACCTGAACTAAAGATAGGGAGTGAAGTAGTTGAGCACGTCGACCACTTCACTTATGTTGGAAGTCTGACTAACCCTAATGGGTTAGTCTCTGACGAAATCTCAGTACGAATTCAAAAAGCTCGTTTGGCTTTTGCCAACTTACGTCACCTATGGCGTAGACGAGATATTCGTCTCTCAACGAAAGGGAGAGTGTACTGCGCAACAGTTCGTTCTGTCTTACTGTATGGGTGTGAGACGCAAACTATAGGGGTAGATGACACTCGAAGGTTATTAGTTTTTGACCATCGTTGTCTACGAAACATCGCTCGCGTTATCTGGGATCACCGAGTAAGTAATAACGAGATTAGACGACAGCTGTTAGGCAAATGTGGTAAATCAGTCGATAAGGTTGTGAATCTTCATCGACTGAGGTGGTTGGGACATGTGTTGCGTATGCCCAACCACCGTCTGCCTCGACGCGCAATGTTGGCTGATATATGAATAAGATGGAAGAGAGTTAGAGGCGGCCAAACTGAAACATTGCATCAGTCCATGAAGTCACTGACTCCTGATTTGAGTCGTGTCGGTAGCTGCAGACTACCTGGATGGGATCCTCGAGATTACCGTAACCAGTGTCTAGAAACACTGAGTGACATGGCCCAGAATAGGTCACAATGGCGCAAATATATCTACTCATTGTCCTCACCTAAATCGTGAGCTTTAAATTACTTCATAACTTTCCACGCTCCCTGAACCATATTCTATATGTTCACACTTCTTTTTATTATTATCATTGAAGTAACTTCTACTAATGTGGTGTTAATCTTGCGGTGCCATAGAGGTATGGCAACTTGGACTGATACACACATGTGACAGGTTCTATGTTGACCATACATACACCTTTATAATTTTCTCCCAAGTAATACATAACTATAACGTCCTCTTTGTTTGTCTTTAATAAAAAAACACCCTTTGTATTTGTTGTCTTTTTAATCTTCTTTTATAGAACATGAATACATTTTAACTATAAATAATCAACTGTCAGGATTACTTTTAATCCTTCCACAGTTATGATCCTTCATTATTCTGCATGTCAGTTTCAAAAGTTTGATACAAAGTGTTCTGTTTATAATTATTCATAACTATTTCTCTGCTGTAAAGCGGCTGAGGACCCACAATCATCTTATTCTGTTACTATCGTTGTTCTTCCTTTATTCATATCTATGGATGGAAAAAATCACGAAATACTGAGGTTAGGCTGCTCGATCCTATCACGATGCCAGCCCAGTAATTCTGATGACCAACTCTCACCTCGAAACTTGGAGATTTTCATTCCGATTGGTGTCGTGGGTGTGCAGATCCACAAAGGAGTTTCATGCTAGGACAAAACGGGTATCTGGTTCTTTTTAGTCTCCACTGATATCTAATCAAGATCAGCGTAATGATTACGAACAACAAATTAACACTGAATCTCCACAAAAACCACTTCAACCTCACTATGAACATTTAAACTGTATACTTATATTTTATTCTCCTCGTCCTAATCTTTTAGTTAAATCACTAACTGTCACTATACCATTTACTGCCCATAGACTAGAACTTGTCACTTAAATTTCCACTACTCTGATTTTGTATGATTAATACATTCATTATTTTTCTGTGTTTATAGAAATATTTGATGGATTATTTCAGACAGACAGACAGACAGTTACAACGTAGAACTTGGTACATGCGTACGTCAGTTCAAGTTGCCATGCCTCAATTAGCAGATAGAGATTAAATTGTCGAATCAAATCCCAAGGTTGCTGCCAGTCCCGAGCCCGGATAAAGGAGGAGGGTTGGGCATGGGGTTAGCAACCCCATCCCGTAAAACAACTATCATGCTAAAAAACAGTTCACGAGTAGAAACCTATATAAACATTCTAACTCTGCCCTGGGAATTGGAAGGACCAATATGACGCTTCATGGTGAAAGCCGAGTTCCTTCGGAAGCCATGAGGCCGATGCCTCCCCTTCTGACAACCGGAGCAACAATTAATGTACTCGACCGACCTCAAACAGCTGTCCCCTGGACACTGCGGTCACACTCTCAGGTCATCACGACCTCTCCAATCCTCTTTCTCTTTCAGGTTCCTCAAGAATGACCCTTCCACGGTGTGGGCATCCGGGAAGTGATAACCGCCCTCCTACCTCTAACAGCATAAGAGATCATTTTGCTCGAGGTCAAATCCCACCCTCAACTCTCAATAACTCCCTTATTCCCACGATTAACCCGACGAGCCTAACCTCATCACCTCACGCCCCTAACGCTAATGGTTTGAGTTCACAAAATGTTATTCCTGGTCTCCTGAAACCTCGCACCAAACTACATATCGGAGCTTTTAACGTTCGAACCTTAGGCCAAATAGGACAACAGGCCTCCCTAGCCATGACCCTTAATTCTCGTTCCATCGATGTCTGTTGTGTCTCTGAAACGCGTATATAGGATCCAAGTACAATCATTCACCTGACCTCACCTTGTGAAAACAAAGAACCGGTCCGGTTCACCCTTCGTGTTTCCGGAGACCCCACCGCTACCACTCGAGGCCTTGCTGGTGTAGGTATAGCACTAAGCTCAAAAGCTGAACAGGCTCTCCTTGACTGGATTCCCATAGACAGTCGCTTATGCGCTGTCCGTCTAAACGGGACGGTAAGAACTCGGAAAGATAGGGACACACGCCGTTGCCTCTTTGTTGTCTCTGCCTACGCTCCCACTGATTGCAGCTCTGATGAAGTAAAAAATGAATTTTACAGAAAGCTTTCAGACCTCCTTCGTAAAAAACCTATGGATTATTTCAAGTGAGCAGTTCTGGATTGCTTGACCATTGATTTGAGTTTTTTTTCTAAATGCGGCTAGGAATTATCGGGACATATTTACAAGATTTAAGAATATCTGGTCATTGAAAAAAGTCGTTGGATCGCCGTCACTTGTATCGTTGTCAGTAGTTGTCCGACCTGATAATATGATAGACTAGACAGTCATGTCCACAACACAGCATTTTCATATCATGTGTCATGTCTTTATAAATAAAATTTAATTATGAGTGATGTAAGTATGAAGTAATTTCCTAGAGCTATATTTAAAACCAACGTGAGGATTCTCAGCTCTACGTAATCGATTTGCGTATTTGAGATACTTTTATTCATAATAAATAAACGGATATATCATTTTATAAATAATTATATTTACAATAGAGGAATACTATTAATTAAAACTACAAGACAAATGTTCGTCGACTTCTACCAATTTCTGTTTGTTTACGAACCCATTCATAATTACCAAATTGGCTGTCGAAAGTACCTAGTTGGATTGAACGCAATTTCAAGGTGAATTTCGGCCCAACTTCGTTCATCACAATATGCTCATTTCTACTTTTAGTTTCATTTTCATCGCCATCAACATCAGAAACTGTATTCCTATGTATATAACGATAATGTCGGAAAAAGATGTAGTCTCGCTGATTATGAAAAACAATTGTTCTACTATGTGGTTGTGGTGGTAAACGGCTATCATTAGGAAATAATCCACTTAAAATACGCTCAGTACGTAGACCAAGACGTGTCATAAAACGTGTAGTAATTAAGTGTGGTGTGACGTTTGATTCAACATATTTAACTTTCCTAGTAGAACGCATTTCACGACGAAGTAAGACATTAGTTAAACGAAATGTAGCTGTTGGTCCATTCGGTAAATGACTGACGATTAAACTATTGATTTTTTTCTGATCTTCATTTACAATTAGCAAACAAGTGAATCCACGTTCAATAGCTAATGGTATGATTTTTTTCAGGGGTAAATGCCAACGCGCAACAAGTTGGATATTTGGAATAACCTAAAAAATTTTAGAAAATATATAAATAATTCAGATATGGTAAGATTTTAAAATGTGCATGTATGTGTTAGCTGCTTGAAGAACAACAAATTTTTCATATTAAATCACAGATATATAAGTTCTTCCTAGCATACTCCTCCCATGTTCTATTGTTATAAATTCAAATTAATGATCTAAATGTGTCCTTTTAGTCCGTCGTAAATAAAGAAGAGTTTGACCAATATATGCGTTAGCTTAAGTTGGCGTACCATATTAGTGCCATAAGACTAATAATGGAATATAGTTCATGGAAAAGAAATCCAAGTTTATGTCTGGTAGAATAATAGACATTGACATTTAGAAGGGAGTGAATGCTTTCGGGTTGCTGTACCAGCCATGCCACTGCCCAATGTTTTCAACTACTGGTAGCGACTATTGCACGGACCTTAATCAGAGGGTTTGTGTCTGCCAACAGGCATTAGACCAGTAGTAAATGGATTCGTGGACGGATACCATGTTATGGTCTACCTGTCACTACTTTTCTGCACCGGTCGAAGTAAGTGGTGGTTAAGGATACTTGATACATGTTCAAACCACTGCAGTCGATAAACATTTACAATCTTATCTTTGTTAAATTTTAGGATTGCCTAGTTTTTCATTTCAGTGAGCGATGCTAAGGCCAGACTTAGAATACCAGGTGTAGGTATTGTGAACAGTTCGTCGAATAAAGTAGTAAAATATGTATTACGCATGCTAGACCACCACCTGACTCAGCTAGCGACGTTAACTACGATAAGAGTTGAAAGCTAAGAGTCGTCAAATCAATAGACGGAAGCAGTCAGATGAAGCCACTGACTATTTGTCTGGGTCACACGTGTATGCTGTCTTATTGGAGTCTGAGTTATCACCATGATGATATATAGTTTGAGATGTAGGCTGCCATAATTTTGAGTAAGTGGATATGATGCAGATCCACCCACTTTGTTAATCTTAAGTTTTAATACTACTTAATCCGTCTCGTTACACGAATTTATCATTCCTTACTGAGTCATATTCTCTATTTCGAATCTTTTTGCTAATGATAATACTACTACTCTTTTTATTTTGATATCAATCATGTTAATTTAACCTCAGCATTCTGCTGTGTTGTGAAACCTTGGGCTGATGCATATCTATGCCACGTCTTACGTTTCTTGCACCTTACTGATTATAATCCGTGGTAACGTCACTAATAAATGCCGAAAATTCATTTAATTAAAGTTCGAGTACTCTAACGACTAAGCAAGTGTCCCCATAATGATTTACATGAGTGCAAAACTAAGGTTAGGCTTTTTTCTTCTAAAATGACGACTATAAAGATAAGAAGTTTAAATATAAGTGACACAATATAAAGGAATGCTTACCAAACATAGATCTTTACAAAACCCAATTGTCCTAGGGCAGACACGATCAGAATGAGTCAATAAGATTTTAGGGATGACTTCTCCACTAAAAATGGACGATAATTCATCCTAGATTGGATTGTAAGTTAGATACAACTTTATACATACTGTTTCATGTTCAATCACAACTTCTTCATCTTCCCTCGGGACAATTGTCTCATCAATTGTCCTAAGTGTTTCAAGGGTCTGAGGAATTCCTGCGGGAGCACCACTTTCTTTCCTCTGCTTGCGTTTGATCCTACGTTCTTTGGCTTTCTGGATTCTTTCCTTATGTATTATATCCCTAAGATGATGGCGAGTAGTTTCTTTACGAATGGGCATGATAAAATAAATGTAATCAGGCTTTGTAAGTAGTTATCCTTTCGATGTTTTCTGGAAAGATATACGCAACTTACAGAATAAAGGGCGGTAGGAAATCAGCAAACCATGTAATAACATACAGCAAAATGTACAAAAAGAAATCATTTTTAATTATAAAGAAAGTGATATAAAAAAACTAGGAATTATAGCTGAATTCTAGTCCCTCCTATTGTTTTTGAGATTAGTTTTAATATGAGTTATGCTAGTACCTAAATGTTTAGGCTAGTAATTTGTATGCAAAATGGTTATATTCAATGAAAGTATATTACGATAAGTCCGCCTTCAGAAATCTCCATTTAATGAATATAGTGTTTATCTTGGACCAATCTTTGGTCAAACACTACTAAAAATTATATTGACAAGGCAATCAACCTACTTGATACAACATCGAACCAAGGGCCTTATTGTTGACAGCACCCGTCAGGATTAATAAAAGTAGTACGTGATTGTACTTTCCGAGCTTCTTGGTATAGTCGCTGTTGTCCTTATTTGATTATGCCTATGTAGCCTGTTCTACAACTATTCTTCACGTTAAAATTGTAAGACCCGAAACGAAAACGAAGAATTTTAAATAATTTATCATTCTGTTGCGCTTTTAGACATTATAATATACTACCGAGCCAATAACAGCATTTAGATCATAAAAAGTAGCAATTAGGCGACGAATACAACACAATCAAGACAATTTTCCCACTGTACAATCACCCAACATTTGGCAGACCAACACTAATCACATGAGGCGGTGGTGACTATAGCACCATTCAGGAAGAGAAATCTGTAATTCTTAACCTTAGGTCAATTTGGCATATTACGTAAATATCGTCCGGTTATTGTTGTAGATTAGCGTTAGTTACTAAGGTTGAAAGATTATCCAAAGCAACCAACTTTTGGAAGATGTCTCGTGTATGTGTTGGGGATTTTTATTTTAAAAGAAGTCTTTAGTGGCCAGTACATATTGGTGAATGTAAGTGATAACAATATCTGCTTTTCTCAGAACTAAAAGGAAGCGAAGATCAGCGAAGTTAGAAAAAGATGAGACCGACTAGTGACTGAAATGTGTCAACCAACTTCGGGTGGCCTAGCCTGACTTAGTGGATAATTACTAGTTCTAAATAGGCGATATGGTTAATCTCGTATACGCAATGCTGGGAATAACTACACACTTTGGTCCAAAAAAGGTGATCCCGAGTACCAGTAGAAATACTGTAATTTAAGTAAGAAAGTAGAATAACTAATTCTTAATGTCTCAAAATAAAAGAATATAGAACTGCTCTAGATGAATCTTATTTCAAAGACAAAAATGCGATGACCTGATTTGCACCCATTGTAGTTACGGATTGCTGCAACTGTTGAGTTACTATAAATATGACCGTAAACGTTAAACGGACAATACTGTTGAAAATATTTCATTGTTGAGTTATTACCCAGTAAACCAAAACATTGGGCTACATTGGGCTTTTCGTATATAAACGCTGGGCTACCTACATCGACGTTGGGCCAAACGTAAGGATTGGGGCCAGAACATTGGGCAAAACGTCAGGAAGCCATGCGTGTGGCCCAATGTTTTACATGCTGTCTGGCCCAACCTTCCGCAACTTTGGCCCAAACTTTTGGTTTATTGGGTAATTATTCCTTTACCTTTGAACTTCACTAGAACAGATTAAATTGTACAACTTATGCAGTTACAAAGTGTAAACACTATCTGATAGTATGATAACTGATGTTGTAAGATTTAATTCTGAAGAAATAGATAGACACATGTGATTTGACTCTGACGTGAATTGGAGAGCTAGTGACTGCACTGCATAATTATATAAATAGACAGCTATTTTGTGCGGCGATAAGTGAATGACTACCAGTAGACTTAAGTGTGTATAATATTTCCTTGAAAATATGTTTTCACTTCATTATAATGCCAACAAAACTTAAAAAAGCATACTGTGACTTAAAAACCAAAGAATGTCACAAGGACAATGATTCGATAACCAATCTAAGCCCGATACCCTATTGTCGTTGTGATGAGCAGGTATAGAATTAGCTTTTTATTGGTACTGGTATTTCAGTGCCACCAATTTCCAATATCCACTATCTGTATGATGAGCTATTTTAAACCAACCTATTTATTTGCGCTCACATCTTGAGGGTTCATGGGCTTCGGCTTCTACAGGTAGTTGACTGGTTTGGATGTCTCAGTGTCCTGCAAAAGATGTTTAGCCGCCTGACTGCACTATGCTTGGTAAAGTTAAGAAAGGATTTTTGTTATTCTCTCTTATTTTCGTAATGATTTCAGTTTCAAATCCGTTTAGTGGAATAAGTAAACTGTCGATTCATGAGATCTACATCAAGATAGAAAAGCGTTTCTGGTTTTAAGGAGTGCAGTGCTGGTTAGGTTGCTTCTGAAACCGAAAAAGAAAATGGCCAATTTATGAATAATGAATAGGATTGTTCCTACAGCATTGCCCATCGGAGTAAATGAAATTCTAAGGACTATCATATCAGGACATGACACTAGCACATAAAATCATCAAATTTTCTCCAGAGATATATAAAGAGATTTAAACTTCCAGACGAGGTTGTAAATGCTTTAATTCTGGTTCTGGATAACAAAGCTCAGAGCTAACCTATAATATGTAGCCTAGTCAATTATGAACAAAATTATTCCGAGGTCGGGGTGTGTAATTTGAATCGGGATACTGAATATTAATCATCTTACCTAGTGATTTTAACGAAGAAAATATCACTAAACCAAGAAGAAGGCTAGATGTAATATTAGGCTGCACAAAAGGATTGTTGAATTTAGGTTGGAAGCATTGCTGCGTATTAAATTACTATATTTATACAATAAGCTATATCCCGAGTCATATTACTTGCTTTGGTGTCGCGAATACGATTTAGTAATAGGGTAGGAAATTTTGAACTCAAAATACGATTTGGGAGTAATAGTATTTAGGGTTACAACTCTGCATCACATAGGATTAGGGGAAGAGTCTTGCATAGCATTGCAAAATAAGATCGCGTTACGTCTCTTTTACGAAATCGTTATTAAAACAAGATTTACGGCCAGAATGTGAGTTTACTGTAAAGATTAGGGCTAGGGTACTTACCGATTTTTACTACGATAACATAGAACACCTGCATACAAATATAGTCTACTGCAATAAACGTTTATCGAGGAGGCAAAATAGATTCAATCTCAATTTATGAATGACCTGAAAGCCATAAACTTCGTGTAAACTGATAAGCATTGACTTGCTGCTTACTGACTGACAGGGGACGTAACGTAGCAATTGTTTCACTCCATAATATAGGTTAGCTTAAGGTCTATAATTTTACTTTATTTCTCTTTGAATCTTAAGTACTGTTTTGTCTCTCTAAAAATGTTGCATATACAAATGTCTAGATTTGCAATAACTACTTCCGTCTCCTAGTTTTTTCTTTACTGAATGCTTCATTATTGAACTGACACGAAGTTGGTTGATTACCGTTCGTAACAAATCCTGCATTTCTACTGTTTCTGTATTGAGATCACTGTAGATAATGACGCCAAACTGACCAACATCTAGTCTTTTCCTGCGGTTTTGATGGCTTCAGACTTCACCTGATATTTGGGGGACTTTGCGTATTTAAAATATGGAACAGATGTTCTAGAAAGATGCAGAAAACTAGTGGTAAGATAAGTATCTCACTAACACCACAATTAGTATTTACTTTCCTGACCTCTACGTTACGTCACTACAAGGTCGTAAATAGTAATTTGAACCATGGTCTTAAACAGCTATTTAACTTATGCCACCGGGAATAATAAATTGCTAACCAAGCGTAATTATTTGAAATATGGTTAAATCGTATCTATTCTTACGTACTGCGTCGTAAAACGTGGTCGTAGTAAACGGCAGGATTATATACTTACATAATACTGCAAATTTGTAAACACTAATGAGTATTTTGACCTACGATCCTTACGTAGGTTTTCAGGCCAAATATGGGACGAGTTAATCCGGCTACTTTATTTTGAATTTGACACTTCTCCTAAACCTATGCTGCGTTTACCCCAAAAACAGTTAATGTGACAAGCCCCACAGGCAGAATTGTATTTACGCATTTACATGTACCACTACTTTTGGTGATAGTATCTTAGTAACATCCCTTTGCAAAAAAATAGTTTTAAACAACCAAAGTTGAAAAATATTGAAAAAAGAAGAATAAGATGGTTCTGACGGTTAATACACTAAAGGCTTCCATAATTAGGTGGAACTTATTCCCTTATTATATTCATGTGTTGGTCCGGCACGTGTGTCCGAGGAGAAAAGATTAATGCTTAACATAGTATACATATACTGCTTAAGCCATCTACATCCTTGATGGCTGAGATATAAACTGATATAGCACAAAAGCTGGTCGAAAATAAACGAACTAATTTAAAAATGCTTGTCCACCAATCATACGAGGACGTATGACCCGAGTAGTGCATACCACCAGTTCAGCCGCACTAACAATATCCAATATCCAATATATATATATATATATATATATATATAATTTTTATGTTCAGGTTGTATAAATCAGTTGATTTGATCACACTCTCGCCTTGATGTTGTAGCTTTATTTCTTGATTTTTTCGGTCCGAAAAGGTAAAGTTTGTGCATCATATGAAAGAAGCAGTCTTGGAGATTTTACTATTTTTTGAGCTTAACGTTTATTAGGAACTTTATACTGTTTTTCGACTGTCGGCCCTTATATGGCTACCACAAGTCAGAAAGCATGTGGTAGGTTGTTTAACCACTGGAATAAAATGCATACGCATATGTAGAAGTAAATAATTTTCTAACTAAGTAGTTGTGTGGGGTGTCATCATTGATAATAATAATGACTAAATAATAGCTTTATGCAACAGTATGTTTAATACGATATTAATTTTCACCATATGACTGACAATGTTTGCTTTAGTGGATCAGGGCAACTCTTCTGGTCAACCAGCATAGGCGTTGTAATCCCGTTTACACTCTGCTTACAATCAAATATATCTTCCTCTTCACTCATCATTCCCTTGCGATTCCAACTTAACCATACTTGTGGGTTTAATCGTTGGACGATACTTTGGTTATACCACAGGCGTAACTTGATGATACACAGTGGAAACCTTATCTACATGGTAGAAAAAATCCAGGTTAAATGACAAAAGTCTTTTTTAAGGAAGATAACAAGCATATTGAGGATTAATGCGTGAAAGTTTGTAATAATCAAGTCCGTAAGTTTATCCCCATTCTTGGTACCAGATAGTAGTCCCTGTCGCATCACACCAGTGTGGCTGTCGTAAGTGAGGCTAGCAAGATGTCCTGAATAAATAGTGCCTTCATTTCAAAACGTGTAACAGCGTTCGTGGCATTTGTTGATAAGTAATTTTCAAGGAAGTTGCTGCTCGGTTAATTAAAATTTTTTTCAAGGTGAATTCCCCTGTTGGGGTTGTCTGGATCTCGAATTAGTTTACGCATCAAGACCAAATCTCTCCTTACTCATTTTTATTTGGGATAAAAGATACTGAGTTCTTACATACACTCATTGCACTGCGTATATTTTAGACTAGTAGCTCGCTTAGTTGCTTGATACTGAACTCTTTTCATGACGTCTCATCACCTTGTTTTAGTTTACATGGCTCCGACACTATAACTTTCGAGGTGAGGCTGAACATGTGTTTTAAATAATATCAAGAAGAAGTCTGGAGTCAGCACACTAAGTTTTCTCTGTACAAAGTGAAGGGTAGCACATACTTTGGCCTTATCGTTATTATGACTCGTTTCGGTGTTTAGAGTGCTTACAGATTTTGGGCCTACGAAGCACTTTGTTAATGTGTTTTAGGGTGGGTTGCCGTATAGATTATACGTAGCCTGGTGCCTGTTTCGTTGTTGAGCATTTGCTACTTAACATTTCATCATGTTGGATTTAACACGATTGTCTTTAGGTAATTCATTTAACATCGTCAAACGGCATTCGAAAGCTTGGGGTCCTCTTCACTTCTTATAACTCTCTGCATTTCAACATCATCTCGGTGCATTGGAAACAATGCTGTCTATCTTGTCTGGAAGGTTGTAGAGTCCATAAAATACCTAACGCTACTACACGTATCGTCGTCCATGATGAATGCTCGATATAGGTTATACCGTTTAAAGACAACGAGAGACGAATGTGATGATAATGTCATTATTGAAAATGAGGAATGGTAATGGTTCCAGTCCTGTGCCTTGTAAAACCTCTGAACCAGGGCAGTTACCTTGGACTTTGTCAACCCGCGTATAAAATACTCGCTCTTGTAGTGAACTTCTTAGCCAAGAGAATAATGGGTCTGTGAATCCCATATTTGTCACCCTTCCAACAAGCATCGCACTTGAAAATGTGTTGACATACTTTGTACAGTCTAAGAATATAATATGCAATAGAGCTAACTATTAACAGTAGGTTGTTCAACTGTTCTACGCTAGATAAATGCTGGGGGCTGGGGATAATCGTGCTCTCCTGATAGAATTCAACTATTCCACGCAGTCAGTAGATTAGCTTCACGTGGCCTACTGGGAGTAAGACATACCAAGATGCAGATGATAGAGAATTTTTGAGAAAGTAGTCACGAAGACAATCGTCGTCGAGTCCCGTTTGATAATAACAGTGAGCCGACGGTTTTGGTCTAAATAATGGCTATTAAGTTGGCTCCTGTAATCTCAGAAGGTGACCATGATGAACGACAATGTAGACTTAGTCTATTTTTACATTGGTAGGGAAGAAACAAAACGGCTTTAACAATAATTTTCAGGTTACTCAATAATAGATGTTGACTCTATATGACCTTTTCTCAGCCTACATAACAAAAAATTTATGAGAACACTGCTGAAAGTTTCGCAAATCTAAAGGCAGTACTCTAGCAGCTGACTACCGACTCTTCACCAAATTTATATTGTTCAGATATGAAATCATATTTTGAAAATCAGTATGCCGAACGCCTAAGTTAATCATTTTCTGGTAGGCTTTGAGTGTTCAATCTCTTGGATAAGTCGAGTGAAGGCTCTGAAACCACTACTTCCAGCAGTAGTTTCCAGAGGTTAATTGCTCTATCAAAAATTATGCGTGCCACTGGAGATTTATTTATTTTTTGCCGTTGAACTCGCCCTCCATTTCCTACGAACCATCCCGTCTTTCTTGACAGAAAGAATAGGATAGATCAAGATTAAAGTCACTCCCTCCTTTTCCTTATATCATAGTAAAATCACATCTTAATCATCTGTTAGAGAAAATATGAAGGTTTTGATTTTCAATTAATGTGACGCAAACTAAGCCACAAAACTCTAGTGTCTAACAGGTAGTAGTCTTTTGTACACTTTACAATAGGTCATGGTCCTTCTTTATACAGGGGCCGGCCTCCTGTAAACTACACTCAAGTGTAGACCCTACCAGGGCTGTGTAAACCATGTATAGTCAAGTTCGGCGCAGGTTCACTCTAAAACGAATATTGCTTTAGACGCGTTAGTTGCAAATGGATGACAGTGCTCCATGTTATGCATCTCATGACGTACTGTGACTCTGAAAACACTACACGTTTCAAATGACAGCAGGAATCATCCTTCAATGTGACAGCTACGTTGGAGGATACTGATTACAACCAGGGCCAACGTACAAATCCACAGAGTTTGTCTTTGAACCCCAGTGTACGGTCGTTTCTGTTCCGGCACTGTTCGTTTCAGTGCATCTAACGAGCCAGTTACTTTTAGTGCATCTTCATTAGCACCTATGATGAGCAGTAGATTACCTTACATTTCTCCCGAGATAAACTCGATGTCAAGAGATGATTCGTCAACGAGGACATCCCCAACTTAGCCGGCCGTTTCGCCTGCTTCTGTCCTAGTCTTCTCATACTACCAAAGACTCGCTGCCTCCAACAGGAACCAATTGGTACGTTTTTGTTCTGCGGTTGGTATACTAAACTGATCACACGAATGACCACCAGAACGATCGCAGTCGTCGTAAACTGGAGTTCCTACTTCCTTTAGAAGGCTCAGATTGATATGTTGCATTGATATGTTACATTTATTTCAAAACGACTTGTGAAACACTATTGCTCCGGCTGTGCTACAAATGGTAGTGGTGCCTTTGCGACTTTTCGCTTGGCGAGCAACGGGTGATAGAACTGACTGACACCAGCTCAAGGCGTCGGGACAACATTAAAGATAAATGAAGTGTGTTACAAACTGCGACGCATACTTTTTGTGATGTGCTGATGCAAAGTCAGTAAAATTGCAGCCCCTTGAAATTTGTCCTAAAACGAATTTGTGATGCCGTAGAAACTTGGTCCCCTTGCTCATTTTAACCCTGCCGTTATTAACGATAAAATAACGGGCTGCCAAAATAGAGTACCAACCTACACACAGTAGCCAGTGGGGCGCCGTGTTTCCTGTAAAACGTGGTGCTACATTAGCCTCTTCTCACAAAGAACTTCCACTGGAATATCAGATCAACTTAGTAAGGGATAGCAAAAGTTTTCAGAACACCACTGACAGCAAAATGCTTTTGCGCAGTTCATAGGAAAGTACATGTGTTCCGTAAGAGGCGATATAAAGTCGAGTATATACGAGAAGAAACTAAGTCGGTGGTGATGACGTGAAATACGTGGGCAGCTACAGTAATTAAATCAGTCAACCTTATCCTGTGTAGTTCTGATTGGCATCGTACTGTTGGTTATTCTGACTCTTCTGTAAACCCAGAGATGAGATCTCTCAGGAGATAAAGCTGAGAATCCAATAAAATATAATTTGGAATATTTGGGGAAATTGCTCTAAGTTTTGGCCTACTCTTAACCATGTTGGTGAGATGCTAGGTGATGCGAGATGCTATCTGGCTATCAGGTGTTTGCTCATCTGCATGAAGTGCCAACCTACAGTGAAAGATAAAAAGAAGTCTTTATGCAAACTAAAATGTCAATTGCAATCGAACCGATAGAAATGGTCCAGTACTTTTGTCTTACGATTAGTTTTTTAAAATTACAAATATAATATACGTAACAAAACTGTTGACGTAAACAGGGTTATTTCCAGAACATCGTATACAGTGATATAAAGGAAACCAAAACAGGTTCAAGCAGCTTAGAAAAAAATGTGTTATTATACCACTTGTGATTAATAAAGCATTACAAATATTTTAGCATTTCTAAGTAACTGTCTTAGTGTTTGAGTAATTAGAGGCTTTTTTACATCGTTCGTAACCTTAGTAGGTGTTGATGGTCGTTAACCAGGAATATAAATAAAACCAGAAAGATGCCTACCAATCGCAGAGGCAATTCAATGGATACATCTAATTCTAGTTTACAGGGTTTGTCAACAAACTGGAGCCTGTGTGTCTTTTGCATTTAGCTTGGCTATTTCGAGTTATTTCATCTGTATATGTAAAGCCAAAAAGCCGTGGTTAGGAGTTCATTATAATGTATTGCTTTCCAGTGGACAGTGGGACACCAAAGTAATTTTAATTATTAAGTTATCGGGCTTTACAACATATGCTTATTTTGAATAATGCAAGAATGACAACATTTGCAGAATACTTTGACTTCAATGTAGTTCGTTGCATTCTCACCAGCTACATACATGCTATTGATTTTAGATATCTCAAATTATTAATACGTATATTGATTTTGTCAATTAGATTGTTTATCCTGTAACATTAGACTGTCTACGTAGTGAAACTACAAACAGGTTGCATTTGGGGTATTTATAAATAGATTAGATGAATATTTTAAAGTTTAATTACGTAAAATGAAAAAAGATTCAAAATAAACCCAAAGGGTCACGTAAGAGTGAGAGTTCTAGTAGATAGTTGAGAGAGTTCGTTTATGTAATTATGAATACTCTATTGTTGTGACTATGTAAAGAAAAAGAATAAGACAGAAGAGTAATAGTATTACTCACTGACTTCCCGTTATCTATAGTTGGAAGAGGAAAGTGGGTCATCACTCTAATGCAACCACAGTATTGAAGATCAACCATTTCCCTCAGTGTTGTGAACCACACGGGGTTAGGGAGAACTGTTTTTTTAAAAAATTGTTACAGTAGTTTTAGAAAGAGTTAACCTATTGCACTTTAGCAGCGAATGAAGGGGCGTGAAACAATAAGACATAGAAAGGAACTGAAGCTCACACTGTAGCAACTTTACTTGACTATTTAAAAGTTCACTTCAAAACTTAAGCATACGCCAAAACAATTAAGCTCCAGTATCCATTCACTTCCTTATTCTGCATAGGGATTATATTTCCCATTAGCTTATATTGAACGTTGAGAAGTATTTGTGTGTTTGAATAACTAGAACCGCGCTCCACGGTCTCCTGCCCACGCTACTGAATAAAGAGCTATTCCCATAATACTGTGGATTCTTGTGTCACTAGATCGGGATATACTTAGGTGCTAAACTGGTGAGTCCTGTGTCGAATAAAATATTTCATTTCTGTTGTTCGTATCACTTTTTTTATATTCAGTCATAAAAATAAGCCTTCTGATTTGCAATAATTAAGATTACGTATATATTTTTTTATATACATAGTAATTTATTTTTATCACTCATTATTTTTCCGTCCTCATTACGTTATCATATTGTTTATATAACATGGCAGACTTAGTCCAAACGAAAAGCCTAGATGATAGGTCATCGGTAGACATAGACACCGTTATGACTACGAATATCCTAATCCCAGAATTCGATCTTAGTGACCCCGAGTTGTGGTTTGCTCAACTAGAGCATCATTTCACGAGACACAATATTAAATCTGAAAAAGTTTGCTATCAAGACTTATGTTCAATCCTACCCTCTTCAGTAGCCAAAGGCGTTCGCGACTTGATTTTAAGTCCGCCGACACTACAACCGTACACCATCTTAAGACGAGAAATAATGAGTCTATCATTATCAGATGGGCAAAGAATCCAAAGACTCTTCCAAGGGAAACATTAGGTGATAGGTCACCGTCACAATTTTTGCGTCATCTCCAAGCCTTAGTAGGCGACAACACAGTTGGTGAGACAGTCCTGAAACAAGGATGGATGCAAGCTCTTCCATGCTACGTCCAACACTGTTTGGATGCACAAGATCCCGACACCTCTTTATCTCACTTTGCACGTATTGCAGATAGAATAATGGAAAGGGGTCCCCCAACTGCATCAAGCATGATCCGCTATACTAAAAAAGAAGAATCAGCAAATGACCCAGTCATAGCACAACTCATTGCGAGTGTTAAAAGTCTCACAGAGGCTGTCAGCAAATCGCAGATGGGTCATAAAGACAGGAGCATGTCACCACAACGACCGAGATTCGTGTCACGGAACAGGTTACAAAGGTCCAAACAATCTGGACAATTTTGTTGGTATCACTGGAAATTTGGTATCCAACCAACCAAATGCAGTCAACCGTGCGCCTGGCCCAAACAGACCCTGAAGAATATGGGGAAACAAATAACCCCTCCCCAGGTGGCAACGACTGACGCGGGGTGCCTAAACAGTCGCTTGTTTCACGTTAGAGATAAGAATTCAGGCTTGAACGTTTTGGTGGATACTGGTGCTGCACTTAGTATCATTCCTAAGAACAAAACCGAGCTGGGTCGAGAAACTTCCTCAGTCACACTTGAAGCTACTAATAATACTAAAATCGCGACGTTTGGGCAGAAAACAATGACACTCGATTTGGGGTTTAGAAGACAATTCCCCTGGATTTTCACTGTAGCCGACTTAGATCTGGCAATACTAGGAATGGATTTCTTAGAGAGATATGAATTTCTAGTTGACACTAATAAACGACGTTTGACATTAAAAGAAACTTCGAAATATACAAAAGGTACAGAAAGTCGTATCACTTCTCTAAATTTAATAAAAAATCCGCCAGTAACAACGGCAAAGTTCCAGGATATACTCGCGGAATTTCCAGAGCTAACGAAACCGAACCCTCAACCTTCCAAAAGTCAGTTAAAAGTGTGTCATACAGTCAAAACGGAAGGGGCACCTGCTTTCGCTAAACCCAGGAGACTAGCACCCGATAAACTTAAAATAGCTAGAGCTGAATTCGATTACATGCTACAGCTGGGCATAATACGTCCATCTGATAGTCAATGGGCATCTCCTCTGCATATGGTCCCAAAGAAAAATAAAGGCGATTGGAGACCGTGCGGGGATTACAGAGCCCTCAACCGTCAAACGGTACCAGACAGGTACCCGATACCACATATCCAAGATTTCACAAATGGCTTACAGGGTATGGAGATATTTACTAAAATCGACTTAGTCAGGGCATACCACAATATCCCAGTAGCTGAGGAAGATATTCCGAAAACAGCTATCGCAACACCTTTTGGATTATTCGAGTTTGTACGCATGCCATTCGGCCTACGGAACGCGGCACAAACATTCCAAAGGTTTATGGATAATTTACTTCGAGATATGCCATTTGCTCAAGGGTATATAGACGACCTAATAATTGCTAGCCCGGACTTAGAATCACATGAACAACATGTAAAGGCAGTACTTAGACGACTAAACAAAAATGGCATGAACATACACCAAAGAAATGCGTTTTTGGTGTTGAAACGTTGGAATTCTTTGGACATACCTTAAGCCCTGATGGAATTATACCAATTAAACAAGAGGTGGATACTATCAAACAATATCCCATCCCAAGCTCCATAACACAACTTAGAATTTTTCTCGGTTTAATAAACTTTTATAGCAGATTTATACCCGGTTGTGCACAACTAATGCAACCATTAACGGATGCACTTAAAGGAAAACCGAAAGAGTTCTAGTTGACCTCTGAGGCCGTCGATGCTATAAACCAATTAAAGCATAAACTTGCTCAAACATCTTCATTAATGTATCCGAATTCTCACTACCCACTTACCATTATGGTAGATGCTTCAGACAAAGCTGTAGGCGGTACTCTTAATCAACTAGTTAAAAACACGTGGAAACCAATCGCATTCTTCTCAAAAAAAGTCGCTCCAGCAGAGACGAGATATTCTACCTTTGGTAGAGAACTCCTCGCAATCTACCTAACTATCAAGTACTTCCGGCACATTCTAGAAGGCAGAGAATTCACAGTTTATACGGATCATAAACCGCTAACCAATGCATTAAAGGCGAAAACTGATAAATGCTCTTCTCAAGAAGTCCGACACCTTGACTACATATTACAATTCACTAGTGATATCCGGCACGTAAAAGGTGAAGACAATCAGGCGTCAAAACTAGTTTTCGGGACCACTGTGAGACTCCCAGGTGAGTTCATTAGCCCTCACACCGACAGTAAAACGCCCGACTTAGGAACTTACGCAGATCAACTGCAGGACCAAGTGTCCCAACTTAAACCGATTTATACTCGTGAACAATCACGAACGACATTTTTACCTAAGAATCTAAGCAGTTGCTCGCACGTCTGGATAGAATGTGACAAAGTAAAAGCACCCCTTAGCCCTCCTTTTGAAGATCCATTTAAAGTTATTTCAAGAAAACCTAAGTATTTCGTAATACAAAAACAAGGAAACATCGACTCAGTAAGTGTTGATAGGCTAAAACCGGCCTACCTAGATAATGAGCCACCATACGTGTTATTAGATCGTTTATCTAATCAAACAAACACGGAATCAACAAGTAAGGAAATAAAGGCTACAAAAATAACTAAAAGCGTTAGGTGGGCACAGCCGATTATTCAGGTGGAGATGTCCACAGTTTTAGTTTCGGCCTAAAAAAATGAAAAATAGAAATAAAAAATAAAAAAATAAAAAGAATACTCACTTAACTCCTAAAATTTTCAAGTTAGTAAATATTAAAAAAAATAATAAGAGAAATTAAAATAAAATAAAACGAAAACAAAAAAGCAATATATTTCTTTGTCCTAAGTCGAGAAACGTTATCGGAATATTAGCACTATTAAGTACTATTCTACCCACTTCTCCTCGGACCTTATCTTTTGATGTAGGAACGGTAGTCATTTGTTTTTTTATTAAAAACTGATTCCTAAACAATTTGGCGAGCAATATAAGTCGTAAACCTGCCAACTGAGGTGAGTGTTGTGAGTACGCTTTGCCTGTGGAACTAATCATTTTTCTAGAATTCTCAATTATCAGTTGACAATGCCATAAATCACACAATGAACCTTAGAAATCAGGATAAATTCCAAAAAGAACCCAGGCGAGTTTTAACTTTTTACCATTTTATTTACTATACAAACCTTTAGTACTTGGCATGTATATAGTTTACTTAGACTAGCCACGTATATTTAATGTAAACCACTACTAAAAACGTTTTCTGCTTAGGATACAACTTTATACAGCAACATACTATTCGAAAAATTGTGTTGTTTTCAGACGAAACATATTAGGTTTCATATTTGTTCGACTTTTCTTAGTTCTAATTATTTTGGCCACAATTCATAAATATCACTAAGCTAATTACAGTAACTTACCAAATTTCTATAGTATCTCTAGCATCATTCATACTGTAGTGATGTCATATCTAAGATTTTAAACTCGGCTGTCAGATTTTCCAATCTTTTAGATCCTAAATAATAAATAAAATTTTTTGTCGCTAGCTTGTCGTAAACTAACACTATAACTAATTACTCATAATAGTTTCAGGATATCATCATTAAGCATTGTCTAGCCTTGGCAATCACGTAATATGATTGATATAATTAATGAAGGTATTAACAAACCTGGTCGATAAACTTATATAAAATAATCATTAATTGATGTGGTTCCTCCATAGCAGCATACAAACAGTTATTGTAAATCCATACATGATCATAGACGTAGGTTGGGAATAATACTTCCCTCGGTTAAAATCTATGCTCTCTCAGATAACCACATAGTTTTCATCCATTTTATCGACATTCGAACTCTTAATCAACTGGAGATATCATCCGCCCAAACCAACAAAAAAGGGGAAATAAAGTAGCTGAAGGGGGAAATAAAGGGGAAATTTCAATGGTTACCAAAGGGGAAATGAAGAGGAAATTGCGACAGGTAAACGGATTTTTCCCCCTCGGCGGATTTTACCCCTTATTCCGAACGAATTTCCACCTTCTTCCCCCTTATTCCAGACGAATTTCCCCCTTCTTCCCCTTTATTGTCGACAACTTCCCCCTTATTCCAGACGAATTTCCCCCTTCTTCTCCTTTATTGTCGACTATTTTCCTCTCATTCCAGACGAATTTCCCCTTTATTTTAAACACAATCCCGCCTTGTTTCAGACAAATTTATGTAGTTAAGCATCTTCGTAGTAATTTATTACAATTCTATGAACGTATTATCTCGCTAACAGTTTAATAGCAAGGATATACTAACTTAAATCATTAATCGACTGCAATAACGCAAAATTCAGAAAACAATGTATACAGAGAAAGTTTATTATCACAGAAGTTTATGAAATGTACAAGTACACGATGATGGGATGATTTGACTTTATGTTAACTGTCTTCAGGTTGGTCTTCTTGGTGTTGTGAAATCTGAAAAAGATAAATTGCTGGTTATATTGGTATAGTTAAATAGGTAAAAGTATTCATGAAATACATCTATGAAAACTAAACTTTGTTCGTTCACAGTTAACATTAAGAGTACATTTAATTATTAAACAGTTAATGACGACAATAAAAATGTAAATTTATTTGAAACTGTGACAGGCAACTTACAATGGCTTTATTCCTGTGTTTTCGTTTGTGTATTTTGTCACGAAGATCGTGAAAGTAAGATCTCGTAGATAAAAAAATTTCATCGATAACTTCACTCTGTTTCTTCAGTGGACCAACAAAGTGAGATATTATTGTCGCTTGTAAGTAGACAATTAATCAATAGAACACTTACATTTGATTAATTTGTAAAACCGAAAGTTGACAATTGCACTTTTCTTTGTTGTTTCGAGAGCAGTATACAACACTCCCAGTTCAGGTGTTATGAAGTAGGGCATCATCAACTTCAATGTAGATTTAACGTCGTGTGAAATTTTCGTCATAAGTTTAGAGCACTACAAGGTGTATGGCAGTAATGTGCACTTACGACTACATCCCTGAAATGTCCGTCTTTTAAGGCTTCATCAAATATCGTTAACTGATCCTCGGTCGCCAGAGGTAATTCAAATTGGTAGTTGTCAGCCTAGATAGTCTTCGACTGATAACTACGTTCCGGCATTTGCAATAATGATACAACTTGAGAAAGCATTTTAGTATTTTCAATTATTGCATCTAGAGATGAGTTTAAAAGCATACGTCTTCTTACTGTTCATGTTGCCAAGGAAGTTTAATACAGTCTTCATATCTGACTGCAATCCTTGTTCCGTATTTGTTGTTGGTGAAACCACTGTCGTTTGTTTAGATGAGCTGAAAAGTAAGTAAATACAACTTAAGTGTACAAACCAAGCAATAGGTGATAATGGACTACTAGCAAAGATGTTAACGTTCGGACAATTTGGTGGAATGCAATTCGACTGCACATCTTCGATTTCTATCTCTGATGATGTGTAGAGATAGTCACCTTTGCGCTTATTTGTTTGGCTGTATTGATGTGTTAAAAACAGAACAATTCTTACCGTTTTGCAAGTTTGTTTGGTAAGGGTAATGTGTCTTCATCGACGTATCGATAAACTGCATCCAGTATATTTTTGACATTGGTTGCCTCATTTAGACATTCTACAAAATAATGAAGTATCTCTGGCTTACCACATTCATGTAATTTCTTGCATTTGAGCAAGGTAAACGTTCTGTCAACGGGGAAATCATTATTCATTAGGTGTTTTGGGATTTCCTTGTACAAACACAAACTTTCAGACAGAATCCAACTACTGGGTACTACTAGTATTTTTTTCTCCCACCACCTCCACTAAACAATATTTTGACGCACTTTTCTAAAATAAATGAAAAGTAGTTAGTAATTATTACTTTTGTGATAGACTGTTATCCAAATGTATGTAGCAGTGGAATAACGACCTCATAGTTCGCAGTGGGAATACATATACATTTGCAGGAAATAGATGTTACAGACAACCATCACGTTTCGTGACTGATTGTGGAACAACGAAATATTCCAATGTTCGATGATGAAATCGGTTGATTGAAGAAATCTACCGGATCGGCGTATGGTCTGAAACGGAACATTTTGTTGTCCACTATTTGAGATACCAGTCCCGGTTCGCCGTTGACAATGATTATGTTGTCTGGAGCATAGGATTTTATAGTAAATCCTCTGACATTGATGACTTCCCTTTGTATATCCACTGTTACTTTGTTGTCGTTTAATTCTGTTGGTTTCAGAGGTCTTTTTAACTTTTTATCAACGTAAAGTTTTTCCACATATCTTTGTGCTGCCTGCTTTCCAACAGCGAACCCCGAGTGAACAGACCTTCGTATCTGACTCATACATGATTCAAATGCAAATGATGATAATGAATCTAAAGGCCCATGGTGTTCAACGTCATCTGCTAAATGCTGAACAGAATGGATGTTGTAAACTAGATGTTCGGTTCCGTAGCACTTTTCAAATTCATTAACAAAATTATTTAGGTCGATCTTCGCACCTGATATAAATTGACTGTAATACTTTGGATGTGATAACAAGTATACAGCTAACGGCAGTCGGTGGAAATTTAAGTACAATGATGGACGTAGTACTTCTTTCAAGATGACTGGGCCTAAGTAGAGCAGGAATAGCCTGCACTCGGTTGCTTTTCATCGATGAGCATCTTCCAGGGGGCGGCACCTTCTCTGAAACTCCATTGGTGTTTTGCTCTGACACGTTAACAGTCTATCATTTAATAGCTTCTTGTTTTGTGGAGTAAGTTCATTCTCGAGCCAAAAGTTGATTAACTTTTTGACGACGCCTAAATACACCAAATGCATCGGGTCCAAGGGAAAATCCTTGACCATATCAATTGGTAAAGATTCGAAGGATGAAACAGAACGGTGGTGGATTGCCTGCAACCGCTTTCTGAAACCATTGTCGTCTCGTGGTTTATATGTTCCATTTGGGAATACCATTCTGTTGTTAACTCGATATCCCATTACTGTACACTTGTCACAAGCTGCTTGCCCGTTGTGACCAATTGTTTTCTTTACATATTCTCGTGCCGGTGCATCACATATAACAGCTTTCAAAGTGAAGCACACATGTTGGTCAAACTTTTCGACGTAAATACCGTTGGCACATACGTCGGCCAACTCTATTAACAATTCTTTAAACATATCATCCGTATCATTAGGTTTGTTGGAACCACCGTATATGTCAATAATAAATACGTTGCTTAGGTAAGGACTGACTACACGTCCTAGTATAGGCCACAGCTGCTGGCTTGAGCTCTTAGAAACAGACAAACCATCATAGTTTAAGTAACAGTAGACATGTTGCATAGGAGCGTAGTGGAGCCAACATTCACAGTAATGAAGGAGATTCACCTTCAACCCGATGTGAAAGTAAATACCACTGCCAATAAGTTTACTGCTACAAGTACCACTATTCCTAAGGAACCTTGCAATGCTTGTCGGTAAATGTGGCAATGCACGATGAAATAAGGTCAGGATCCTGTCAGCATCAGCAGCTGTCACGTTGGTTGTCAACACCATCTCCATTATTATATTGGTGTATAGCTGTTGCATAGTTGTAAGCTCTTCAGGACCCATAATAGGACTCTTATTTGTACCTGTACGAGAGACGTATTTATCTTAATACAAATTTTTATTACCAGTTTCCAATGGCGGCTCATAAACGATACGTTGGTTGGTTGTGATCAGTTCGACAGTGTTTTCCGTATTAGTGTTATGTAAACCACGAGCTACTAATAAAATTTAACAATATCTTACTGCTAGTTGAGGGCTGAGTGCCTTCACATTTCAATGGAAACATATTGTTAGCAGACAAAATCGAATCAGCCAACTTTTTGCTACGTCTGTAAAAGGTAGACCGATGACAACCGATGTTTAAGGCTGATAGCCTAGACGCCCTAACTCTCTTTGACTTCATATTTGAAGCTACGTTAGTAATCTTAATGATATTAATACAGAAATATGAAAAACACATATAGGAACTAACCTCCATTGCTTACGCACGCAAACAGGAAAATAATGTTCGTAGCGCGCCAATGAGATAACTCAAACAAATTTGTTAATTTCATATACTTTTAGAATACACAAAATTATTGACAGTTATCTTCATTGTCTCTTAAATTTAGTAAAATCTTTTATTAAAAATTAATAAACACTGCCGTAACGCAACACCGAGTACATATCCACTTCATTTCGACCTTCCCGATTCTTATTTCTGCTTCCAACTTATTTCCCCCCTTGTCCCCCTTATTCCCCCCTCCGAGACTACTTATGTCGCACTTCTCCGCTTTATTTCCCCCTTCCCACTTTTTTCCCCATTTTCCCCTTTATTTCCCCCTTGAAGTCTACCTTATTTCCCCTTTTTCCCCATTATTTCCCCTTTGTCCCCTTTTTGTCGCCCTTCTTCCCCTTTATTTCCCCTTTCGTTGTAGATTGGGCGGTACCGTTCCAATAAGCTTTCTACATTAGTTATATGCTTCGCATTGACTTATAGTTTCATCTAACCCTAATAAGCTTAGGCATCCTCATATTCTCAGTAATTCATTTTTTTTCCTAAACGTTTGCTATAATTTTCAACCTGATGGGTACTGTCAGTACCCACTGTTACGAACCAGTCATAAAAGGCGGCCGTCACATGTTCAAGGTTGCCTAGTTGATCTGACTTCTAGCAAGTACACGCACTTATGTATATATATTCTTGTTTTCTCTTATGAAATATTTTTTTGATGCATTTGCGTATACAAGATTCTACACCATGTTTATTTTCTTCCAGATGGCCAAGCCGTCCCGGAAACCAAACACTTACGTCGAAACGAACACTTATCAATTAAAACTATATATATATATATTGTACCTTAAATTTTTATGCAGCCAGTGGAGCAATTCTTTAGGTGTGATTGAGTTTCATCGTTTTTGTTTTGTTCTAAAGTAGATTCTTCCTTAATTTTTACTTGAGGGCGACTCAAGAGGCAGGTGAGTAAACACCTGATTGCCGGACAGAGCATGGAAAACTCGTACCTCACCAACATGGTGTTGGGTAGCCCGCTCGCGGTATTTCCTCAAATATTCCTACTTTATTTTCTTGCCCTCTTACTTTTCAAGCTCCAGTCACTGTCAGAAGGTCAAGTTCACCAAGTACCACACCATCCTTTGTAGGAGAATGTAAATGCTACTAGCTTCGATAGTAAGTTCAAAAAAAAGGAAATTTCATCCACGTAATGTCGTTGAATACTGACAGACTGTTTTCCACAGATTGAGTCTCAGGCATTGGACGAGCTAGTAATTCTGAACTAAGCTACAGCTACAAAACTGAGATGATTTTGTTTGATATGTTGATCGAACCGACGTTCCTACGGAAGTCGCTTCTAGGAGGGAGCTAATGTAGCAACTTAGCTTGACTATTTAAAAGTTCACTTCAAAACTTAAGCATACGCCAAAACAATTAAGCTCCAGTATCCATTCACTTCCTTATTCTGCATAGGGATTATATTTCCCATTAGCTTATATTGAACGTTGAGAAGTATTTGTGTGTTTGAATAACTAGAACCGCGCTCCACGGTCTCCTGCCCACGCTACTGAATAAAGAGCTATTCCCATAATACTGTGGATTCTTGTGTCACTAGATCGGGATATACCTAGGTGATAAAACACGACTAAAAATTGGAATTATCAAACTTAGTTTTCACGTCGGTTTTTAGACAGCGTCTTTAATGCAAATAATAACTAAGTTTATTGATAAATTTAACTGCAAAGTAAATGAGACTAGGCTTGAATTTGTAGGATCCTATTTCTAAGATGACAAGATTTTAGATAACTTTTAAACGAGTCTTTAATCTTAACTGTTTCGTCAACAATTCCCTACTGTATTTGTAAGTTATCAGCAAATTTAAGTTTAAAATATAAAACATATTAGTTATTTTGGCCAGAAAATCATATCCCAAGACCCACCCTGGTATGGCGTCTACTATAAATTTGGGCTGCACGCTCCGTATAAACTGTTCAGATATTATAGGTTACATCCCATTTTGATTGTCGATTATCGTTCCTAACTGTTGAGTCACATTTTTCTTTGCCTCACACAAATGTGGCGGTCTCTTTCTCTCCGAGATGCCTCTAAATTTTACTACGCTCTTCTATCTGTGCTTCATTTTGACAGGGATTTCCTCTGGATTAGTCGTTTCATCTGTAAGAAAATGTGGTTAGGTGTAATCTTATGTATTATAGGCTTACAATCTTCCCATGTTTGTGAATCATCAAACACCCTCTCCGCTCCCTTTACTATAGTCTGTTGTGAGTTCTGCCCCATAGGAAAGTAATCTGGCTTTCATAGCCGTAACAAGAAATGTCTTCATAACATTATAATGTTTCTTTATTATTATTATTATTATTATTCTGGGATTTAGTACTGAATTCATGCCAGTTTACAGTCATGGTTATAATGTTACAGAAAGTTTAACTCTTGCACAATGGAACCCAAAGTTTCACTGAAATAAGTGCTTGACTATTAATAACATTTACAAGACACTAGATTCATATGCAGAAAGATTAAATGTAAACAAGAAAATCGTTAACCAACAGCTGGAAGATACTTTTCATTCTTGAGTGTTCAGGGATGCATAAGTAGAGAACACTTAATAATATATGTAATCAATTCAAGAAAAGAAGTGTCAAAAACGCGACACAAGGAAGATGTAGATACTACACGGTTGTTTGAAATGGTCGATTGTGGCGTCATGTATGAACATGACCTTGCGTGAACAGCACCTAGTAGGTGAACGATGGAGATCGGAGGTGCCACATTAAGTTATCACGAGTAGATCACAAAGATGCACTTTCCTTTTCAGCGTGGATCCTGGGTGATATTTTCAACGTGACACAATAGTTGGGAACTGAAAAGATGAAGAAA
Organism: Schistosoma mekongi; assembly: GCA_034768735.1. Classification (NCBI taxonomy): domain Eukaryota; kingdom Metazoa; phylum Platyhelminthes; class Trematoda; order Strigeidida; family Schistosomatidae; genus Schistosoma; species Schistosoma mekongi. The sequence continues at coordinate 7,970,989 of CM068305.1, forward strand.
AGGAACAAGCAAAAGGGCGAGAGGACACACGATCAATTAAGTACATCTGATTCCAGTGAGACCTAAAGTGTACATATTGGATTAACTAAAGCTCGTTTGTTATTCGACTTTTTATTCTGGGAGACGTTGATTGATACTAGAGATAACTATGTTAAATTTTAGATCTACTTTATCCTATAAGATAAAGTATGGGGAGATAAAGACACACTGCATCACTTCTAGGAAATGCATAGACATTACGAGATTTCAAAGCACTCTCTGCTAGGTAGGAAAACGTTCTATTGCCTGTAGGTGAATAATCAAGAAGCTTCTAAAATCTACAAATAACTTTTATTAATACTATTTTTTAGTAGTGTTATAAGAAAAACTAAATGCCAGGAGGTCCGTTGATAAATATACCATAATCTATATAAGTTGTGTTAAGTAAGTTACAGATACCGACATTGTCTAAGTATAAGTTTATTTCCAATCTAAACTGTGACAAGGAGCTAGATTGTCGTATGCTTTCTAATAACCGGTTCCAGATGTTAGCATAACGTGCAACGAAGAAGGGGGATTTCAGCTTACTAGTGGCTCTTTGTATTGTTACCAGAGAGTTTTGGTTCTGCCAGTCATACTTATGTTTTCGAGCATACGTCAAGGCAGTACAATCTGTTATAATTTGTTTATGAAGAATTTTATAGAGTATCGTAAGATTAAGTTTAATCCTTCTGACCCATAAAGGGTCCAATTTCCAAGCACAGCATCTAGCATTATAGGGTTGATCAGGGGTTAGTAGCCTAGTAAGATGCCTTTGAACCTTCTCTATTTTTTGCCGATCTAATGAACGCATGCAACTATATATAATTGGGCAGTACTCAAGCAGAAGTCTAACACAGGTTTTATATAGAATGGCTTTAGATTCGTTAAGACAATAGTTACGATGAATGAAAACAATAAGTCTACGGGCTTTAGAGACCTGTGATGAAGCATGCTCAGTAAGGGATAAACTTCTTGAATACCTTACTCCTCAATCACAGGCGCTAGTTAGATGACTAAATTCATGTTCGTTAAGGTGTAGGTTGATTTCGGGGTTAGATTACCCGAAATATAGGTACCATGACTTTTGTATGTTCAGAGGAAGAAACCATTTATCACACCATTCGCTTAGTTTATTGAGATCTCACTAAATTATGACGTTAACACTTCGACCTTCGTCTGGGTAGAATGTATAGACAACTTTGAGGTCGTCCGCAAACATAAAGGTATTACCCTCTTGAAAACAGTGGCATATGTCATTAACATACATAATAAATAATAATGGTCCAATGACTGAACCCTGGAAGACACCACTAGTGATATTTTGAGGACGTCAGAGATATCGGCCTAATTTCACTAATTGAATGCAATCTTTCAAAAACAATCAGAACTACACAGGATAAGGTTGACTGATTTAATTACTGTAGCTGTCCACGTATTTCACGTCATCACCACCGACTTAGTTTCTTCTCGTATATACTCGACTTTATATCGCCTCTTACAGAACACATGTACTTTCCTATGAACTGCGCAAAAGCATTTTGCTGTCAGTGGTGTTCTGAAAACTTTTGCTATCCCTTACTAAGTTGATCTGATATTCCAGTGGAAGTTCTTTGTGAGAAGAGGCTAATGTAGCACCACGTTTTACAAGAAATACGGCGCCCCACTGGCTACTGTGTGTAGGTTGGTACTCTATTTTGGCAGCCCGTTATTTTATCGTTAATAACGGCAGGGTTAAAATGAGCAAGGGGACCAAGTTTCTACGGCATCACAAATTCGTTTTAGGACAAATTTCAAGGGGCTGCAATTTTACTGACTTTGCATCAGCACATCACAAAAAGTATGCGTCGCAGTTTGTAACACACTTCATTTATCTTTAATGTTGTCCCGACGCCTTGAGCTGGTGTCAGTCAGTTCTATCACCCGTTGCTCGCCAAGCGAAAAGTCGCAAAGGCACCACTACCATTTGTAGCACAGCCGGAGCAATAGTGTTTCACAAGTCGTTTTGAAATAAATGTAACATATCAATGCAACATATCAATCTGAGCCTTCTAAAGGAAGTAGGAACTCCAGTTTACGACGACTGCGATCGTTCTGGTGGTCATTCGTGTGATCAGTTTAGTATACCAACCGCAGAACAAAAACGTACCAATTGGTTCCTGTTGGAGGCAGCGAGTCTTTGGTAGTATGAGAAGACTAGGACAGAAGCAGGCGAAACGGCCGGCTAAGTTGGGGATGTCCTCGTTGACGAATCATCTCTTGACATCGAGTTTATCTCGGGAGAAATGTAAGGTAATCTACTGCTCATCATAGGTGCTAATGAAGATGCACTAAAAGTAACTGGCTCGTTAGATGCACTGAAACGAACAGTGCCGGAACAGAAACGACCGTACACTGGGGTTCAAAGACAAACTCTGTGGATTTGTACGTTGGCCCTGGTTGTAATCAGTATCCTCCAACGTAGCTGTCACATTGAAGGATGATTCCTGCTGTCATTTGAAACGTGTAGTGTTTTCAGAGTCACAGTACGTCATGAGATGCATAACATGGAGCACTGTCATCCATTTGCAACTAACGCGTCTAAAGCAATATTCGTTTTAGAGTGAACCTGCGCCGAACTTGACTATACATGGTTTACACAGCCCTGGTAGGGTCTACACTTGAGTGTAGTTTACAGGAGGCCGGCCCCTGTATAAAGAAGGACCATGACCTATTGTAAAGTGTACAAAAGACTACTACCTGTTAGACACTAGAGTTTTGTGGCTTAGTTTGCGTCACATTAATTGAAAATCAAAACCTTCATATTTTCTCTAACAGATGATTAAGATGTGATTTTACTATGATATAAGGAAAAGGAGGGAGTGACTTTAATCTTGATCTATCCTATTCTTTCTGTCAAGAAAGACGGGATGGTTCGTAGGAAATGGAGGGCGAGTTCAACGGCAAAAAATAAATAAATCTCCAGTGGCACGCATAATTTTTGATAGAGCAATTAACCTCTGGAAACTACTGCTGGAAGTAGTGGTTTCAGAGCCTTCACTCGACTTATCCAAGAGATTGAACACTCAAAGCCTACCAGAAAATGATTAACTTAGGCGTTCGGCATACTGATTTTCAAAATATGATTTCATATCTGAACAATATAAATTTGGTGAAGAGTCGGTAGTCAGCTGCTAGAGTACTGCCTTTAGATTTGCGAAACTTTCAGCAGTGTTCTCATAAATTTTTTGTTATGTAGGCTGAGAAAAGGTCATATAGAGTCAACATCTATTATTGAGTAACCTGAAAATTATTGTTAAAGCCGTTTTGTTTCTTCCCTACCAATGTAAAAATAGACTAAGTCTACATTGTCGTTCATCATGGTCACCTTCTGAGATTACAGGAGCCAACTTAATAGCCATTATTTAGACCAAAACCGTCGGCTCACTGTTATTATCAAACGGGACTCGACGACGATTGTCTTCGTGACTACTTTCTCAAAAATTCTCTATCATCTGCATCTTGGTATGTCTTACTCCCAGTAGGCCACGTGAAGCTAATCTACTGACTGCGTGGAATAGTTGAATTCTATCAGGAGAGCACGATTATCCCCAGCCCCCAGCATTTATCTAGCGTAGAACAGTTGAACAACCTACTGTTAATAGTTAGCTCTATTGCATATTATATTCTTAGACTGTACAAAGTATGTCAACACATTTTCAAGTGCGATGCTTGTTGGAAGGGTGACAAATATGGGATTCACAGACCCATTATTCTCTTGGCTAAGAAGTTCACTACAAGAGCGAGTATTTTATACGCGGGTTGACAAAGTCCAAGGTAACTGCCCTGGTTCAGAGGTTTTACAAGGCACAGGACTGGAACCATTACCATTCCTCATTTTCAATAATGACATTATCATCACATTCGTCTCTCGTTGTCTTTAAACGGTATAACCTATATCGAGCATTCATCATGGACGACGATACGTGTAGTAGCGTTAGGTATTTTATGGACTCTACAACCTTCCAGACAAGATAGACAGCATTGTTTCCAATGCACCGAGATGATGTTGAAATGCAGAGAGTTATAAGAAGTGAAGAGGACCCCAAGCTTTCGAATGCCGTTTGACGATGTTAAATGAATTACCTAAAGACAATCGTGTTAAATCCAACATGATGAAATGTTAAGTAGCAAATGCTCAACAACGAAACAGGCACCAGGCTACGTATAATCTATACGGCAACCCACCCTAAAACACATTAACAAAGTGCTTCGTAGGCCCAAAATCTGTAAGCACTCTAAACACCGAAACGAGTCATAATAACGATAAGGCCAAAGTATGTGCTACCCTTCACTTTGTACAGAGAAAACTTAGTGTGCTGACTCCAGACTTCTTCTTGATATTATTTAAAACACATGTTCAGCCTCACCTCGAAAGTTATAGTGTCGGAGCCATGTAAACTAAAACAAGGTGATGAGACGTCATGAAAAGAGTTCAGTATCAAGCAACTAAGCGAGCTACTAGTCTAAAATATACGCAGTGCAATGAGTGTATGTAAGAACTCAGTATCTTTTATCCCAAATAAAAATGAGTAAGGAGAGATTTGGTCTTGATGCGTAAACTAATTCGAGATCCAGACAACCCCAACAGGGGAATTCACCTTGAAAAAAATTTTAATTAACCGAGCAGCAACTTCCTTGAAAATTACTTATCAACAAATGCCACGAACGCTGTTACACGTTTTGAAATGAAGGCACTATTTATTCAGGACATCTTGCTAGCCTCACTTACGACAGCCACACTGGTGTGATGCGACAGGGACTACTATCTGGTACCAAGAATGGGGATAAACTTACGGACTTGATTATTACAAACTTTCACGCATTAATCCTCAATATGCTTGTTATCTTCCTTAAAAAAGACTTTTGTCATTTAACCTGGATTTTTTCTACCATGTAGATAAGGTTTCCACTGTGTATCATCAAGTTACGCCTGTGGTATAACCAAAGTATCGTCCAACGATTAAACCCACAAGTATGGTTAAGTTGGAATCGCAAGGGAATGATGAGTGAAGAGGAAGATATATTTGATTGTAAGCAGAGTGTAAACGGGATTACAACGCCTATGCTGGTTGACCAGAAGAGTTGCCCTGATCCACTAAAGCAAACATTGTCAGTCATATGGTGAAAATTAATATCGTATTAAACATACTGTTGCATAAAGCTATTATTTAGTCATTATTATTATCAATGATGACACCCCACACAACTACTTAGTTAGAAAATTATTTACTTCTACATATGCGTATGCATTTTATTCCAGTGGTTAAACAACCTACCACATGCTTTCTGACTTGTGGTAGCCATATAAGGGCCGACAGTCGAAAAACAGTATAAAGTTCCTAATAAACGTTAAGCTCAAAAAATAGTAAAATCTCCAAGACTGCTTCTTTCATATGATGCACAAACTTTACCTTTTCGGACCGAAAAAATCAAGAAATAAAGCTACAACATCAAGGCGAGAGTGTGATCAAATCAACTGATTTATACAACCTGAACATAAAAATTATATATATATATATATATATATATATTGGATATTGGATATTGTTAGTGCGGCTGAACTGGTGGTATGCACTACTCGGGTCATACGTCCTCGTATGATTGGTGGACAAGCATTTTTAAATTAGTTCGTTTATTTTCGACCAGCTTTTGTGCTATATCAGTTTATATCTCAGCCATCAAGGATGTAGATGGCTTAAGCAGTATATGTATACTATGTTAAGCATTAATCTTTTCTCCTCGGACACACGTGCCGGACCAACACATGAATATAATAAGGGAATAAGTTCCACCTAATTATGGAAGCCTTTAGTGTATTAACCGTCAGAACCATCTTATTCTTCTTTTTTCAATATTTTTCAACTTTGGTTGTTTAAAACTATTTTTTTGCAAAGGGATGTTACTAAGATACTATCACCAAAAGTAGTGGTACATGTAAATGCGTAAATACAATTCTGCCTGTGGGGCTTGTCACATTAACTGTTTTTGGGGTAAACGCAGCATAGGTTTAGGAGAAGTGTCAAATTCAAAATAAAGTAGCCGGATTAACTCGTCCCATATTTGGCCTGAAAACCTACGTAAGGATCGTAGGTCAAAATACTCATTAGTGTTTACAAATTTGCAGTATTATGTAAGTATATAATCCTGCCGTTTACTACGACCACGTTTTACGACGCAGTACGTAAGAATAGATACGATTTAACCATATTTCAAATAATTACGCTTGGTTAGCAATTTATTATTCCCGGTGGCATAAGTTAAATAGCTGTTTAAGACCATGGTTCAAATTACTATTTACGACCTTGTAGTGACGTAACGTAGAGGTCAGGAAAGTAAATACTAATTGTGGTGTTAGTGAGATACTTATCTTACCACTAGTTTTCTGCATCTTTCTAGAACATCTGTTCCATATTTTAAATACGCAAAGTCCCCCAAATATCAGGTGAAGTCTGAAGCCATCAAAACCGCAGGAAAAGACTAGATGTTGGTCAGTTTGGCGTCATTATCTACAGTGATCTCAATACAGAAACAGTAGAAATGCAGGATTTGTTACGAACGGTAATCAACCAACTTCGTGTCAGTTCAATAATGAAGCATTCAGTAAAGAAAAAACTAGGAGACGGAAGTAGTTATTGCAAATCTAGACATTTGTATATGCAACATTTTTAGAGAGACAAAACAGTACTTAAGATTCAAAGAGAAATAAAGTAAAATTATAGACCTTAAGCTAACCTATATTATGGAGTGAAACAATTGCTACGTTACGTCCCCTGTCAGTCAGTAAGCAGCAAGTCAATGCTTATCAGTTTACACGAAGTTTATGGCTTTCAGGTCATTCATAAATTGAGATTGAATCTATTTTGCCTCCTCGATAAACGTTTATTGCAGTAGACTATATTTGTATGCAGGTGTTCTATGTTATCGTAGTAAAAATCGGTAAATACCCTAGCCCTAATCTTTACAGTAAACTCACATTCTGGCCGTAAATCTTGTTTTAATAACGATTTCGTAAAAGAGACGTAACGCGATCTTATTTTGCAATGCTATGCAAGACTCTTCCCCTAATCCTATGTGATGCAGAGTTGTAACCCTAAATACTATTACTCCCAAATCGTATTTTGAGTTCAAAATTTCCTACCCTATTACTAAATCGTATTCGCGACACCAAAGCAAGTAATATGACTCGGGATATAGCTTATTGTATAAATATAGTAATTTAATACGCAGCAATGCTTCCAACCTAAATTCAACAATCCTTTTGTGCAGCCTAATATTACATCTAGCCTTCTTCTTGGTTTAGTGATATTTTCTTCGTTAAAATCACTAGGTAAGATGATTAATATTCAGTATCCCGATTCAAATTACACACCCCGACCTCGGAATAATTTTGTTCATAATTGACTAGGCTACATATTATAGGTTAGCTCTGAGCTTTGTTATCCAGAACCAGAATTAAAGCATTTACAACCTCGTCTGGAAGTTTAAATCTCTTTATATATCTCTGGAGAAAATTTGATGATTTTATGTGCTAGTGTCATGTCCTGATATAATAGTTCCTAGGATCCTTCTGTATGTATACAATAATTATGTATACAATAATTAAGTGCTTAAGTATTTGTATTTATCCAAAGGGATTTAGAGTCAAATATGGAGAACTTGATTTTTTATTTCATCATACTTTTCTCGCTGGTACAGCTACCCACATATTTAGAGATACGGCATTAACATGTGGAATTCTTAAAATGACAAATCACCTATATTATTGAATAAATGTTATTTGTATATTTAAGTGTTAAAGTGCTTCGATTATTTTTTTTTAGTTTTGGCTTAAAAATGACAGCTGCAGTACATATTAGTGAACTTCCTTTTTTAAAGATGATTTTGCATGCCGCCAAGCACCCAGATTGTTCCGTCAACGGTCTCCTTCTAAGTGACCAAACTCACGACTCAAAAATAATCATCATTGACTACATTCCTCTATTCCATTCTGTCTTGAACTTGACACCAATGCTAGAAACAGCTTTATATCATGTAGGTCAAAGTTAATATATATCTCAAAAAACAGGTAGATTCATATTGTACAGCTAAAGGCCTTAGGATCTGTGGATATTTTCAAGCGAACGAACACGTCAATTGTAACACGTAATTCCGTTATTTTTTGCTTTCAACTGAAACAGGCCGACAAATATTGCACTAAAAATTGGAGAGAAATTAGCTGAAAAATGTGGCGCCATTTGCATATTGGGTGTAGGTTACCGCTTTACAATTTCAAAAGTTGTTTGCTTAATAGTTTAAAAATGATGCCTTATGTCGATTGAATGGAAATTACTTTACAGCACTCTGTAAATCGGAATGGAAGTGGAATGAAATAAAGTAAGTTCAAGCTAACAAATATCATTTTTGTACACTCAGGTATACATTCAATCCAAATGTTAATAAAAAGCTAGAGGGAATTTTACATTCAAAAGCTTACAGCCAGATTGTTGATTTTGATGACCATCTGAATGATGTTAACTGTGATTTTCTTAATTTGGAGTTATCGAGATCATTGTGTGCATAAATTAGTTACCATGTATTTCTTTGTAATATTTTCAATCTTTTTTTTAAACAGCATTATCTTAATGATATTATCTCTCATTGTTTTCAAACGGTATAAACACTCACTACATAAATCTTTTCTGCTAAATGTAGTTTTAGCTGTAAACGTATGGAACCAACCATAAAGAAATGCTAATTCGTAGAAAATCCTCAGCAAATGAAGTATTGTTGTCTTTCAGGAAACAAACTCTTGGCAGGGGCATCCAAACCGAAACACGGGACCAGTTCATGAAGTCCTTAACTGTTGGTTTATGTCATGTTGTTAGATGTAGACTACTTGGTTGGGGTCTGCGTGACAATCGCGATTAGTGGCTGGAGGCTCAGGGTTAAATGGCTTAGAATCAGTCAGTGGCGCAGGTGCACTCACTTTTTATCTCCTTAGAGATCATAAATTCCATTGTTGTTTCGTCCTTTGACTTCATTCCTTCCTGAAAATTTGGTTTCGTGTTGCTGTGGTATGACAACTTGGACCTACACGTATCGGGTCCTACGTTGTTCAAGACTTAAAATATAATCTCGATACAAATATAATTGTTAGTGGGATGTAGATCGGATTAAAGCATGCTCTGTGCATGTTCATGATGGCGCATGCCAATTGGCTATTTCTAAACCAATCAGCTCTAGCGGATTATTAGAGATGACTCTAGAAGCTTCTTATATAAATACTGTAAATATATTATCGGCTATTACCACGTTAAAAGCTCAAAAACCGAGAACAAGTGGTAGCGAACCCAACGACTGCATGTTGAAGAAGCATAAACATCCTCGACACATGGTGAAGTCAGTCGAATCTCAATCACCTTCTCTAGTAGCGGCTTTCCAAACAGACTGTGACATTCGGAGAAAGTTTGTTACCATCCAGATTAACGGCATATCAGCTCGTTTTCAAATTGACACAGCATCTGGTGTCACCCTAGTGTCTAGAGAAGTATATAACCTGCTTGGAAAACCATTAATAAAGCCATCTAAGAAAACTGGGAATAAATCGCATGAAAGCGCTAGCACGAAGTTATTTTTACTGGCAGCAATTAGACACCCACCTTGAGCAGCTATCCCGTTCGTGTACTAAATGTGCATTAGCAACAAAAGCATCGCGGAAAGCAGAGCTGCAATTATGACCAATACCACAGTCACCGTGGCAGCGTATAAACTTGGACTTCGCTGGTCTTTTTTATGGACAAACTTACCTTCTGGTAGTTGGTGCATACAGCAAGTGGCCAAAAATCTTCCTCATGGAACATCCAACTGCAAGCTGCGCAGTCAGAAGACTACGTCAAATATTCAGTCGTTTCGAGGTTCCAGAACAAATAGTCAGCGACAACGGAACACAATTTACGTCTTCTATCTTCTCTGAATTTTGTCGGCAGAGCGGAATCAATCATGTCCAAACACCTCCATCCCATCTTCAATCAAATGGTCAAGTAGAACGCTTTGTTGATACATTTAAAGATACTCTGAGAAAGTCAGAAGGGGGAGGTGACCCGTGAAGAGATCTTAGAAAGGTTCTTTCTTATCTACCGTTCCACATGGAACCCTCGGACAACTAACGGGGTCTCCAGCGGAAGCGTTACTGGGCAGAAAAATACGGGCACATTCCGATAGCATTCGTCCAACGCCAGCTCTTGAGCCGCAACGAAACGTAACGATGGAGAAACAGTTCAATCGTCGTCAGAGGGCACAAAGACGATTGTTCACTGTGGGTCAAAAGGCACTTGCTATGAACTATCGAGGAAAGCATCCTACGTGGATAGCTGGTCGGATCGTGCAAAAGAAAGGAAATGTGGTTTACGAGGTGTCCGTTGGCTCAGGTCTGGGGGCGTCATGCGAACCAACTGAAATCAACCTGGATCGCCAACGACGAGACGCGACAGATTACCTCCCGATGTTCTGCTGGACAGATTTGAGACCAAAGCACCTGAAACAGACAGGACAGTCGCTGTGCAAACGAAGGATGATACCATTTTCTTATTACCTAGAAGGTGGACAAATAGGAAGCACAAAGCAGTTTAACGGTTGCAGGTGAATCCTAGCACCAGATCCTACGAATCTACTCAAGGGGGAGGTGTTAGTGGGATATAGACCGGATTAAAGCATGTTCGTGATGGCACACGCTGATTGGTTATTTCTATAACAGCCAGCTATAGCGGATTATTGGAGAAGACTATTAGCTTCTTATGTAAATATTATAAATATATTAACGTTTCTCTAGCTGTGAATTCCTACTTTTATCTACCCTTGTTATTTGGAATACAATTTCATTCCTGTTCAAACGTGTTCTGAGTTGGGGTCTTGTCAAATGTTCAGTTTCTAAAAATACTAAGCAATAGGAGTAGCTGGGTCGTTATAAGCACAAAGTTATAACAATTATTATTAAAGATTCTCTTTTGATATAATACAAAGTAATCGACATTCAGATAGTATATAAGTAGATATTAATATTCAATATCGAGATAATGAGAAAATGGATACATCAAGTCAAAGAGACATCAACTACCAGTTTAGATGTGATAACTAGTGATGTTATTCAACTGGCGGAACTGACATAGGCTGAGGAGCCGTGGTTAAGGCATTTGACTTCGAAACTCTACCTGAATAGTACATTTAGTGAAAGTAACACTAGCTCGAAACGCTAATAAACGATTCAAGAAGTATGAGACTTAATGTATGTAGGGAATCATCACATTTATAATGTACGTCGATTTTATCTCTAATAAACACAAGGTCCTAACAGTTATTCAGGATAACTGTCACGAAATTACACATCAAATATCATTGTAGGATACTTGTCCTTTGGAGTTCATTTAGTGGTTTCGAAAAGCCCAAAGCAAAGATGATAGTTGTTGCAACACAGCTAAGACGCAATTCAAAGCATTTTATTATTACTATATAGAAAGTACATCAGGTATCCTACGTAAAAAACTTAACAGGACTGGTATTCATATTTTCAAATAATTTAGAGTTGTTTTAGATGAAGGATTGTTGATCAAATATCATAAAATGCATCCCTTACGCCAAGTAGGTAAGTCAGAGTAAACAGTTACAGTCAATCAAGTCAAATATTGAGAGGTAGGCTCCCGATGGTTGTTTTGCATCCACTAAAATGGCAGTGCTTATCAGTGTAAACGATCATTGTAAGCTCATTGTATAGGTTAAACAAATAAACTTTGTTCATTGAAATAAAACTTGTGATAACACTGATTTAAGACCTGATGAGGTTACGTGGGAGCTATAAGATTGATCCTTTAGCAGTCAGAGTACACTAGGAATATAACGTAAAATACTTGATAAACTTTATTTTTCATGCTTTGTAGTATGTATGCATTGTTTTATAATTAAAATGAATTCCCGGTCAGTGCTGTATGGGCGTTCCTTTCAAGTCTGACGGCACGTTGGTTACGATAACGATGACGTTCTGCTTTCCGCCGAAGACTCGTAAGGTCAGTAATCGCAGCTTGAAAAGATGAGTTCTTTTTCAGTGGGACACGTCCACCCAACATAAGAGTGTTTAAATCACGTTCTCCTGCTGCTAATAATTCCGAAATATTAATTGCTACAGTTTTGTCATCATCAACATCAATCAAGTCATCTAAGAAACTGTCATGCTCTTCAGGTGCGGGTTTACGTGGTTTATGACGTATTGGATTCGATATAGCCAACAAAGGAAGATCTTCAGATTCTTTTTGGGATTTTGAATGTATTACACACGAAGGATCAGATTCATTGATATCATTTGCACTGAGATTAATTGTTTGGCCACATGCAGGAGAAGCTAATACATGTGGGTACATATTACGATCAGCGGCAAATTCGACAACATGAAGTCCCAGACTGTTAGCTAATTCTTCATATGTTTTCTAGAAACAAACGTTATAATAGTATTATAAGTATGCGCGACAAAGATTAATTTTAAAAAATTACCTTAGTACATAAGTAACTGTAAACATGTTTTCCTTTGAGATAGTATTATGCTGATATATAGTTTTTAGCAAGACCTGTCATAAATAGTCTTAACATATTTAAAGAACAGTAGGTTCGATTTTCCTTCGTAAAATTGTTAAGGTCTAATGAATAAAGTGGTGTGCTTGCATAATATACATGGTTTGACCAAATAACTCAGTGACTATCGGAAAGAGCGGATTATGCAAATGTATGTGAACTATGCAGTTAGATTTAGAGTTGAGGATGGGATTTGACCTCGAACAAGATGATCTCGTGTGCTGTTAGGGGCGAGGGCGGTTTTCACTTCCTGGCTGCCCACACCATGGAAGGGTATTAATTCTTGAGGTACCTGAGAAGGAAACTGGATTAGTATTGGTCATAGTAACCTGAAAGCGCGATCGCAGAGCCCAAGGGGCAACTGCTTGAGGCCGATCACGAACGACCTTGTTATGGGAAGTTTTCGAAGTGCTAGCTCCGTTCTTTAAAAGGCCTTACTGTCGGAGACGGAAATCCGTGGAGTAAGGTGAGATGTGACATTTTCAGGGTCGGCCTTTTCTAACCCCTCCCTTCCTTTGTGAGAAGGCAACATCGCTGCAGATGCTGGTTATCCGAGGGAAACACCTTACTGCTGTCACACCCCGCTGCAGCCAGCAGTACGACTTCGCCCTCAGATCTTAGGTTGCTGCCTTTAGTCTTACCGCTCTCCAACAGACCTGCTTGACATGGTAGGACCTAGAGGAACAAGCGTCCCAGCCAATATAGCTCGGTTGGGTCATCACGATAGGCAAGCCCGACCACCACGTCAAGGTAGCAGCTACGGTCGGGTGGTTAGATTACACTGAACCGAGTATCATCATTATGAATTTATGATGAAAAATAGTTTCTTTTTCACGTGTAACAATTAAGTTTTGTAGTTTCGTTTCACGTTCAATTTCGTCTGATTTCTGATAAACAAATGAGAATTTAATTGCGTGCTCGAATCCCAAACACTAAGCGTTGGGGAATTCGCCAAATTTGATTACTAACAATTTATATTTTACATAATCTCAGTGACTTTATTTTGTTGATTCGTAATCGGATCAATTACAGCTAGCTTGTATCAGGAAATCTATTCACAGGTAGTTGGAGGGAACCCAAAACACAAGTTTCATGCTATTTGACACCTGTCTGTAAGGTATACGTGCAATCATGAGGGGACTAGTTTCATGAAAGACGTTACCACTGAACTATCCTGGATACTGACGCGTTGTAGGATTGAGGTATGCACAACGGATTTATATTTAAAGAAAAAAGTAGAACTAAGATTTTATTTCTGAAATAAACTATAGACACTTTGAAGACAGTCTTCGTAAAATGAAATAAGTTTTAAAAACAGCAGGAACTAGACCTGTGTTTTTATCAACCAATAATTTACAGACAGAATATATGTAACTAATGTACCATTGTTGGCGCTCTATAGAAGAGTCAGTTTTAGATTCAGTCAGCAATTAATATCATAGTGCACTAATGAGTAGTTCAGATTCAATGAAACGACCAATCATAAGTGCATTATCAATTAAAAGTAGCGTAGTATCTGACACAAATGTTCATCAACTTAATTTACCACACCACATTATAACATCGGAATATAAAGCAAAACAAGGAGGGTAGTAGTATCAGGTTTAGTACAAAAGATTAGGCATAGATATGACTCTGAAAGGATGAGTCAGGAAAATAAAAACGAAGTTCGAAACATCTATGTTAAGTTATCTGAAGTCTCCAACCAATCATTACTATAATTAAACGAACTTCAATCAAGTATTCTGTATCTATCAATACAATTCAGACCAACAGTCAATGACTTGTTGAACTGGTGTCAGTTTTGAATTACACAGTCCTACTCCTACATCAGGTAGCATTATGTATCAAGGTAGATGGTGGGTTTGACATACATAGTACATATCTTAACCATCTTAATCAACTAAGTCATCAACTGACTTACTAACTTTTAGCGTACTATGTGACTAACCTCAGCATTGCTTACTCGATCGTTTTACAATACACAAGTTATGTTTCGAAGGTATTTGAGAAAAAACATGTAGCGTACGCATCTTTTCTACTTTCAAAGATCACAACCACAGGCTAATGCAGAGGATTGCCGAGCAGTATACTCATCCCTTATTTAGCAGTTAGATATCCCGTCTCTCACTTTGATTGACCAAGTTATACCACATACATAAACTAGTGGAAAAAATGCTATACAAAACGAATACACATACCTGTTGACCTAATAAACGTAAAAAACCTCTAGTTATTGCTTGGTAATTTGTTGTACTACCTTCAACTTTAGCATACATATCTTTAATACCAATAACATTACACAATGTTCTAATCATACGATGACATATTAAACCAGCACCTTAGAAACAAAATGTGTAAAAAAATTATAATAATGATTTGTTTAGAACATATATGCAATAGAGTGATGGGAAATTATTTAAACCTTAGGATTTTGATAAGTTGTGCTGCTTAGGAAAGAATGTTAGTTTCTATGCCCTTAAGCGCCAACTAGTTTGAAGGCGATTCTCATCACGAATTAATATCCTTCGGCTGTAGAACTACTAAGTAATGCGTCATAAAGCCTCTGTTTCGTTCTAATCTCTTTTTAGAAATTAAAGCTGAGAACAAACCACTGGATTTTTTAAGTAGTGGTTTAAAGGTATAACGCGATCAATTTAACATTATTGGTAATATCTGTTCCGTAAAGTGAAGTAATTATGGGATGTATGGCCCACTTCGGACTGATAACTACCTTAACGCGTGATGTTAATATGATTGTGAATAGATCTGAAGAAAGCTACATATGATCAAACCAAGATATGACATTAATCAATGAAGTTACTGACTCGTTCATGTTAGCAAGTGTAAACTACATGACTGACATTCGCTCGATTAATGCAACAAGTGTTTGGAGACACTAAGTAGATGCAACAATGTTCCAAGCAGTTACTAATTTATTAGTTTTGGATTTTCTATTACCCTGATGCTTAAATTGAAGCACGACTTACTCTTACTGGCACTAAAGACTACAGAAGGAACATATTTGTAACCCCCCCCAAACGTTATGTAAAAGAAAGTTATTTACTGACACTACAATAATGAGAGTGAATACGTAGTCTTAGTAAACAAAATTGAATATATAATTTCCTCACCACGAAACTAGTCGTTGTCATTTTGCTAGCTAACAACCAAAAACAATTAACTGTCCCTATTTTTAATGAAGATGAAGGAGTGGACAACTAATTACGATCAAACATTATTTGTAATGGTTAAACCGTCCGACTTTCAGTCAATGGTGCTCATTTAAATTACATTCCAATTACATTAGTAGAATTAAGCTAATAGTTTTAAAAATTCTAATACCATGGTAGTGTTAAGTTCTTTGACAATATCATAGGCAACCATATTATATAGATCTATGGTAACATTTCAAACAATAAAACTGAATGGTTCATTATTGGATTCAATAGGTAGCATCAATCTCGTCAATACTGCAGGCACTTTTTGCAAGCAAGTGTTAACCAACATGAAAACTAAGTTTCTTCCCGATTACCTGAAACTTCCGAAATATGATGCACATGATACTAAGTCACTTAAACTGGTGTTTGTATTACAACTTGATTGGTACAATTCGATCACAACTAAGAAATAAGAATATACAGAGAGCTTCATGATTAAGCCATCTAGCTCAAAGAAAATATCATTATATGAGATGGAAATCTCCCCCCCCCCCAACATTTCAAGATTTCATTATGTTAAATAATTATATTCAAAAATAAAGCAATCATAGTTAAAACTCACCTTCAGGTAAAGGAGATGCATAAATTTTGCTGTTCCATTCACAAATATGTCCAGCATGCCATACTGTAAGGTTGATTACAAAAAAGTCCTAAAGTATTTGAATAACTAAGGAATTATCTACATATAATGATATATTGACTCTGCAGTTCGGTTTTCCAATAAGGTTGTATTGTGGTTGGCTATGGGGATCTGGGAAGCACAATTCTTAGCAAACAGAACTATCCGACTGAATATACCTGTATCTGTATGAACAGGGCTAAGAATTGAACCCAGTACCTACTGATTAAAATGTAGACATCCTTTTATGAATCATGTATATATACCATGTTAGTTGCTGGAGAAGTAGATGGGGAGAAAATTAGGGGCCACCAAACTAAAACTTGGTACTGGTCCATGAAGTCACTGACGGCTAGTTTGAACAGTATTGGTAGATACATATTACTTAGTTGGTATCCGCTCAATCATTGGTTGAAGACAATAGATGATATGGTTCAGAATCAGTTACAATAAAACACGTAAACTGGCTTTATTCTCATCTAGACCTTAAATTAATAATGAACTGAGCACTAAGCCCCAAATATGTTCAGTACTTATTTAAAATAGATAAAGTATGATATAAGTTGGATTGTGACTGGCAATGACTGACCAGCTTCAGTCTATAACAAATCAACGGGAATATACAAGTTCATCCTAATACATAAAGTATGACTTTGTAAATTAAATTGGAGGGGTTTTGTTACTAATTTACTACATTCTTCGACAATTAATTATTCCGATAAGTCTGTACATATTATGCTGCAAAGAAATATTAACTTCGTAATGAATTCAACGAAAACCATGAGGTTCGGTAGATCAAACTAATATGAAACATATTGTTCTGATTAAGTATGAAATAAGCTACATCTAACTGGCGATTGTTAATTGAAAACTACTCCTAGTAGTTTTGTAACAGTAATACCACTAAACTTATGTGTAATGTCACGAATTCAATGAGTAAAAGAGAGCGTAACTATTCAGTTGGTCAAGCAGAAAAAGACAGAATGATGGAATGAGCTTCAAATGAAGCGGCTCAATTTCAAGTGGTCAGACTATAAATACGTCGCTTATGACAACTCACTTTAGATATAATCTAGAATCAAACCAGTAAGGATCTTATGGCTTTCTTTCTTTTATACAAATACTAAGATGGTTTCTGGGGGTGGGACGGTAGTTTTAAAAAGCTGACTAGTGAAATGCCTGACTTCATTTGAGGTACTGCACAGATTTTTCGGGATACTGAATAATGATCACAAAAGTTGTCATCATCATCAGCAACGTAGAACCGGGCACAAACGCCCGTAGGTTCAAGTTGCCATACCACACTAGCACTACGAGATTATTGAGGTAGCGTATAGACAGAATACAAGAGGGAAGAGTAAAGTAAAGATGTCCGGAAAATAACAATAGAATTCGAGATCTAGATGAAGTTAAAAAGCGAATACACTTGGGCCACTGTGACCGATTCTCAGCCATATCGCCTAGTGTCTCCAGCCATTTGTTGCAATCGTCACGCGGACCCCAACCAGGTAATCTACATCTACCTACATGGCTTAGACCAGTAGTCAAGGACTTCATGGGCTGATGCCATGTTTTGGTTTGGCCGCCCCTAACCTTCCATCCTACTTCAGCCCTAGCCAACATCTCACGACGGGGTAGACGGTGGTCGGGCATTCTCAATACATGTCCCAGCCATCTCAGTCGATGAAGGTTAATGACCTCTTCGACTGACTTACCGTGTTTCCCAAGAACCTTTTGTCTAACCTCACTATTACTAATCCGGCTATTCCATGATATACGAGTGATGTTACGAAGATTCCTATGGTCAAATATCTGGAGTCGACGCATATCTTGAGTCTTCATGGCCCACGTTTCGCAGCCATATGTTAAAATGGCGCGGACTGCTGCTCAGTACACCCGGCCTTTCGTTGAGACACGGATATCTCGTCTGTGCCACAAGTGCCGTTCACAAAGTTGTAAAATCTAATGATTATGATAGATTTTATACTTCAGTTTAGGCTACCACTTGTTGTATATACTAGCTTGCTGAACTCGAATTTCCAACTAGCTCTGATACATGCAGTACTGCTGTAAGCCAAGCACACGAATTTATGCCTAGTAAATGAGATTATAGAAGAATATACATACAATCAATAAAACATACATGTCCTTCCTTCTTTAAGTTCAAAAGATATAATATTTTGGGCAGCACGTGATTTAGCACGTCGAACAGCAGACATTAAAGTTAGGGCTCTTGCTTTACCAACACCACATAAACCTTGCCCGTTACCAGTTGCAACAAGAACTGAAAATCGGCGATAACGTCCTTTCGTTGCTGTCATTGTAGCAACAACCTAAAAATATGAAAATAACTAGCTTCTGTTCAACTTTTATTATCAACAAATAATTTACAATACAAATGGCAACAAAAGGTCGTGTTTTTTTGATTGATTTGAGCGAATACTTTAGTACTTCTAATGACCGCTTTTATCAAGAGAATAATTCACGTACAAAACTTTGATCATTAAAATAGTAAATGGCTACTTAATTGGCTCAATGATCTTATTTTGCGAGACGATAAAAGTCAACAGTTACTATTTTAGATAAGGCACAAGAGTAATAACTGCATTTTACATTGTCACCTATTATAATGCATGATGTTAGCTGGCGTAAAAGTAGACTGAAAGGAAGTTGTGGTTAGCCAAACCAAAACGTAATATTAGTTCATGAAGTCACTAACTGTTAGTCTGGGACAGGTTAGTAGATGGAGACTGAAGTTAAGGTCTGTGGGACGGTTGTAACAAATAGTTGGAGACTATAAGTGACATGGCTGAGAATTGAAGATGAATTCACAGTCTTCTTCATAGATTCCAGGTTTTAGAATTCGCCTGTACTTTTTTACGTGAATCCATTCCATTTTCAGAAATCATCACTACCGAATCATTTTATGCTGCTCCTTATAAAAAACAACAACAAGTACTACTACATTCATCATAATAACTTGACCTCGTTGTGTTGGTGTAGTATAGCAGCTACATTGCTACAACAAGAGTCAAGAAGAATAATTAAATTTGAAAAACTACCTTCCAGAAGATTATTTAATATATTTCGACTGTATGTGGGGTAGACATTTTGTTTCTATTATCTTCATGTTCCCCATCGATCTAATCTTTCATTTGACCTACTAAATGTTAATTTATAGTTTTTCCCTAACGATCTACGGCTAATTAAGTGTACGTTTGATGCCAGTTTTCTATCATTATTGTCCTCATGTGGTATTGATATTATTATTTCAATTGGTCTGCTGCATTGTATATACATGAAATGGTATATGAAGTAAATGATCTTTAACCCATGTTACTGGACTGCTGGCTCATTCAAGTGTTCGTCATTCTCCTTCGCTGGCCTGAGGTTAAAGACATCAAGCTAAGAATACACAGTTGTTGCCAAAGGCCGTATATTATTTGGTCATCTACCAAGGTTGTGTCTATTGGTTAGCTGAGGTTTCATCAATAAGAAATCGACCGGCCAAAGGTAACAACATACATACACGAGATCAAATAAATACAACACACCTTAAATAACATTAAACTAAACCTAAATGCTTAATTAGCTATACAAAACGACAGAAATAGTTAAGTAAAGTGTAGGAAGTTGTTATTTGTGGGACAAAAGTTGACTGTGATATATACGGAAAACATAAAATTATTGGTCGAGCAGTGGGACTTAAAACGTCCTTCTCGACCTATCTAAGATTCGTCAGTTAAATGTACCTGCACCCCAAAATCGATGCTCGTACAAAAACTCGAACGTAGTACGTTTAGCTTCAAACATTCAACGAGCTACCCAATGAAGTACTGAATTTTGATAACCACTAACTTGCTAAACGGTTACATTTTGATTATTATTAGTAACAGTTTAGATCATCGTATTTCTGATCAGTCTTCGTTGAGAAATTAACATCATGGGTGGATTGATTTAATAAGGCTTATCTTAATTCAGTTCTAAATATAAATTAAAATCCCTTCCAATAATGATAAAATTATTTCGTTGAAATAAAACTTACTTTCGACTCAATGACACGACAATCAAAATCTGTAAGATTTGGTGTTGGCGGACCAACAGACTGTCCTCCCAATCGACTTCCTGTCCAACCACGTTCTATAGGAGCCAATTTCGCGCGTTTCTTTTTTATAGCAGATTTATTACGAAACGTCTCCAGCTTTTTAAAATACTCTTCGTTATAATCGCCCTATGCGAAAAGAAGTATCGTGATATTTTTTATATTAATTAAAATGAACACTTTTAAACGTCTTTTTGATAAACTGGAGTATAAAATAAAATAATGGAATAAAATCCTGCTTATTAAATTTTAGCTATAATTATAAACTAACTTTATATGAACCATTGAAAATCAGAAACCAGAGGGATTTAGCTCAGTTTACAACTCTACAATCACGTCAAGAATTTAACCTAGGACGTTGCAGTGAGCATAATGTCTTGAAACCACTTAAACAGTATCGAATGCTACATGCTTACCACCCGATCCTATCAATCGTATGTGCCTCGATGGCAATATGACTGAACTTCACGAGTCACAACTAATCACAAGAACTCTGGGGACCCCTCCAAAAATTAGTCACGAGTAATCGGAAAAGCATTTACAAACTTTATTTTGTTAGTTGGAATATACATCACGAACATAATAGTACACATCAGTGGCCTGTGATACTGTCACATACGGTCTGAGAGAAGTAGTAGCTGTGATTAGAATCATCGACTTCGACCATTAAGTAAAAGAGTACGAATTCTACTACACTTCTTTTATTTTAGTAATCACGTACTGTACACTAGGTCTCATAAGAATAGTGTGCCCCAAAACTGATTATATAAACCTGAACTTCCTACTAAATTATATATGCCTTAGAAGTATCATCTAAACAACATTATTAGTAATATTATGTAAGTGCCTTCAAGTTAACCCTGGAAAAAGTAACAATTGACTAGAAAATTAAAGTGAATATAGTTTCAAAGACACTACAAATGGTCCGGTACAAGAAACTTCGAATTACATCAGCTTTAGTGAGTGCAAATATAATTATCAATCGCTTCTTGGTAATTCACTATTCCTCATTTATGAAAATCCATACTGTTAAAAAAAGTAAGTTGGGTAGATTCACATTTGTCAGGTTTGTTAGCAGGACAAGTAAAACGTGCTACAGTTGGCACAGTATTACGAAACGATTCCGGAAATTGAAAAAAGGATGTAGATATTCAGCCATAAATGTCTAACGCACTGTTTACGTTTGGTTGGATCACTGAATGTGAGGAGCAAAGATTCTCTTAAAGTAAATCGAAGATGAGCCTGAAGCATTAGTAATGCTTGAAATGTATAACGTATTTCACATGGATGAAATATTAAGCTGAATCTTATCCATGAAGTTTTGTAAATTAATAGAAGCATTAGTAGTAACATTGTCCAAGAGTTAGAAGCTATGTTAGTTCTATGTCTCTTGAGAAACTAGTGTGATATTTAGGGCCGTAATAACCTGAAAGTCGGCAGGAATTTTACTGGTTAACGCTATCAGATGATTTTGTTTTGGAATTATGTGAACGCTAGCATGACTCTATTTGATCGTCCACAGTAATAATGTTACTTACATGTACCACGAATCGCTTCATGTTCTATGTCGTACGTATCGGTTAATATGTAGAGATTTTATCGTCAATCTGGACCTCAGGTTCAAACACTGAGTTACAAATTTTCTCTACAATGTCGCAGGTTATTTGAGATTTTGTTGATAGTTTGCTACTAAGTACTAGTTAGCAGTAAGTCAAAATGTAAAACCTGGTACATGAGTACATCAGTTCAAGTTGACATGCCCATTAGAAGACAGATTAAAATGTCATACCAAGTCCCAGAAGAGTGGAGTTAGTAACTGAATTACTATTAATGGACAGAGTAAGAGATCGAAGACAAGATTTAAGGAAACATAATCCAATAAAAAAGCTGGAGGAGGACAAAGGATGAATGCACCTGCGCCATTGCCAACGATTTTGACCCATGTCACCCAAAATCTCTAAACACAATCATCACGCGGATCCCAAACAGGTAGTCTGTACCTATTAACATGGCTCAACCCTATTCGGCAATGACTTCATTGGCTAGTATAGTGTTGTGGTTTGGCCAATCCTAGCTTTTTTCCAGCTTACTTCTACACTATGCAGCATTGCTCATCAAGATAGGCGTCGGTCAAGTACACGTAACACATGCTCTAACCTCCTCAGCTGATGAAGATTTACTACTTCATTAATCGATTTACCATATTTACTTAGTACTCTATTCCAAACCCATGTATTGCTTACTCGGTGGTCTTAGCAAACACTAGTAATGCTTCGAATACTTCTATAGTCAAATACTAGTAACTTACGATCATAGATGTCTTTGAAGTAAATCTGCCCCTAAACGGAAAAGCCGTTAAGTCACGTCATAGCTGTTATGAACTTACGTCACTTATGGAGTAGAAGACATGTTTGTTTGCAGATCGAAGAGCGAATATACTGAGCAGAGACCCAATGTTTTACAATACACATATGAAAGGTGTCATTTAGATGACGATCGTAGGTTAACATTATTTTATAATGGGTGTACTCAGAACACTGCTATTGAAATCATCGAATAAGTAATGCTAGATTTTAGCACAGAGTGCTATGAAAAGATGGAAAACCATTTGATTATGTTGTTAATCTTGAGTGACTGAGGTTGTTGAAATAGGTATGATCTACAACACTGGTGACTGGTGTTGGGTTAGAGTGGAATAAATGTGGCGTGAGTTCACGAAATCGTTGATCCTGAAGAGGTAGGTGCAAGCCACTTGGTTCGGGTGTGAACAATTATTGTAACTAATGGTTTGAGACACTGACTGGCCTCGTTTAGAACCAGTCAATCATTAACAACGTAGAACCTGGCATATATGCCTATAGGTTCAAGTTGCCATACCACATTAGCACAAGATGAAATTTGCAAGAATAACACGACAGTAGGAGGAATAAAGTAAAGGCATATATAGAAGAGCAATAGAACGGAAGATTTAGATGGAAATAAAGAGTGAACACACTTGTGCCATTGTGACTGATTATGAGCAATGTCACCCAGCGTCTCCAGCCATTAGTTGCGATAATCACGCAGAACAGCAACCAGGTAGTTTGCATCTACCAACGTGGCTCAGATAAACAATCAAAGACCCCACTGATTGATGCAACGTTTTATTTTGGCCGCCTTGTGCCTTTTTACACCCTACTATGCCAGTAAACTTTGCGCGGAGAGGTAGGAGGTGGTTGGGTGTATGTACCAACCATCTCGGCTAATGAAGATTTACGACTGATTTGCTGTGGACAATTATAGAGGCTAGTCGTTTAGACACTACATTAGTATTCACCATTTTCTTACCTTAAATACTGAGCTTTGTGATTTTTGTATACTCCGCTTTCAGTCAACTAATTCACTCCTTGTGAATCAAATTCCGTCTAATCTTTTTTCCTGCAATTAACGTTACTGTTACTACCTTGGCATTCATCTTGCTGTGCTGGAGTGGCAACTTCGACAAATGCACATACAAGTGCTGGGTTTTATGTTATGCATAACTTACTGACTGACGCGCCTAGTGAGCCCTATCATCGCATCATTAAAGGAACAGTACTTGTGGAGATTAAAACTTATCACCGACATATTTGCCGTTTAAATTATTTGAAACTTAAAAACTTCAAATGCAACTTTAGATTACAGAAAGTACGTTTTAATGCTTTAGATTTGTATCATAATTTAAGTGCAGCAGTTTATATTAAACAGTTGTAAAACAATAAACAAGTGTACCATACAATATTTTGTAACTTATGACGTATTTTAGTGTACTAAACACAAACTATAGGTAACAGAATATAATAGGTTTTTAAAATATGAGACTATTAGGTCAGATTTAATATTAAGCTGTTTAAGAGAAGAACAGTTGATCTTAGAGAATTGTTTACCTCTGTTTAACGAATATGTGCAGTGCAAAGGATAATCTTTGGCGACAGTTCTCCAACGCTATTAAGAATTGTTATCGACATTTACAAGCATAGTCAAATATTGTAAACAATCGACCGTTTTGTAGTGCTTCTCAGTAACTTAATACTTACTTTCTTGATAGTTGAGGATAAATCAGCATTAAGACCAGGCCAATTAATACAAGCTTTGCCAACACCTAGCTTTTGCCCCTTATGAAGATCAATTTTCGGTCTTGTAACTCTGCGTTTTCCTCTTGCACGTCGTTTTGATCCTCCTTTTGGTCCAGTTACACCTTCCCATAACATATCACTTGGATAATTGCTGAATATAGTACTATAGCGACACGGAACACGTATTACCGGTGAAGAAGCATGTGTATTGTATGACAAAGTGGAAAGCTTTGCTACCGGTGGGCACAAAATAGGTGTAAATAATCCTGATAGTCGACGATCCACAGAAAAGAGTCTGATTCCACATGAATATGCAGTCAGTGATTTGGACAATATACCAGTCAGACATCTTAAACCCATCATTCCCTTGGAGAGTTTCTTCTATAATGAAACGAGTGTCGGTATATAAAGACTATGCTGGATCATAGATATAATCATAGGAGAACAAGCAACCTAGAAGAAGGAAACTAGTACTTCAGACAAGCTAATTTAAGATGTACTATATACGATCATGCAACAATATGCAAGTATTACGTTATCTGTTGCTACTTTCCAGTCATAAGCAAAATATGATCTTTGGATGTGACACGTTAAAATACAATTGAGGTTTTTGGTACGTAGACGTACACCTCATTTTGTAGGTGAGTCTACTAGTTTTATAGAAACAATTGCATTTCCTTATGAGGAATACTTTTAGACATAATTTAATATCCTACCAATTGTATATTTCAAGAAACAGTGCATCGAAAAGTTTGTGGTCATACATGCAATTAAGGTTGAATATAGCCAAGGTGGAGAAATTAGAACCTGGTACTCATTATCGAGCACAAACAAAGGGAAAAATAACGTCTTATGTGACCAACAAGTCCAAATATGCTTGCTTACCAATAAATATCGGTAAGGTGCATGATAAAATAGACAAAATACGCATAAATAACACTGAATGACGACAAAGGTGGAATTTCACTCTGTTGACTAATAGGCTTTATGGCAAGATGTTAAGAATGCCGTAGAAGTACATCTATCAACTTTTATCTCTTCACTCACGGCTAAGTTTATGGAGAAATACTATGGACAGACAGTTAAATACAGTTTGCTAGATCTGCCCACTTTTACTTCAAGGAACCTCTCCAAAAGCTTTTTAGGGAATGGTCTGTCTGATCAGGTAATTAGCTTGATCCAATTACGAAGCACAGACCCGTGTATTCGGCCAAGTGGAGGTAGGATTTGTCTTGTGGAGACATGCTCGACTCAGATTAAGATAACATAGCTTCGTTTGATGAAATACAGATGTTGAATACCGGGTATATCTGTTTATCAAAAGTTGAGTATACTGTATTGCAACTCACGCTACACTATTTTATAGCCTGTATAATATATTTGGTAGCTATTGACATGACTATAAACGGGATAACTAGGCCAATGAGGTTTGCAATTATAGCAAACAGCATATTGAAAACAAGGAATCCCAAAACGCACGTCACTACTATATATGAAAAAAAAACGTAAATAACTCAAGAGTAATCTCAATAATAGCACATGATTAGTGTAAATAAACAAGTCAACGAATAAAATATTTCACGCAAACCTTTCACTGAGTACACTGTGCTCATAGACTGTAGTTTTGGAATGATAAACACTTTTGTGAATTATCAGTATGCAAAATATCTAATGTATACAGTTCACACGTAGTATGACCCAGATTACGTGGGACAACCGGTTTTCGTTGACTGGATAAATACTAATCTAGAAGTATCAAAACAGATGACATGCAACTAAAGGAAAAGGGTGAAATTAAACTTCGCCAACGAACTTGAGAAGGCCAATGAGAATCAAGTTATTACTTGTAAGGTCGCGCGCGCATTTAAGTTCAAAATGCTTACTTTAGATCAGCTTATTGCAATTTCTAATGAGGACATTATTATTTCTAATCTACAAGCTCTCATACTACTTCGTAGAGAGTTCAATTTGTGATTGTGGCCTCAATATGACGCAAATACAACCCACAGACAGTCGAGATGGAGTAACCTTTCGTTGCAATGGCTGCTGGCGAGAAATATCGTTAAGAATAGGTAGTTCTTTCAGCAAGTCTAAACTGATACTGAGGCTAACCTGCATCTTAGTTGCATTGTGGGTTATACGGTTGCCTGTCATTCTGGCATCGTCTCTTACAGATATAAGCGAAGTATCAGCAGTGCAATGGTATCAGCACTATAGAGACGTATGCTCAGGAATCATGTTATGCTTAAATCTGTTACTGGGAGGCATCGGGAGAATCGTTGAAATCGATGAAACAGCTGTTAAAAAGAGAAAATATAATAAAGGAAGATCTGTAAAAACCGAATGGGTAAGTAATAATTGCTTTAATCTTACTGGTAGGTTCATGGTATTTACGACCGAACATTAAGAAAGGGACATTTCCATTATGTCTCAAATCAAACTGCGAGGACCCTGATACCAATAATCCGGAGGTACGTTCAGCCTTTTGTTCCTTTGTTCCTTTTGTTTCAAGGTCGTGCCTATATTATAACTCACGATGCTTACGTTAGACCAGTTGGTTGCAATGATACTTGCAGTGGAGTTACCTCGAACTGTTCCACTTTTTGTGAGGAAAGATCAACATGAATGAGTTGTTTTTTAATGTCTTTCTATTAACACTGAGGCAAATGTCAATGTTAGTTGTTTTATAGACGTTGAAATTACCTGTAACACTAGCATTGACACCTGTAAATGTGAGCAGGGTGTCATGAGTTTAGTGGCATCAATATTGACGAGAATTTGATGGGAAGTGATATTATGACCCTAGTTATCTTTGGGAGAAGTCAGTAGAAAATTTAAAAGTGATGAAAGAGCCAAAAGGAAACGGAATTTGATAGAGGAGGAGGCACTATAACGGAATATGTAAGTACTAATATTTTTAACCCAATTGTCAGGTTTTCAGCATTTATGATAGATCTAGAAAGAGATGTTTCCAATATGTCCCAAACAGAATGCTTTCAACGTCCGTTTCGATTATTTAAACATACGTTCTTCCAGGAACGACTATGTATACAGATAATTATAAAGGTTACTGGCTTGTAAAGGGACTTGGATATGTGCACCGTGCCGTCATCCATCGAAAATATTTCGTTGACCCGGCTACTGGTGTTGTGCTTAATAATTATCTTTCTATTTGCAGCTCGGAAGGCTGTCTTGTAACCAGGGTAACATTGGTTCTGTGAAATCCATGGTAGCTGCCTAATGAATTAAAGCCTGTGAGACACTAATTTAAACGCCTAGGTGGCATCCAGAGTTATCCATAAGTGAAGGAGTTCAGTCACCTTGCCTTTCAGTTCTCGTACATAACTGTATAAACATTTAACCGAGTATCTAATTGCCACCATTTCAGTCAGTTAGGTTTTTGTCCTGTGGGTAGGTCTCACATAGCGTGGGTAGCCAGTCTCAGGGAAACTGATCACAGGGAATCTTCGACAGAAGCGATGCTTGTAGGCAGCGCCTTTCATTGGTGAGTACCCTGTACCAGAGATTGACGATCCAAGGTCACGGTGACTGTTGTGTGGCTGACAGACCTCTGCCGAAGTGACCTAGATAAACTTTCGCAACACTGAATGTAGCCGTGTAGATCACATTTATCTGCGTACCACCTATGCAGAGCTTTAGCGAGATACTCACGGTCTTGGCATTCAGCGCCCGTTTGGCAGGGGAAAATTGGCGTCGTAAAATGAGTAGGAAAATGCGGCTTGGTGACTCTGCTCCCTAGCTTGCACGGACGCATTGTTGAAAATAAAACTCTAGTCATGCCCGGATGAGGGGCATCACGTTACATCGGAATACATTTTCTCCAGTTGTTAAAATCGCCACCTGTAAAGATGGCATCATTCAAAAGCACTTGAGTGCTTGTGACTCTTTCATGGGTGTTTCGTTAGCCTGAAGGACTGTGGCTGTCGAGCAAAAGTTCCTTTCATTTGAAAATCCGACAGGGATTAGTATGTACACAGGACAAAAGTACTAGGACCACTTGCAAGTGTTAGTTAACATTAGTTTGTGGTATTTCATGGGTGCTATTATTTTGAAAACTCACTGTATTCATCTTTTGCTTAAATTGCACTCGAAAGCAGAATCAGTTTAACTGATTAGGTCCGTTTAAGACAATACCTTTATCGTTGGTAGATTGCATACTTTTATTATCTGACTATTTCAATGAGTTGCGCCTGTAACGCTTACTCTTACTATAAATAACTGGTGTGGTGTGTTTGTGGAGGGTCATTTTACTTTTTACTTCCTAAGACTGAGAGGCACTCAGTTAATGGCTTCTTAACCGAGAGTGATGGGGGGTGCTGATAGAAGCTACTTGGTAGGAACAATGCTACACAGTCCATTACTAAATGGTCTGCCCATGGTCTCTGAAGGTAAACTTTGAACGCAACCTTCGTGACCTACTATTAGTACTAAAATTATCGGCTCTGCTTACCACTCTTGTTCCGGCTGCCTAAAAGGAACTATTAGCCATGATGCCTGTATAAAACGACTTAATTTTAAGGGAATGGCAGGTAACCGAAGACGGGTTTAATGAAAGTTGGAATAAATAAGACAGGTGAATGAAAGGAAATTATGATGATTAGGGTATTTCCGAGTGACATGACTAATAAACTGTGAACTCTACCTTGACGGTATCGAGAACTGAGCTTGTAAAGTCAGTGAATCAACAGATGAATGCCCTTTATAACTGAAGATCAGGGGTGACCTCCATTTACCTTTTTTGAATACATTATAGGACAGTAATATTTTTATTAAGGCAATGAAACTTGAAAGAGGGGTTCTTTTGTAGTAACTTAACTTGACTATTTAAAAGTTCACTTCAAAACTTAAGCATACGCCAAGACAATTAAGCTCCAGTATTCATTCACTTCCTTATTCTGCATAGGGATTATATTTCCCATTAGCTTATATTGAACGTTGAGAATTATTTGTGTTTGAATAACTAGAACCGCGCTCCACGGTCTCCTGCCCACGCTACTGAATAAAGAGCTATTCCCATAATACTGTGGATTCTTGTGTCACTAGATCGGGATATACCTAGGCATTAAACTGGTGAGCCCGACGTGATTCGAACACGCAGCCTTCTAATGCAATTTTAAACGTGTACTAAACGCAGTAGTGAATAATTTTAAAAAGAAAGTCAATGACAAAGGCTATATTTGTTGAAGAATGTAAATTTGAGAACAAACCTATGCTATAATATGGTTTTATGCATATGGCAAAAACAGTTATAGCAAAACTGCTAGGAATGTACAGTGTAAGTTGCTCACTAAAGCCATCCACGACGAACTAGTACTAGTAGGTAAAAGGACTACAGATAACCCAGTATCAGAAAAACCTTATATTTACCTTAAGTCATCATTCTCATATGAAAGGATATGGTTCCGAGGTGAAATGTCAGCCGTTTATGAACAATAAGAGGTGAAGCAGCTCATGTACTTAGCTTTGTGGCACTTTGTTACAATTACTTAACTCCGTTATCCCTCACACAGGAACGTGGACCACTCGCAAGTATTCAACATTGAACTCTGTCCTGAGCAATCCTTTCCAGCTGTTTCCAGTTGCTGTTCATCCTTTTAATATCTGCTTTCAATTCTCGACGCAGTGTGTTCTTTGGCCTTCTTCTTTTTTGTTTCCCAACAGGGTTTCAAGTTAAGGCTTGCCTTGTGATGCAGTCTGATGATTTACTCGATGTATATCCTATCCATTCCCAGCGTCTTTTACTAATCTCCTCTTCGGTTGGAAGTTGGTTTGTTCTCTTCCATAGAAGACTGTTGCTGATGGTTTCCAGACAACGGACATTCAGTATCTTGCGTAGACAGTTGTTTATAAATACTTGTACCCTTCTGATGATGTTTGAAGTAGTTCCCCACCTTTCAGCTCCATATAGCCGAGCTGTCTTGACGTCCGAATTGAAGTCTGACTTTGAGGTTAGTTGATATTTGTTTTGAGTCCCATATCTTTTTCAACTGTAGGAATGCTACCCTGGCTTTGCCAATCCTTGGGTTTACATCTGCATCGGACCCTCCTTGTTTATCGATGCTGTTTCCCAGGTACGTGAAAGTATCTACAGTCGCAGTATGGAGATCATAATGGAAGTTAGATCCTAATGCCTCTAAGTGTGGTTGGATATGTTTGGGGATAAGTGCCTCAATTTTGATCTCCCCATAAACGGTAGTAAGTTGTCTAGGCTTCAGTCAGTAGTTGACTTAGGACTAAGTTTGTCTTATAATCTGTCTTTTACAGAACAGGTCAATATGCAGACATCTAAGTCATATCGACTACTAGGTTGTATAATTCGTAACTTTTATAGCAACGATTCTCGTATTCTGCTATATAAAGTTTGTGTCAGACCTTTACTAGAATACTGCACCTTTATTCTCAGTAACGTTTCGATTAAGGATAAACTCAGACTGGAGTCTGTACAACGTCGCCTTACTCTTCGTATTCTTGAGGCTGATCGTACTCTAGACTATAAAACTAGATACATTAAGTTAGGACTAGATACCTTATGGAAGCGACGCTAAAATTAAACCTAATCTTCCTTTACAAAATATTAAACAAATTAGCGTTCTCATCACCTAATACAATTCAGTTCGAGGAACCCTCTTGCTACAACCTACGCAATTCAGCCTCAAAAATAAAAATATTGCATTCTAAATCTGCTCTTTATATGAATTATTTTACAAATAAATTCTCGAGAATCTGGAACCATTTGCCTCAAGCCATTCGGGAAACAGATTCACTTCCTTTATTTGTACGGCACGTTAGTAACTTCATGTCTTCTGAAATCTCATTAAAAATGTTCACACCAACTATTGTTTCTAACTCCACTAGCGAAATATTAGGGACTGTGAATGTGTGAGCACCACTCACCTGTCTTCGTTGTATGATAGAGTTCTTTCTTTTTAATCAGCCTATAAGCATAAGTAGTATGTCGGAAGCATAAATACTAATCCAGCCCATTGGCTTTGTTAACCCCGGAATACCAGTGCTCTTTGTTTTGTGTTCTGTCTTCTTTTGTCTTTCCTCTAAATGTAGAAGATTATTTTAAGGACAAGTATGGAACTTACTGGGACAAAACTATTGCCTTCTCCCCAACACCCATGTTCCAAGTACCATTGGTCCTATCTCGCGTCTGGACATGCTCAGTGGTCCATTCCGCCAACCCTCAGCCGCTTTCTGGAATTGTAACGGAGTGGTCAAGAAGCGCGCATTACTTTGTCATATATGCAGCATGCTACAATATATATATTTAGTGTCTTAGTACTGTAAACTTTGTTGCAGTTGGTTTAGTTCTCAGTTCATACCTTTATATGTTATAAAAGTCCTGACAGTAACACTTCTTCGAAATATTTGTATGTATGTAAACTCGCATCATTTTGATCATGCCTGTAAACTGACATGCTCTCATGTACACAATGGTACTTGAGAATAAAGGCTATTTATTTATTTATTTCCAGAGTTTCTCTATCAAGTTCAATTGGGTTGGTACTTCATGTTTTGTAAGAGAGGATCTTTCACTTTCCCTTATGTATGTTTGGCCTACTGATGCTGAGGTTGCTGCTATACTGGTTGTCTTTACTTGCATTTGTTGGTGCGTATAGATTAGAAGGGCTGGATCATCCGCAAAGTTCAAATCATTGAGTCGCATCCCACTTGTCCATTGAATTCCGTGCATCCCCTTAGATGTGGAGGTTTTCATGATACAGTCAACAACAAGGAGGAAAAAAAGGCGAGAGTAGGCAGCGTTGCTTGACTCCGGTCCTCACTGGGAGTGCATTTGTTAGCTGTCCTCTATGCACAATTTTGCACTGTGTTCCGTCGTTAGAGTTCCGGATGATGTTAACAAGTTCCTCTGACACACCGTAGTGTTGAAGAAGTTTCCATAGTGTTCTACTATCTACACTGTCAAACGCTTTCTCATAACCAACAAGGTTGATGTATAGTGATGAATTTCGCTCAATTGACTGTTCAACGATGATTCGTAGTGTTGCGATTTGGTCTGTGCACGATCTATTCGTATTGAAACCAGACTGTTGATCTCGAAGTTGAATATTTACTGAATCTTTCATTCTGTTCAGCAACACACTGTTGAAGACTTTACCTGGTACTAGCATTAATGTGGTCCTTCTGTAGTTCTCACATTTGCTCAAACCTCCTTTCTTTGGTATCTTGATAAGAAAGATTCTGGTTCGTAACTAATTATTTTGATACCGTTAGCCAAACTTGTTTTTTCTTTCTATTTCATAATCTATGTGACCATCTCTCAGAGTTTATGGTCTGCTCTCCTAAGGAATTAAACTCCTTCAAGCAACTTACTCCAAACTCTGGCTAGGAACGTAATCAATGAACCTACAACTCACCACTCAAGACCAACCCACATAGATTGGCTCCCTTAACCAAATTTCAAACTACCAGCCTTATCCTGTTTCTGGATAGTCTCTATGGTTCATTCTGCTCACTCGCACCCATTTCCTGAGATTACAGCGCTAAGAACAAAAAGCTTACGGTTGTTTGTTGGTAGTGTATTATAATACAAAATATACCAGTAGTACTGTAGTACAGCAAACTGTAGAGTTTGTTACCGTTGGCTTCTTAATTAATTAACATATCCATATATCGTGAGTTCCATAACAGTACTCTACTAAAACCATGTTAAAAACAGGCCATACCATTCTGATCATGCCTGTAAACTGGTATGCTCTCATGTACGAATTGCTAATTGGGAACAAACTATTATTGTTATACTTCTGAATAAAACGTGAAGCATCCTTGCTGTTATATTTACATCTGGCTTGTGTGCTTCAGCTAGTATATTGTCAGGTCCTGCTGTCTTCTCACTTTTGGTTTGTCTGATAGCCATCTTGATTTCTTCCATCATTGGTGGAGTGACATCTATCGGGAGATCTGTAGGTGCTGCTTCGATGTCCAGTGGGTTCAGTGGAACTGGCCTATTAGAGAGTTCCACAAAAAGTTCTACTCATCTATTCCGTTGTTCTTGAATCTCCGTGATTGGTTTGTCTTCTTTGTTCTTGACCGGTCGCTCTGGTTTACTACATTTGCCTGCTAGTTCCTTTGTTGTGTCATATAACTGTTTCATATTTCCTTTTCTAGCAGCCTTTTACGTTGTGATTGCAAGGCCTTCAATGTATTTCTGTTCGTCGACTCTGATGCTCTTCTTTATTTTATTATTTGCATTTGTGTATTCAGTTTGTGCCTTGATTTCCTCTGCTCTTGTTCAGCTGTTACTGATTTCTGTTAACTTGTTCCTGGTGTTTGATATATTGGGTCCGGTGGATAGAGCATATAAAATCTCAACATATCTACATCCTTTGCAAAATAGATGCCCACAAAGCAGAGCAATATTACTACAGGTAGGTTTATCACGTTTAAGCCTTTCATGGTGAGGTTAGAATCATCTATTCTTCTGTTCTTTGCTTCCCCTAACGGAATCGTGTAAATAAGTCAGCAGAATCAAAGTGCCCTCGTGAGCTTGTTTAAGTCGGTGAATCTGATAAGTTATACAACGCAGCACATCTTTCCACTTCCATATTGATTTGATACTCTTAACCATGATGTAACAGCAGAGGTACTTGTCTCCATCAAAAATAATCATAAAACAATTTCCTGCCGTGACGTAGTGTAAAGTGAAATAAAATTGGTATGGGGTCCATTTGGCAATCACTTTGTGCAGTACCACAAGAAAACTGCTGCAGACACGACGAAAAATAGGATTGATGCTGTCGGACACTGCCATCCGAAATAATATGGACAACCCTCAGGGCAAATTAGCGCAAGCTTGTGGGCGAATGAGACTGTTCGTGAGCATTTACGACAATAATAATAACTTATTTCCTGATATCAGGAGTAAGCCGTTTTGGCAGGCAAAATCAACAACAACATCAGACGTTAAAAGGGTTCAATTGTTTCACACACTTATTATACTGTGATGCACAGAGATAGTGGGAAAATAAACGTTGTTTTAAATTGGCATTTATGCAACGTCCATTACAAAAATGATCCTGGAAGGACCTTGTGATACAGGAGAATGGTAGGATGTATTTATGTCACCATTTCGAGGGGTTACATTACAATGGGAAATGTAATTGTTCAACGTTTTGCGTAGTATAAGGCGATTTCCAAGTGCGGAGTGGAAAGATGGAAAACAAACAACAGAATGGAGCAACAGTACTATGACAGCTATACTTTTATGATTATTTAAGCGATCAGAAAAGTGGAACTATTTGAATTGGTAAAGACTTGGATATTAAAGTTCATATAGTTAGAGTTGATTTGTTATCCTTGATAGATCGGCTATTACTAAAGGTTACAGTAGTAGTGTTCAGACCGTTTTATGTGAAAGGTGAGGTTTAATAAGGGGCATATTTTTAGTGGTTGCAGTAGTTGCGAAGAGAACTTGACGATTATTTATTTAGTCTACAGAATGTCGATAGATGCAATAAATGTTTATGTATGTGGATAATCTGTATTATTCCTAACTTATAAGGTATCATCATCAAAGTCCGTAGCGTAGAGATCTGGTTTGGCTTGCAGCAGGACGTCCTGATAGATAGGTAGTGCCAATTAAACTTTATATGTATCAGTGCAAGTAGTACATATTACAGCACTTTGAATACCACTAACGAATGCTTGTTCATGTTAGAGCGATAGTACGTAGTCGTAAACATAAAACAGGTTCCGCCATACAGACAAGGGAAATTTGAAGTTATCTCCCACACCACCATGTCTGCTGGCCGAAAACTCCATCTTCCCTCCTTTTATGATGGTGAGCTCGTAAATTTCCTGGTTCGATAGAAATTGTATTGTTTTATTCGATGCTCGACGACACATGTCCTGTTCTGGTCAAAATTTTTTGACCAGGCATCTTATCACAGGTCACACAGATTACTAAGGCCACTGACTAGAAACTGGCTACCTAACTGTTACTGAATTGGCATGACAGAGGTCAGTTAGGAGAAGTATGGAGTGGCATTGGATGTGGGAAGGAGGGTAATATCTGGTAGCTACACGACTGGTTACTAGAAACTAGTGTAGTGTTGGTAATGCTGTAGGTACTAAGAGACTAGTAAGACATTCGAGTAGTAGGCTTGAACAATATGTTGATGATACAGTAATAGATGGAAAACTGATTAAAAGTGAGTGGAGAGTGAAATGTATAAACCCACTAGGTTCTGGTTACTGGTGCACCTTAGTAGTAAGATACTAGGTTCGTGGAACACTCATCGTGGGGTATTCGAGTCTGTAAGGTTAGTACTCGGGTGAACTTTCAAAAAAAAAGAAGGAAGTCTTGTGTGTGTAATGCACAGGTATAAGGATGGTCTACAGCATGTTCCGATTGATTATAAGTCGTTTTGTTTCTAGCAGGTGAAGTGTAGATGTAGGTTCAATGGTCCATTAATATCTTTCATTTAGACGGGTCGTCGCGTTGTCTTTAATGTCCAATCAGTTTCAGACATTAAGGGGACCTACTATGTTTAGTGTGTCTCAATAAGCGGCTTCATCAGCCATGGGACTAATATCTTTGAGAGCTATATAAGTAGATTACAAAATACTGTGAGATGGTCTGCCATGCCTATTTCCGCTGACCGTTTGTTTCATATTTAGACATACCTAATCAAATAAAATTTTGCGCGAGCTTTCGTTTTGTATTTTTCGATTTCAACTTTAAAGTTTGTTTCTCAGATAACGGTTCCGAGTACACAATATTAGTTGGGGTGTGGGTCATATTGTACAGCAGTTTATAGAAGAGGATTAAGTTTGTTCTTAGTCTTCTTTTCCACAGAGGTTCAGGTTCGATCACATGACATCTAGTTTTGCAGTCTATTTTAGAATTGTCGTTAGTCAGTGGTTCTATGTTAAAATCTCTTTAAGCAACATTTTTCCCATTGTAATTCGCTGTTTTATGCTTAAAAGTACATTTATTTCTCTTAATCTATTTGCTTACACATTCTAATGACCTTTCGAGATAGTTGCTATTTATTTTCACTGTTATATTTGTTTTTCCCTTGCGTTTATACCAGATTTCTA
The DNA here is from genome assembly GCA_034768735.1 of Schistosoma mekongi. Classification (NCBI taxonomy): domain Eukaryota; kingdom Metazoa; phylum Platyhelminthes; class Trematoda; order Strigeidida; family Schistosomatidae; genus Schistosoma; species Schistosoma mekongi. The sequence continues at coordinate 8,007,769 of CM068305.1, forward strand.
TTATCCTCACGGATTCCACATATTTTGTTTTACCGGACATTTTGGCTCTGGTGGCTGCCATGTTGGTCCGTTTTCCTTCTTGATTGTATTGCTTGAAGTGACTGGATTTGTGCATTTTCTGATAGTGAATTGACGCACACTTCCAGAACTTAAAATATTGTGTTGTAACAAGTAACCTTTGACACTTTGTTATTGATATTTTTATAGATTTAGACCTTACCTTTTGGACAGGCAATACTTGATCTATCCCAAAAGGATAGAATAACCTTCTCGTTTATTTCTTGAAAGTGAATTAATTATTCCAATCTTTGGGAAAAACTTTGGGTGAATAACTGGTGGCGACATTTGTTTGGGTGATAATGTACATTTGTATAAGTAATTTCACATATAACTGTTCCACACCCAACCATTTGTCCTGAATTTTGACTGGGCAAGAGTACGCGTATCTAAATCAGCCTCAACAGGTATTCTTCAATCCAAACTGCATCAGTTTGGATCCTGCACTGAGTGTGTCGTCATCTTTATTGTCTCAGCAATACTTGATCTACTAAAGGTTACATTTGTGGGTTTATAAGGAGGGTTTATGGCGCATTCGTAGTCAACTACAAAATATTTGTTCGTTAGTGCTGTACTAAAGTGTTCGCTAACCAATTCAGCACAATGCTTGGGGTCATCCTATACTTGGATTTCACCAATGAAGAGACTTCTACCTCTTCTTGGAACTCTTAATTTTGCTTCGTAGCAATTTTAAGCAGCTTTTGCCTACTTTTCTTGTGCAACGGCCCTTTTTGTACGTATTATCAAGTCGTTGCATCTTTTTCGTTGTGGTTAACGATGAAAAGTCCCCCCGGATTTATAAGACTGGGCGGAGTGTCTTTGAATGCATCTTCGTGTACGGGTTGAGATGAACAAGTCTATGGGGGAACCTTGGTTTCAGGTGTCGTAATGATGCAACCCTAATAATAATAGTCATGTATGACAGAACAGTTACAGTAACGTAAAAGAAACAAGTTCGACTACTGTGACATCCACAAGCGAAGTAGATCTAGACAAATAAGGCTTGTGGGAGAAAATATGAGTTTTAAAATTGTAAGAAGCTACAAAATTGTACATACAGACTGTAGTATGTATGGTATAGCGGTTGAAAAGTGAAGGACAGTCGTAGTGGAAAATAAGTAGATAATCGTTCCTCGCCACGAGAACGAATTGACGCAAATTTGTCAACACACTAGTGTATCCATAAACATATAAGAGAAAGAGGTGAAAGACAATAAATGAGCGTGGCTTCTGCCGGAGATATGAATAGTCTACACGTCAATGGGAACTAGGGTCTGGGGCGGACGACTGCGGTACACTAGTGTGTGGTATAGGCTAAGTAGGTCACCAGAAGAAAGAAATTTGTGGAGTAAGCTAATAAAACGTGGAAGGGATCTGTAGGTCCTAATGTCCACTGGTAGCCTGTTCCATATTTAGGAAAATTTAACCAAGAAAAAGTTAGTTCTAAGAGTGGTTTCAGATTTACTGATTGTAATGCTAGATATATGATTACGCAAATTATAAGAGGCATTTTGCTCAAACTTAATTTCGTTACAGGTAGAGAATGTCAACTTGTGAAGTTATTTGCAAATAAAAATGGGGGGGGTAATTTTAAGACGCCGAAGCCATAGGGAAGGAAGCGTAAGTATCTGACATCTTATCTGGTATTCTTGTCCTTTGGTGTTTCCTAATATATAGGAAGTGTAGTACCTTTGAACAAATTCTAGTTTATGTTTATCGCCTTCGCGTAGGCAGCTGAGAACAAACGAGCAATATTCTAAAGTGGGGCGTGCACAAATTTTGTACATGATTATTCTGGCTTCTTGGTTGTGGAAGTTGCGAAGAATGCAACCTAGGGTAATCTTGACCTGCGAGTCAGTATTGTAACATGTTCGGAGAAGGAGAGGTCATCAGAATATGCCGAACCAAGATCAGTAACACTGTGTACTCTAGGGGAAGTCATGGAGTGGAGGGTCAATTATATGCTAGTATGCGGTGTGCCAAAGCATATCTATCCTAAACACCCAAGATCGATAAGTAACTTTCAGCTGTTGGTTGACGGTTTTCTTGTTTACATTTAATCCTAATGCATATGAATCTAGTGCCTTGTAAATGTTATTGTTAGTCAAGCACTCATTTCTGTAAAACTATGTGTTCCACTGTGTATAAGTTAGTCTTTCTGTATCATAATGACTATGCCTGTAAACTGGCGTGAATTCCGTACTAAATTTCAGAATGATATTAATAGTTTGTCTGGTTAAACCACATCTTCCACGCAAAGCACCAATCAGTTACATGAAACAAGTCATTCCGTATTAAGCTCAGAAACCGGGAAAGTTCATCAGGCGGGAAAGAATATGCTACCTTGAGATCACCAGCGAACACAAATAATTCACCATTAGGAAAATAAGCACATACATCATTAATATAAAGAGTGAATAGGAAGGGACCAAGAACACGACCTTATGTAACCCCGGGGCTCTAGGTTTCCGATGGGATGAAATGAGTCAAACATAACCATTTGTGTATCATCAATGAGAAAGGACCTAATCCAATCTAATAGAGGGCAGGCAATATTGCATTTCATAGGTTTCCTCATTAATAACAAGTGGTCAACTCTGTCAAAAGTTTTAGAAATGTCAAAATCTAGGATTAGAACTGAATGACCCTTATCGCGGTCACTAGTTATGTAGTTGAAGAAATCTAAGTGACAAGTCATACACGAACAGGATTGTAGGAAACCATGTTGGCTAAGTGTTGTTAGGTCCTGTGACAATAAGTGCTTGGGCATACTTTGATTGGTTTTTTTAATAACTGTGGAAACAACAAGAGCAATGTTGATCGGTCGATAGTTGTTGACGTTAGACGTGGTGGTTTTCCAGACGTCCAAGTAAGTGGACAATTCTAACGAGATAGCCAAGATTTTAAGTAGAATAGTTAGGATACCATGCCCACCATGTTTCAGTAAATAAAAATTTGTGCCGGCTACTCCAGAACTCTGGTAGTATCTTAGTGTATTAATGGCTCTGCCAATACTGTTGCAATTAAATTCAACAGTACAAATTATACTTGTATGTGAGGTAAAATGTTACTGAGTACTAGTAAGCTGAGCATCATTAGCATTTTAATTATGATATAACAAACAGTTAACAGAGAATGTCTCGTTGAATAATCCAGAAATAGCTTCAGGACTGTTATACATCTTACCATTATGGACAAGGAGAAAAGCAGTATGCTTATTGCTTTCAAGTCGCCTCTTAAAAAGAAGTGTCAAGGCAGGTTGCTTAGAAGGACCAGAAAGTGTCAAAAGTTTGTCCTTCATAGCCTTATTGTCACGATTAGAGGAAATCAAGTTGTATGTGTCAATAATGGAACCCAGTGCGTGGAAGCCATGATGGATAAAAATCGTTTGCTGGGGGGGGGGAGGTCGTGGCTTATATCAAAGTGTGGTGGAATAAAATACTCGTTACTTCCTCGCCACGGAATCTGCTTTGGCGGAACAAGTATTTTAAGGCAAATGCCAGGATTTGCGTAGAAGATAAACATACCAAGTCGGAAATCATCAGACGAAAAGAACAAAGTTAATAATGACTGGCGGGTTAACAAGGATAGGAAGTCTCAATCAGCAGCACTATAGTTTCGAAAAACTGCTGAGAGATTATGATTATAATTTGTATCGAAGTTAGATGGAGATGGGAGTGGCAACGAACACAGCGCTACTCTGAGGTCACGTCCAGTTAAATCATGAGCTACATGAACTTTCAGGGGATTAAAATTGTTACAGAAAATAATATCTAGAATGTTGTCACCTCTCGTGGGATGGACAACACATTGTTCCCAAATATAAGTATCAATAATGCACAAAATTCATCGTGCCTAGATGGGTAAAACTGGCCGTGAGACAGTTGGAGGTGATGAATAACGAAGACGATGAAGGCTGTTTTGAGGCACAAAGATTTGTAGAAGGGGCTGGGACGGCAGATGCGGCGACATATGAGACTATGGAGGGGGGGGAAAGAAAGGGACTGTATTTCATATGAAAAAAGAGGACGGATCATGCATATGCATCCAATAATCTGTGTGGGGTACATTGCTGCTACACATCATAGGAGCATGGCCATGTAAACCGTGGTTATAGTGAAATTTCCTTAGGAAGTTAATAGTTGGGGTATTGTTGGGGTGTAAATACGAGGTTTATAGTAGTTTAGATGGGTACTTTAGGTTCCAAAAGATACGAGGTTGGTGACTATGTCGCTATCTGTAATGGTTGTTGATAACTAATAACAGGCTTGCTGGGTAACTATGTTTCCTAGGAGCAGTTACTACAATTACGGATACTTTTATTAGTATGTGTTCATGGGTTTCATATAATGACGCTTATGAGAGATCAGGTTACCTACGGAATCGTTGTATGTTCCACTGTAAAGTGATTCGTTTATTGCAGGTAATAAAATCTTAAGAATCATGAAGGGAGCTTTGCCTTCACTTGCTTTTAGTGATATGATTTCAGTTTCCATGGGTTTTTGGAAGAAGTTCGGGGCTGTCCTGTTACCTTGGGAAGTTTCAAAATCAGATCTACATGGTTTGTGTCGCGTTGTGTAGTGCTCTGAGAGGGACTAACTTTAATGTTATAAGGTATCGACAGTTGTTCGTTATTTGTCGTGTCTAAAATAGTTTTGAATGAGTAGGGACATCTTGAGCTGATGAAGTCACTATCCTTAGGTTTAGTTATATCAGTATAACTTTAGGGGCAATTAGTTGTCATATACACTGTTGATGTATCTTGATTAATACATTCTACTTTATTTTGTGCACTTATTTTCGTGGTTGTTGGGAGTAGAGGTAAAAACTGTTTATCATTTTGTCAGATCACATTGATAGGAGTCAGTTAGAGAAGTTGAACATTGGAACCACTGAATATTGTTTGACTGAATCAAGCTCCATTGGTAGCAGATATTGGTTCCGGAACGACTGAGCGAACGTTCGTGTACTGTTGGGGTTAACACTATTCAGAAATATATTTCTAATTACTTTGTATATTTATTGCCCTATTCTAGACTATTGTTATTGCTATTGTTGTTGCTACTGATAGTGTTATCGTCGTCGCTGCTATTGTACACAGAGCAATCAATCGTTTTTTGACGACTTCTTATCATTCCGTTGGGTTGTGAAAATAATAAACAAGGTCGATGCTCGATTAATTATAAGCTTTTGGTTAGTTGAAGCAAGACAATTGTATTCTGAACTCCAGTAAGCGCTCAATCGTAGCAATCCAGTCGGCTGATTTGACAAAGTCATTTTAGTAATACATGAACCCTGTGTCAAATAGATTCGGGAGACGGTGTCTGCTAATATTGGAATTAAGTTCAGCCAAACAAGATTAATTGGTATCAACATTTGTTCTTCGATGTCATGTGTAAAGTAGAATTTTGTCCGAATAGCTCATTGTATATGGTATTTTCAACAATGCAAATATTGGAAAGCCTTGTCATTTTTAGATGTTTCGGCGGCTTAAACGTACTTCTGGCTTTCTTTAAAGACGGAGCTGGCAACCAATCGCTCCTCTTATCTGTGTATACAGCAGATCATTTGTTTATTTATACAAAATAGGCGAGAAAAGCGTTATATGTTGCACCTTTGCCTTTTGTTCACACAATTTATCATTAAAAGTCACCTTTATTTGCACTTTCAAAGTTGTTCCGGCTGGTAGACTGTCTATTTTGCACATTACGGCTCTTAGAAACAAAAATTCCTTGTCCCATAAACAAGGTTAATCTTATCCTGTAGCTAGGGGCGACCTAATATATATATACATATATATATGTAAATCTTAGGCAGTAGGGTCTGCCAGGTTAATAAGATACTTTACAAAGTCTACTGCTGTTCACAACGAAGTTATCATCACAAGACTGCACATTAAAGAAAAGACGCCTCAGCAAGGTCACACTTCTTACTGGGAGTCTATCCAGATGGGATTCCTTGTCCACAGTTGCACCCTCAGCCACTTTACTATATACTTTCCAGAAAAGGTTGGATGGCTGCTGATGAACCTACGGAGTTCCGTCTTTTGCATGCAACGGTAGCTAACCACGTATCATAAGAGCTACTAACATTACACACCCATTATTATCAGTGACACAAATCTCTTCCCGTGCACCAACTCTGTTCATATCGTTCAATAATTACTTTGTGTTCATTCCAGTATGTTACGTCCATCTGTATCATAATCTCAAAAGCCATGTTTCATAATCAGCTCACCGGCTGTCTGTCGATGTGATAACTGGTGTCTCATTTGAAATATGTTTACTCACTCAACTCACATCAACCAACAAAACAAATGCTACAACCAAGGGGTATAATACACTCGAGTAAATGGACTAATTACATAAGGCTCCATCAAAGACCTGTAACCACACCTCAGCATAAAGACAGAAAAGCAAAGAAATCACGTAGTTTGAACTGGCGCGGCACAAAGATATTGGATATTGGATTAAGTATTCGGCAGTGCCCTTCAATTTGCGCTAAAATCGTAGTTATCAGTTTAGTTTGCCCAGAACAACGGGCTGCGTGGCCTGCGTTATTTTGTGAGACTACGTATCCCTTTTCTTGTGATTGGAACTTGACATTAGAATGATAATTACTTTCATTCACGGATTACTTTGAGTTTTGCTATGATTATTAATAATCTACGAGAAAAATAAGTTATAGAACTGCTCCAACTAAAGTAATTTTATGGCTTATTAAACATCATAATTACAGTGAATAACATTTATATTAAGATCAAGATATATTTTCATCTTACTGGCATTAAGTTAAATGCCGAGAGTTTATTCCGATTCATCAGTCTTCCCACGGATAGATAGATCATTAACAAATTGTACAGATCTATCCGTTGGTGGACGAACAAATTAGTTTCAACATTATATGGTTTTCACAGTAAATTTTTTACTAAACCTCATAAAATAGGCATGATGTAATAAATCTTGCTCCTCTAACGATATAAAAACGTTTGCCTAAACTATGTCTTACTTACAAGTAGATAAATATCGTTTCTATTGATTATTTTCGCATGAATGAGTTTTTAGTCCTAAATATTAGCTTGAATCCATCTTCCTATTATAAAATTCTAGTCCCAACTATAAAACTAATCTTATTGCTGATCTTAATGCACACTATAATTGCTAATCTGTTCCTGACCTTAAATTTCAATCGTATTGCTGAACTTATTGCTATTCGTAGTTCTAAATCTTATTTCTAGCTCGAAGTCTTAATCCCAAGTCAATTTCTAGTTTTGTCGAAGTTTCTTTGTCTAATTTTTGTAGACTACATGTACGTCCTACTAATGAGGCTTTCTGGTATTACCACCTTGATTTCCATTTTCACTCAGCAATTTCTATTTAGCTTTTGATCGTCTCGGTTGTATGTGCCTTGTTCATACGTTAATAACCAGTTGTAAATTTAATCAGTGAAATATTACTTCAGATTTCCATATATGCTGATAAAGCGATATTTTGGGCTGATTATTTTGAATTATGGTCGATTTTTCTCTTTTTCTTTATTCCATTTCATATCCTTTGTTTGATCTCAGGTTATATGTTGCGCGTGTGCATTCAACCCATCTCTAGATCTCATGTTCCGTTATTTCTTTATACACTTGTTTCCCTTTATTTTCATTAATATTGTGGGATTAATGGTGTTTATTTGACGTCGTGCTATAGTATGGCAACTCACTGATTCACAAATATGCCAGGTTTTACGCTGTACGTCTTATTTTATGCTATATATAGAAATAAATTAGTTTATTCGATATTACATTCGAAGTGTTATCGAATGTGTGCTTTACATAAAATTTCAGACATGCTCATCTGCAAATTCTGTATGTCATTTATTCTAAAATTATTTTCAATGTTGAAGTTAAACAATCGTCTCACCTTTTTAATTATCATGCTACTGTTACGTGGTACATGAACCTTCGTGTACAGTTCTTCTTGGTTTCATATATCATGATTTTATGGCGAAAGCATCTTTTTTGTCAAAGGTTTCATTTTCTTGTATTGATTGTTTTACTAATCATCAGGTAGTGACGCTTGTAAGAAACTGACCTGTATAGCATCGTTCCGATCATTAGTGCCTTAGTTAATGCATAAATTACTTCTCTGTGTACTGCGCAACAGTTCGCTCTGTCTTACTGTATGGGTGTGAGACGTTGCCATTAAGGGTAGACGACACTTGAAGGTTATTAGTTTTTGACCATCGGTGTCTACGAAACATCGCTCGCGTTATCTGGGATCACCGAGTAAGTAATAACGAGGTTAAACGACAGCTGTTAGGCAAAGGTGGTAAATCAGTCGATAAGGTTGTGAATCTTCATCGACTGAGGTGGTTGGGAAATGTGTTGCGTATGCCCAACCACCGTCTTCCTCGACGCGCGACGCTGGCTGATATATGAATAAGATGGAAGAGAGTTAGAGGTGGCCAAACTGAAACATTGCATCAATCCATGAAGTCACTGACTCCTGATTTGAGTCGTGTCGGTAGCTGCAGACTACCTGGATGGGGTCTTCGCGATTACCGTAACCAGTGGCTAGAAACACTAAGTAACACGTCACAATGGCGCAGATGTATTCACTCATTGTCCTCCCTTAAATCATGAGCTTTAAATCATTCCATAGGTTTCTTTCTACGTTTCCTGAGCCATATTCTATATGTTCACACTCCTTGTTACTATTATTATTTTATTTTATTGAAGTAACTTCTACTAATGGTGGTGGTGTTAATGTTGTGGTGTCATGGAGGTATGGCAACTTGAACCAATGCACACATGTGCCAGGTTCTATGTTGATTATACATACATACACTTCTCTTTATAACCACCGTAAATCTTTCTCGAAGTATATTTGTGCTGTGTGCTGTATGTAGTTTTCTTACTTTTTCTCAGGACCAATTATTTTGATAATGGAAGCTCAGGACAACGTAAGTTTTGCCATTTTCGATAACTTATTGTTGATTATTTCAGCCTCCAAAGCCTTTCGTGTTCCCAGTCATGAAAAAAACGATTGAAGACCTATTTAAGAAGTCCAAAATTACGAAAGATGATATTCAAGCATTCCAAGATAAATATTGGGAGCAACTTGTTCCAAATTTTAGTCAAGCCCTAAAGCTGTTGGATATACATGGAGTTCCAAGGCATAACATCTTATGGGTATATAACTTTTAATTTGACTTATATCTGATCAGAGCATTAATGATCGTCTTATGGATGCTATTAAAGCCAGAGTTGACTCGAAACCCGACGACTGTGATCAGAAAAAATGCCAGAAACTATGGCAGAAGCTTATAAAGACAGGAATAGTGTATATCCATCATCCATACATGCGTTCACTCATTATGCAGGTACTAATTATTTTTTAGAAATCTTTGGCAACTGTTCTCAAGATACCTTTGTTTAACTAGTAAACAGCCCTGGACACAAGTTTCGTGCTTATCTGAATTCGCTTGTAAATAAACTGTCTAAATATTTCGGGGAGCATGGTCGAATGAAGCATCGGATGAATCAAGTTTGGATTTTAAAATATTTACGAGTCTGGAGGTGAAAATACTTCTTGTTGATGAGTCCCACAAAGTTTCAGGTCGTAGTCACTGTAACCGTTAATTGAGGCATATCGTTTTATCAGATTACTTATCCTAATTAATGTATTTTGTTTGTTAGATAGTAGAATTCATTGATATCGCACAAGTAAGAAGACTTATTCTTACTGTTGGTCTTTAATTATTTACCATATATCATTGTTTAGAAGATCGCCTCAAAATTTGCCAATAATCTCCTTTATTTTCGTCTTCGCAATCATTCACTGTCACTACTATTTCTATGAGTTTTTTTAATGGAAACTTTTTGACTTGGAGCGTGATCATACTGTAAGATTTGCATCGTTTATGATGTTACTATTATGGGATATTTCCGGATTATTTTAATAGGTTAAGAACACGAATGAATAGTAGGCTTTTTGCCACTTAAATATTTTTAACTATTAAACTGACAAAATCAGTTGCTAAGCTTGCGTAATCGACTTCAAAGTGATGTAGATAATCGAGAAACAAGCTTTTTTTCCAGCTTCAGAAATAACGCGCAGATTTCCTTGAGCATCCGGTTTACTCACTTTCTTCTGTCATTAATACTCATAGCATTTAAATGTGGACCCTTATATATTTGTAAATATATTGTACCTATGGGCGTTAGTATTATAGTTGGTACTAGTAGGTATTATTTGATGTCATGAATACATTACATTTTTTTCCTAAAAAAGGTTCTTGGTAAAATGAATTCGATTAAAGAAAGACATGTCAATTTGATTGTTGATAACAAATATTTGTATGATGACGCTCCTTTACCGGTTCTACGACATATTTGGGTTGCACATCCTCACAAGTATGTGGTAATTTTTTATTTGGTTATAAACGTACATAATATTTAGCAATCAATTCATATTTGTATTCTGATTCTTCATGAGGTAATTCACAGACCGGATAATTTAACAGTATGCTGTTTGACTTCAAAGCCAAGAAATAAAGCTCCACGTTTCAAGACGTTCATCAGTTTCTGAGTGTACAGATGTTTCGTTGTATTAATTATAATGCGCATAACATGTGCACCACTGTAGAGGCAGCTCTTGACTTCCGTCAAACATTTAGTAACAGACATTGTTGTCTTCAGTTCGACCTAATGAGTCATTTGCCAAGGGCAAGCTCATGCATTCAGCTTTGAACCACACTCTAAGTGTAAGGGCTAATAATCTTACGTGGCTGCTCAGACTGAAATAGGTGAGACGGAGTTCTAACCTGTCCCTGATTAGTTTTAATCACTAAGCTATCGCTTGTTGATGATGGAAATAGACTGTTTAGCAGTGATAGTCAAACAGTATCACGTTAGTTCGTATTTTATAACCAATTATTCCTTCCACTTTTCACTGTTAAATTAGTTAAATTATGGAATTGACCTTTGACACTAAACGATAATAATGAGTTGCTATTTTAATATAAAGTCATTGATTTATTAACTTTATGCATTCTTTCATATATTTACAACGGTTTACGTTGTCTGCTTGTACATTTTAAGACGATATAGTTCTACATATGTTAGTATTTATTTTAATATGGCCATTAAATGTTGTATTATTGACTACGGTTAGCAGAGTAATAGAAACCGACATGGATCCGTAGTACTTGATTGTTTCAGGATAGTGCGATATTAATTCAATCCGCTTGATAATAAACGGTAGTCTGCTGGCTGAATGATAGCGTGCACATTGCAAAAGTGATTTCACTCGTAAAGACGACATGAATTTAATTTAGTGATCAAATGTATCACTTGAAATGTGAATCTAGTGTTAGAGTTCACTGTCGTCTCCAAATGTACCTTTTTATTTACTTTACCGAAAAAACAGTTATTGTTGTATACTTTCGAAATGTGGTAATAAAGTGCACTTTTCGAACTGACTTTAAATTTAAGGGTCTTACTAGTGTTTCTGAAATTATTATTTTTATCGGTTTGAGTTTCAGTTTAAATGACAATCTGTATCTGCGGCACGTAGTAAAAGTTAAACTCAGATCTTATTGGAAATAATTTTTCTCAAGGTTTCCAACCCATTTTTATGACTAATGGTAATATAAGTGAAACTCAGAGCTTATTCATTCAGACTTCCACTGTGTCAAGTTCCTTTGCTTAGTGTCCGTATGGTAAATTTAATCACTCTAATCTGTACGTGTTAATTTAAAAACCATGATATTGCTTGTCATCCAACAATGATTTATTAGTATTTTATCAAATATAAGTGAGATTTTATTTTCATCTTAACTTATAAATTGTTTCCCGGCTTTTTAAATAATTCAGATCTGCTGTTCTTATGAAATGTCTGGAAATGCACATGGAATAATATTTTTATTAGTTCGTATAGCTAGATATGCATTTTTTCAAACTGATTACCTAAGGATTTTTCCTCGAAGTATGGTGTCTTGATAAGTTTTTTTTGTGTATGGTGGTTTGGGAAGTAGGAAATCTTGAGAATGTCTCTTGTTGGCTGACACTTCTCCGCAGGACGTGCTTCAAACTCTGATAGATAAGATTCTATCGACACTATGTACTAGACAAACATGACATTAGTCACTACTTATTGACTAATCAATGTAAATATTTTAGTCCTAGGGCAAATCAGTTTCGACCCGAGAAACTCAGTGGCGGCATCGCAAACTGCTGAAACAACATAACATTAGTCCAGATCCACTGGAAAACATTATTTTCCCCACGGTTTCAGGCACAGTTTGTTGGCAAGTTCCACCTAATACGAAATCTAAGTCAGTTTAGGTCTCCCGCCTGCTATTTTCAACTGCCTACACCAAACATAGTGCATACAATATCGAGTCATCTAGACTAGTAACTGCAATTTGAGGATCAATTACTAGGTAAACATGAAATTGGTTACCAAGCAGTGGTTAGTTAATGTGGATTTCTTCTAAAAGCGTTTTATAATTTTAGCACCGGGGCTTTTACGGACCCTTGATAAGTAGGAAGATCGTCTACCTAAAACTATAGGCTTACAGAAAGTAACCGATTAATAATTTTGTGAGATTTATGATGTTGCTATAAATTGACTAACGTTTGTTCAATATTTATACTAACTAGTATTTATCTACGAAAAACGTTCCCTGTTTTACAAAATTACAGGTTTCAAGAAGAGCTGGACAAAGTTGTAGCAACATTTCATTCTACATGGTGTTCCGCTATTTTGGACGCTCTTTCAATGTCTATCACGTCTACTGCATCAACAACGGCTGATCTTGTCCCGATTCTATATTGGCCACCTCGTCGTCGTAGACGTGATCCATCAATTGTACGAATTGTTGAGATGATCGGAGAAGGACAAGTCTTATATGATAAGGTGAATAGCCTATTCAGCTTTTAATATTCTTGAGCGAAATTTAGTTTAAAGTAACAATGGTACTATAGGATAGATGTACTAGATTACTCAGTTACAAATGTCTAGTTCTTGTGAATATGGTACATATTGTTAAGACCTTCTCCTGATTTTCTGCTTGAATATCAGCTCCTTGTACTGGAAAATTGGCTTCTCTTTGTCAGTCAGTCAGTTAGTTACAACGTAGAACCTAGTACATGCGTACATCCCTTCTCTTCGTACATGAATGTTAATAATACTTGTTTCATGAATACCATATTTCCCCATTTATTATTCAATGCTCATCACTGTAATAGTTATTTTTTTATTTTCCTGACACCGTTAATTCTCATACCATCTTCGTTTGATGACCAGGAACAGATTCATATACTTGGTTTTGCTCTGAACTAAGTGTAAAGGTTAGTGATACTACCGAGTTGCCAATATCAAAGTGGGTTGGACGCAGTTCTAACCTAGGGCTTAGTGGCTAAAAGTTGAACATCTTGACAGGTGAATCATTATTCTTGTACCATCAGAAGTGTTACTTTTCATTTTATTATTATTCACTAGTCTGTACATAGTTATAGGTTTTATTTACCAGAGAACACTTCTTCCATAATGTTAATTTTTCTCTTATAACTGCATTTATCTTCGTATTCGTGAATGAATTATCAATGGAAGCGTTTAGTTTCCGTATAATTGGTATGAAGACAAACCAAACGATGAATCGACAATGTAGATATCAGTTGAAAGAATCTCGTTCATCAAGTATGAATTTATTTGTTCTGTTTTGAGTCGTACAACGTGCGGTGCTCAGTGATACTACCTGGTCGTCTGAACCTGAGTAGGTGAATTGAGGTTCAAACCTATCACTTAGAGGATAAAAATCGAACGTTTTAACCTGTGAGCTACCACTCCGCTAAAATTAGGTTGTGATTATCTATCCCATTAGGGACGTTGTGTAAATGTACCTCCATCCGATTATTCATGATCATATTAGAACATCATTCACTTCAAGCTTCAACAGTTTGTCCACTGGGGTACTCTATTCTGAAGGTATGGTACATACATAGCTTCATAGTCACATTTAAATAATGTTTCTTAACACTTATCCGTTCTCCACTATATAGACTATAAGCATACTTCGAGATCAATGTACAAAGTATGAAAAAGCAGCCTATTCACTGTCGGAACAGCAAATTAAATCGACATCTGGCAATAATTTATCCTCCAATCTTTCATTAGACGAAATTGAAGAACAACCAGCAGCTAAACGAAGTAGACAACGATCCTCATCAAATAAAGAAAAACTTACAGACATACCAACATTGCCTAATCAATCCATCCCATATATTCCATTAGCTTTTATGCCTAATCAGCCATCGGTTGCTTCAGCTACTTTATGCACTCTACGTTTTGATTTATTGATGAGCTTAAATGAAGCTAAAATCGACAGACTGTGTGTTCCAGATAGAATTCATCGTTTTGTTTGGTGTTTAGATGCATGTGTTAGAAATCGTCGAATTGATCAACGGCATGCTAGTGAATTAGCCTACCACTTACAACTACAGCGTCGTCGATGGGCAAAAGAGGCAGCTGAAGAAGAACAAGAGTCGTACGAAAAATCCGAATCCGAGAACGAAGAAACATCAAAACGTGGCACTTCCAATTATCGTGGAAAAAATTTTAAAAGTGGAAAGACAAATCGGAAGCGATCTCCTTCAAATGCAGAAAGGAATTGTAATTCAAATGATATGGTCAAAATATCTGATTTAAATTTGTTAGAAAGGTAGGTAGGTAAACTTTACTACAGTAACATCGAATTTTAGAAACTGAGTCGGCTGATTTTGATACCATTATCATTTTTAATTAGAATGTTCTGGTCATAATTCCCTTATCTGTCACCGATGACCATAAGACATATGTGAGGGACCTATGTTAACACAACCCCTAGAAACAACCACTCACGCTAAGCGAAATACTTTTTCCTAAAAGTACCTTCGGCCTATTTTAAGGTTCCTTCTGGTTATATTAGTCTACGGCTTCAAACTTGGTTTTCAGTCATCGGGCACTAGTTTGGACACTACATTCTACGTTACATGGATTGAGCAGCCGAATAGTTTCATTAGTTCCTAAAAAGCCTATATGGTTGACCCCCTTCACTCGTCATTGTTTTTTCCGAGTAACAAGCTAGTAATTACATATCATGATTCACCCAGAAGATAGTAAGGTGGGGTGAGTTGTCTCAATGGGATAGACATTTAACTTTCAGCTACGTAATCACAGGTGCAAACTATAATCCATCTGTTTCCGCCTAGATAATCGGATTGAATCAGCAACCCTCACAAATAGAATGTGAATCGACTACAGGTACACACTTCTATATCTGATAAATGATTTGAGTATGGCGGAAGCTACCATGCTGCACATCAGGAGAATGTGAGAAGAAGGTAATTAACTCTAAGTCAAAGGAGTTGAAATAACACCTATCATAATTAGTGAAAATCTGACTACAGAGAATTTAATCCAAGGTGAATGAATGATATGGAAAAATAAAAAGTGTTAAGTAATAATAATTGAGTCGGTGAAATATAAAAGTGAATACAGCTATTCCACTGCAATCTATTTAGTACCACCTAGTGTTTCCAATTATCTTTTGCGATCATCATGTAGATTTTAAGCTGAAGGTCTTTATCTATCCGGAAGTTTCAAACTAACAATCATTAACGTTATAGATAGCTGTCGGTTTTTGGCATTTTTCAGCTTAGTCTTTTTGCTGACTACCATTACGCGTCTGGGTTCTTTTGTATCCGTGTATGAACCAGAGTAGTGCCTGGGCTTCTTAGCCTAAGTAGTCGGTTTTCCTGGGGGGGGACCACTCATCGAGCCTTTGACAACACATGCCAACGGTCTAGATTCACAACATTTTGTGATATCATTGTCACTAATGCATAGCTTGTATAATATAAAGATAAATGTTATTGTTTTATATATGTCGATTTCCTTCTTCTTGGAACAGTTAATAATATGAAAAATGAGCACTATAAAATGTGAAAATATTATTTTTAAAATAATATCTCTAAGTTAACTATGAATATTATTAAGGTATATTGTAAGTTAACATTTTTTACTGGATTATGTTCATTTTTATTGCCTTTAATGGAATTTCTAGTAATGAAACTGGAGAGGGGGGGGTTCTGCAATGTTTTCAGTATTCAGTTAGTGTATCGTATCCAATACTTCTGGTTATTTTCCCATCCATTTAGTTTATAGGCAATGTATGTATGAGGGTGTAATTCTCATGGAAGATTTAATTACAGAGCTAAACTTCCACCTAGACATGTTCATAGCAGATGGTTTCGAGCAACTCAAAACACTTTAAATGAATTCTTTAATGTAAATTACATTCTCATATACTATAATCATTCACTAAATGATTGGGTAAATGACCAACAGTACCAGATACAACACAGTGGAAATTAAAAATGTTGCGGGTCGCTTCAGTAAATAAGAACAGCACGGAATTGATGGACTACATTTATATTTAAATGAACTATCACTGTAGACTAATATTTCTCGTTTTTATTTGTTTAATTATATTTGTATGTATGCAGGGATATGCATATGGCTTGTCGAGATCCTTGGGTTGTATATACTGTTTGCACATCTTTAATACGCTATGTACTTAATGGACTTTATGAAGATAAACTGCCTCGTGTAAGTTGGTTGGCCGATATACAGAAAATAATATTTATCTATTTGGTTAGTTGTCATTTAGCATACCATGGTGGACATAAAGTCTTGGACAGACGTATGTAAGCTCAAATTGCCGTACAACAAAGTGAAGTCAGCAAGATGAATATAGAAGGGGTCGAAGTTACATCAGGAGCAATAACGTTGAGAAGTGACTAAACCTTCAAGACATATTTCGTACAAAAAGACTGAAAGCGTACACATGAAATAATGCTGAAATTCAAGGTCTAATTCAGTATATGCGGTCAATATTTCGTTAGCACCCCTGATCAGAGTCTTGCAGTTTCCACATGTGTTTTATTTTCATAACTCATAATTCTAATCTCTCGGGAAATATTGATTAAACTGTTGCGCAGTATCTTTGCTCATTTCTTGGTAGACGGACATTCCGCCTACTCCACAAATGACTTATGTTGGCGAGAATAAAGTGATATCTTTGAATCCGTACTGAGGTGACCAAAATATTTTGTTATAAATGTTTTTCATTATAAATCAGTAGATTGAAGAATATATGTAAGTTAGGAAGAACTAGATATTTTTTTCACCTATGCCGTTGTCAGATTTTTCCAGAAAATAGATCACTTCGCAGACTTTATGTGAATGAAATATTTGTAGGTGGTATCTTGAATTATTTTCTTTTTAGAGTTCAAATTTCTTCAGTTTTCTGGGTGTTTTTTAAAAAATAGGACCTAAAATACATTAGTATTACTTCTAACCGTGGCTGCAATAAAGATATCTTTTCTCTGTTATTGTTTAAAAATTTTTTCACAGGAAATACCAGAAGTACATTTACTTGTTCATTTATTGGTACTTGGATTAGGCGATGATTTAGTCCCATATTCTTACCTACAATCTAAAACTAAAGAAACTTCTGGATCTAAACGTAGTACGTCTTCATCATCGACTGTAACTTCAGTGGATGATCCTATATTAAATTCTCCATCGAAAGCGTTAATTAGTTATATTTTACCAGCTGTCGCTCAATTACAGGTATTAACATGGAGGGCACAAGTGGCGGAAGAAATTTTAGCATCAAGTAATAGTTTATGGTCTAATAATTTAGAAAGTACTGGAAGTAATAGTGGGTCAACATCTAATAATGCTATTCAACGATCCACTTCTCATGAATCAAGAGAATCAGTTAATTCCCCACCACCACCACCATCACCACCACTGGTTTGGCAAAAACGGATTAAAGGTAGACAAATTGGTTTATTGCGTTTCTGTTTTAAAAATTAGGAAAACGTTCAGTGTTATGATTCTCAGCCGGATTCACTTATTACACATACTTTCCACGGTTTACTCGACCATTATGCAAGGGAGACGAGTTATACTGGTTTGACTGCGAAATCTTAATAATAATATGCACAAAATCTAACATATATAAAAGCATGTAGGTGTTCTTTCGTGATTTATCGCCTGTTATTTGACCTTGAAACTATTGTGAAGTTTTAGCTTCGAAAATTGCAGATAATTTAGGAGTATCATGTATTACACAAGTGTGGTGTAAAGTGAAGTATATAAATTTACATTTGTCAAATGAATTTGATACCCTTCGCTTTAAATGCAAACACGATACATATTAAGTTTGAGTCTCGCAAATATCATCAACATTAGGATGCCAATATACTCGACTGACTCCTATTTAATGCGATAAAGTGCTTGTTCTGGATGCATTATTATCCACAGATCGAATATACCAAAAACTTTTAAAAGTAGAAGGAGTTTGATTATAACCATGATGGACGTATGGTGGCGTATGATGGCGGTTTTCACCCCACACCATGGTATAATATTTCTTCTTGAAGGACCTGGAAAGGAGACTGGGTTAAACTCAATCTTGACGGTCTGGAAGCATAACCACTGAGCCAAAATGTCGGTCACACACGGCCTTTTTGTGAGGAGTTTTTGATATGTTAGCTCTGTTTTCGGAGGTAAAGTTTTGCTATATTTGGTTTTAAAGTCCTACAATTGCTATGTCTAGCATAGTAGGACTTAAATTAATGTGTTCTGTTAAATACAGTACAGTTGTGTCATCACGGCATGCCGATCCGACCTTCACGTCACTCTAAAATTTACCATAAGGCGCACTTACATCATCTTATGGAACTAAGCCTTCAATTGGGGGAGGGTCCTCATGCTAATCAGGTTGAATTTGTGGCCATACATAACTCAAGATACTGTAATTTACGCAAATAATCAGTGTTTGTAAGCACTTGGTATTAAGGTGGTTTAATGATTAATACCTCTAATTCGAAGGTTCCAACCTCACTTCACCCACATAGAATCGTGTAATTGGAAACCAGTCATACGAATCTATACCTGACGTTATTCCTGATCAAGTGATTGCTTTCATTTTTTCAGCAGTTGCAGTAAGTGTATTTATTAGGACAGCTTCCACAAACCTCGACGAAGCCTCCATAACCCTTAAAGGGGCCGGAGACATTTCATTAAGTCACTGATCAACAGAACCTTCGAGAATCTCGACGTGGCGTGTTCTGATTAGGTAATAGTTGAAACTTCTTAGTTCAGATTGGGTGGATTATAATACTGATTTTGTTGTCTCAAAACTATAAATATACGAATATTTTGTACATAACGCACTCTTCATCTTACTGGAATAAAGTTCCTGTCTACTCGTCTTTTATCTTCTGAATTTGCGACTAGGAGTGTTCAAGGCATTCGACTGCTAAAGTTGACTGTGGTCAGTCAAGCTATCAAACACGTGTTATAACAGTATTCAGCTTTCTGTGTATGAATCTTCTTTTCATTATTATTATTATTATTATTATTATTATTATTATTATTATTATATTATTATTATTATATTATTATTATTATATTATTATTATTATTATTATTATATTATTATTATTATATTATTATTATTATTATTATTATTATATTATTATTATTATTATTATATTATTATTATTATTATATTATTATTATTATTATTATTATATTATTATTATTATTATATTATTATTATTATTATATTATTATTATTATTATATTATTATTATTATTATTATATTATTATTATTATATTATTATTATTATATTATTATTATTATTATATTATTATTATTATTATTATTATATTATTATTATTATTATTATTATATTATTATTATTATTATATTATTATTATTATTATTATATTATTATTATTATATTATTATTATTATTATATTATTATTATTATTATTATATTATTATTATTATTATTATTATTATTATATTATTATTATTATTATATTATTATTATTATATTATTATTATTATATTATTATTATTATTATATTATTATTATTATTATATTATTATTATTATTATTATTATTATTATTATATTATTATTATTATATTATTATTATTATTATATTATTATTATTATATTATTATTATTATATTATTATTATTATTATTATTATATTATTATTATTATTATATTATTATTATTATTATATTATTATTATTATTATTATATTATTATTATTATATTATTATTATTATATTATTATTATTATTATTATTATATTATTATTATTATTATTATATTATTATTATTATTATTATTATTATATTATTATTATTATTATATTATTATTATTATTATTATTATTATATTATTATTATTATATTATTATTATTATTATTATTATATTATTATTATTATTATATTATTATTATTATATTATTATTATTATATTATTATTATTATTATATTATTATTATTATTATTATTATTATTATTATTATTATTATTATTATTATTATTATTATTATTATTATTATTATTATTATTATTATTATTATTATTATTATTATTATTATTATTATTATTATTATTATTATTATTATTATTATTATTATTATTATTATTATTATTATTATTATTATTATTATTATTATTATTATTATTATTATTATTATTATTATTATTATTATTATTATTATTATTATTATTATTATTATTATTATTATTATTATTATTATTATTATTATTATTATTATTATTATTATTATTATTATTATTATTATTATTATTATTATTATTATTATTATTATTATTATTATTATTATTATTATTATTATTATTATTATTATTATTATTATTATTATTATTATTATTATTATTATTATTATTATTATTATTATTATTATTATTATTATTATTATTATTATTATTATTATTATTATTATTATTATTATTATTATTATTATTATTATTATTATTATTATTATTATTATTATTATTATTATTATTATTATTATTATTATTATTATTATTATTATTATTATTATTATTATTATTATTATTATTATTATTATTATTATTATTATTATTATTATTATTATTATTATTATTATTATTATTATTATTATTATTATTATTATTATTATTATTATTATTATTATTATTATTATTATTATTATTATTATTATTATTATTATTATTATTATTATTATTATTATTATTATTATTATTATTATTATTATTATTATTATTATTATTATTATTATTATTATTATTATTATTATTATTATTATTATTATTATTATTATTATTATTATTATTATTATTATTATTATTATTATTATTATTATTATTATTATTATTATTATTATTATTATTATTATTATTATTATTATTATTATTATTATTATTATTATTATTATTATTATTATTATTATTATTATTATTATTATTATTATTATTATTATTATTATTATTATTATTATTATTATTATTATTATTATTATTATTATTATTATTATTATTATTATTATTATTATTATTATTATTATTATTATTATTATTATTATTATTATTATTATTATTATTATTATTATTATTATTATTATTATTATTATTATTATTATTATTATTATTATTATTATTATTATTATTATTATTATTATTATTATTATTATTATTATTATTATTATTATTATTATTATTATTATTATTATTATTATTATTATTATTATTATTATTATTATTATTATTATTATTATTATTATTATTATTATTATTATTATTATTATTATTATTATTATTATTATTATTATTATTATTATTATTATTATTATTATTATTATTATTATTATTATTATTATTATTATTATTATTATTATTATTATTATTATTATTATTATTATTATTATTATTATTATTATTATTATTATTATTATTATTATTATTATTATTATTATTATTATTATTATTATTATTATTATTATTATTATTATTATTATTATTATTATTATTATTATTATTATTATTATTATTATTAGTTGGCCACATTACGTGCTTTATTAAAATTAGCTGTACAGCTTGCACAATCTCGAACAAGTCGGACTAGTCATAATACTAAATCTTCAACACAATCAATAACATCTCAGCCGACTACACCAACAAAAACGTATTGTTACGATTCACTAACATGTAATGAATTTGGTCTGTCTGTTGTTTTCCGTTGGCGTCCAGAAGTTTTACAAGTAAGTTTGGAAGAAAAGTAGAATTCGATAGTCTTTAAAGTTTATATTGTTACCTTGGTACTTCCGTATCCATCAAGGTGCGAGTATGTGCGTACCTGTAGATACTGAATGGCAAAGGAGTTCAACTTTCAAACCCCACTCCATTTCATTCAGACTAAACAACTGGGTAGTATCGCTGACTCCTCATATGAACGTAAATTTGTGCCCCCGCATACGATTTAAAGCACTTTTGGCTTGTACGTTTACAAGGACGTGGATTTGAGATAAACGGTTTAAGAAGACTAATCATTGTATCCTATTGTCCAAGCTGAAGTTGTATTGTAGCAGATTTAGAAACAACAATGAAACCTAGGAGCTATCCAATCACTGAATCGTTCATTGGGACTTTTAAGTATTATTATTGTGAATGGGATCAAACTCTGTGCCACAAACATAACATTTTTCGTTCAATTTATTATCTTTTCATATAGCAATGCACGCTTTTACCATAATACGTTGGAAGGACAATATGTATCTAGTTAAATCCTGTTTACCCAGTCTCCATGGAGCTAACAAAACATGGCTTACTAGTTAAATTTCATTGCTTGTAAATATTATCAAGAATAGAAGCGATGCTCGAAAAGGATTTCCATCTACTTCTATCGCACATATTAGCTATATATTGAGTTAGGTGGCCCTCACTGTTTACACTGATGTGCTCTTTCTGTTAACAGAGGACGAGTATATTGTACAGCAGTTTGCTCTGTTTTAATATAAAGCTATGAAATGTATTCATAGGCTACTAGTGTCTTCGAAACATTCAGTATGTTTATTGGGACCATGGAGTTGGCAATGATGTGGTTAGATTCAGTAAGGTGGTAAACAAGTTGATGAGGTTACGGGACTTCAACTGGAGTGGTTGAGTGATGTTTTATTTCATACCCAGTTAACGCCTATATTGATATAAAATGTTGATTGATGCAATAGAAAGCAAGGGGCTGTTGTAAGTTGGATTGTGACTGGCAAGTGGAATCCAGGACGCGCGTTTCGTCCTATTTGGGACTCATCGGTTGGATGTACCTGCTGTTATATTCATGCGTACTCCCAAATATGTAAAGTAATTGACTTTTAATTTGAACCGTGTTGGTAGATGCAGACTTTTTAGTAGTAGTCGAATGGGTAGCAGATGTAAATTACTAGGAATATAGTTTAACAGCTCAGAATCCCTTTGGTCCTGAGCTTTAAGATTATTTTGTAATTCTCCACAAATTATTTCTCATATGATGTGATAACTTGTATACGTATCAGGTTCTTCGTTGTTTATGTGACTAACATTGAAATTACGGTGGTTTTATAATCTGATTTTATTACTTGGAAATGGATGTTAAAAGTATTGTCATTTTTAATGTGTGAATGAATTATGGTATGATTCATTCACTTCCCTTCAGGCTTTAGTTCTAGGCATCTCACGTTTACCTCAATCTGCTCCTGCTTTTGTCGATATCAATCGTAATACTCATGTTACTGAAGGTTCTGCTGAATCATCCTTAGGTGATAATACGGGCCAATCGGACTCAGATAATAATTCTTCGAGTACCTCATCTTTTGTTCGTAATAATTCAGTGATGTCAAATGTGATGTCTGGCAATGAACTAGGGAATTTCACGAATACTTTGAATCACTCTACTTCTCAGAATGTCATTTCAGAGCCTCACTCTGCACTGATAACCGGCCCGATTGTTACACGTGCTAATCTAGCTGGTTTGCTTCGTTCTAGTCTACCGTTAATTAATGATGTACAATTATTAGCTCTTGCTCAGGTTGCACTACTTGTACCTGGACCAACAAGTTTTAGTATAGGGACTGGTGGTGGTATGTCTAGCAGCGGAGGTGGCGGCGGTGCATCAACTCACCCATCTTTATCATCGTCTTCTGCAACTAATACAGACGGTGCCAATGATTCAATTTCATCTTCACCTGTTATTTTAAGTGAACGTGAAAGGCTTGTTAATACACTTGCAAGACATTGTAGTATTTCACCTGCTGGCAGTGCTGCTACATCGTCATCTACCAATGATTCCAATTTATTATTCGAATCAAGTTCACAGCAATCTAGTTCAAGTGGAAGTTATAAATCATCAGATCCACGTGTTTTAGCTGCTTTAGATGTTCTTCGTAAAGATATTGAAAGATGTTATGTGAGTTCTTTCAGTTCATTTGATATGTATCATGTGATTATGAAAAATTGGATATTTTTGAGTTTAAAGAAAGAGAAATAGTAGGTTGGTTGATGATATTATACACCTTTATGGACTGAAATAATTGTAAAATATAATACTCATGCCTAAACGTCTCCTCTGACTTGGTATACTAGATATATTGTTAAAAACGAATAATTGGTAAAAATATCTAAGGCTCATCGGATTAAATCCGCATCAATATGTAACGTTACTAATTGTTTGACTAAGGTATACTGGTTGATGTGAAATTACCAGTTGAAGTTTGTAGGATAATTGTATTCTTGAGTTGAAGACTAGGTGACGTTGTCTATAAATCTTTTCCAATGGTTTAAATGCATTGACCGTTAGCTTTTCTCTTGAATTTTGATTTTGTTTCCATTTTCTTACATATGTTTATATTTCCTATGTCTTGTTCACTACTGGTGAGGGTGAATATACTACATAGCAATCTACTCTATTTTACCATACGGTGGCGAAGAATGGCATTTTAGAGTAGAGTGCATTCAAAGGTTCCTAGTTTGTGATCATGGTTGCTTTCAATGCTGCACTCACTCATAGTGGATTAACTGAGTGAACTGTTTCCTGACGTTGCTCTTCTGTCTTTTGAATTAAAGCATCAGGTTAAATGCTCGGTAATGATCCATTAAGACAACGGATTATTCCATTACAGACGTCTGGACAATATACCAGCACATAAACAATTATGATTATTGGGTATTATGAAAAAAAAATGATTTATTCATTTTTTGAAGTGTCGATCAGTATGAAACCTTAGTTCACGACTTTGTACCGATTGACTTTAATAATCATACGTTGGCAGAACTAAATTCTAATGCTTCGACAAGCTCCAGTACTTTTGCAGACGAGTACATATCAAGTCATAAACGATTTTTGTTTAAAGTTACATATGCTTAAGTATAATGAATAATTTTTATAGTCAAGTAGAGGCGGTTTTATGGAGTTTGGTTCTAATTTGTTGTTTGAATTCGTCAAAGATTGCTCTCGTTTGGGTACCCTTGAAAACCAAGGAGCACTGGACAACTGTTTTATCCTAGTGTCGGTCACCTTGGTAACAATCTGCACTATTAACTAAATCATAAGTCGAACCCCAAACCTTCAGGTCCTATGAAAAACGTGTGAGCGATGGCACTACTTGGCCATCGTCCAATGGAAAGAATCCTTCTCCAGTTAACTATTGAACGCTGGTCCAGTTGCGCTGATAATCAAACTTTCGCAGAGATACCCGGAGATCCTGGACCAAATCCCTAGTAGGGTTGTAAATGCGCACTGTTGAGGAATCCCATGATAGAATGAAATAGCTATTCTATTCTGATTAGTATTCAGTAGCACTCAATTGAGATCACTCTGTTCCGAATTCAAACAAATTATCTTTGTTTTTGTTATTATTTTATCCTCTATTTTAGAATTCACTTGTGTCGCCTTTAACGCCAACAAATTTGGTTGGCATAAAAACTGGGTCCGGTGGTTATAGTTCATCAGTAAATTCATCAACTAATCTTTTAACAAACTTTAGTAGTTTTCAGATGCCAGATACATGGGCTACCCCATCACCTCGTAGTCCTATTTCTAGTAATAAATATCCGCGTCTTGGTGTAGATTCATCAGTACAATCATCTAGTAATAGTGGTAGTAGTAATACATCATTAACTGGTGCTAGCTTATCATGTTACTCATCATCGTCGACATCATCTTATGGTTTACATTTACCTATTGGAACACCTCTTACCAATCCAGGTTTAATGGGGGCCACACCCCATCTCAGTAATTTACATGTTGGTCATAGTCAGGTGCCCAGTGTGCGTAAAATGCCAGTTCTTACTCCCTCTCCTACTGTATCCTTACCATCCTCAAGTGAATTCCGCATTCCTTTGTCTCCCAATCCTATTCAACAAAGAAATAAATTTGGCCCCGATACTTTGTACGCTTCATGCCCATCTCCAGCTATACATCGACCAGGAACATCTCATGATAATAATAATAATGGTATTATTACTCCCAGATGCCACTCACCGCCGTCATAATGTTCCAAAAGAATCATCTCGTTTAATTGTGTGTGCGTGTAAAGTGGAATTGTAACTTAATCTGTTTTTGCAACTCACTGGTCGTTCAACCATCTTTATCCATTGAATATTGACAACTCGTGATGTGTAATATATAAGCATTTTTATTTCGTATTCCTTTTACTAGTTTTATTTCCACTGACATACAAACATTATTGTGAATACAAAATCTACCTGACGTGCCTAGCATTCTTGTTTGTTTCACATTCTGAGGTGTTATTACTGAACTATTCCTCCCGACAGTTCCTGCTACTTTGACGTGGTAGTCGAGTTCGCCTATTGTGATGAAGCGATCGGGCTATACTCGCTGGACCAATTGTTCCTCTAGGTCTTACCATGGCGCGTAAGTCGGTTGAAGAGCGATAAACCGAAAGGCAGCAAACCTAGAGTCCGAGAGCGTAGTCATCCTTCCGACTGTATAGAGGTGTGACAGTGGTACGGCATTTTCATTAGATAACTAGCATGACGGCAATACTGCCTCACCACAAAGGAAGAGTGGGGTTATAAAAGTTCGGCTCTAAAATTGCATACCTCATCTGATTTCACGAATTTCTGTATTTGGAAGTATGACCTTAACAACTACGAAGCTAACATACCAAAACCTACTTATAGAAAGATTGTGTGTGGTCGACCGCAAGCAACTGCCTGGGAATACTATGGTCACACTCTCGAGTCGTCAAAATCACCTCTAACCCAGCTTCTTTGTTATGTACATTAAGAAGAAGAACCCTTTCACGGTGTGAGCAACTAGGAAGTATGCTGAATTCATGCTCCAAACTGCACATTAGAACCTACAACGTACGAATTCAATGTCAAATAGAGCAACAGGCTTCTCCCGTTAAGATATTGAAATCTCGTGCCATAGATGTGTGCTGTGTCTCCAAGACACACATACAGTATCCTAACGTGGTTATTCACTCACCTAGCCAATATGGCGAAACTATGCTTTATACCCTTCGTTTGTCTAGCGACTCGACAGCAACTTCTCAGGGGCTAGCCGATACACGTGTGGCACTAAGTATGAAAGCAGAACAAGTGCCTCGAATGAATTTTTGTCGATAGTTGCCTGTGTGCTGTTCGATTAAATGGCTCATTAAAATCTCTGAAGGATATGGACACACGCGTTACCTTTTCGTTGTTTCTCCATAAGTTCCCACTAACTACAGCCGGACGAAGTGAAAGATGAATTTTACAGAAAGCTGTCTGAACTTCATTCTAACACCCAAATAGATGGCTTAAATTAAACTGAAAGATTTTCAGGTGTATATTTTGATGTCCCAGCCTAGAGAACAGACAACAGTGACCGTCTGCTGCATACGTGCTCATACATTCATTTATTTCTAGCACGCACGAACTTTAAGCATAAAGGGAGGTTGGGAGGGAGACATCATTTATCATGGTGACTTCCTGAACCTACTCACCGACGGACTCAAATAGGCGATGTCGCTATCAATCACATATGGAGGGGCTAGATAGAAGACTGCCACTATTCCTGGAGTACATTCTTAGATTCTGAACATGTACTAGTGCGAGAACGCATTTGCTTGAATCTTACTATAACCTATTGAGATCCAGTTCAGCGATGAGAAAGCCAAGAGTAAATTACTGGAAGAACTAAAGGCTCATTTATAAATTCATAGAGACGAGACTCACCTAGATGTTGCCTGGTAAGATATCCAAACTGTTGTGGGATCAGCAGTGACATATATTAGAGAACTCAGACAAAAAGTTGGGAAAAATTAGTGAATCTTAGCTGCGTTTGTTGAGTTGATGGACTCCAGCAAACTTATTATATCAGACTCTGAACACGTTGAAGAGCGAAGATAAATCAGATTCAGACTGACAAAAAGTCTACGGAACGATCGTGAGCAGTGATGTGTGACGGAAGCAAAGGTGATGGAAAAGGCAGGGACGATAAGAAGCACTAGACAACTTTTCAAACCAATTAAAGAAACAGATTCAAAAAACGTTTAGACCGATTGGTGGGACACTTCAAAGAGCAGTTCAATTGGCTTTCCGCTACATTGCAACTTTCCACTATTTCTAAACTGCCTGAAACATCGACATAGGGCTCTCGAATTTTGTGGTAGCTGTAAAAGCAATAGCAAATCTGGAGCAAGGAAGACCAGCGGGTCCAGATGGATTAACCCCGGAGTTTTCTAAGGATGGTGGTTCAGTTTTATCAGTTAGGTTGACTGGGAGGCTGGACATAATCCCATTTGATTGTTCACGATTGTTGCTGGTCGCAGTATAGAAGAAATGACCAAAGTTTTCTTGCGATAACCAAAGGGTAATTAGCTTGACTAGAGCTTGTTGGGACTATCGGGGTTGGGTGCAGAGTATTGATTAAGGGTTGAGAATTAACTGATCAGGTTGCGGATATTGACTGACTGGAGTAGCTTGAATATGTATTACGTACGCCTAACCGCGCTTACTTTTGGGAGTAGAATGGAAGAAGACTAATAAGGGAGTGGGAGTTCCAAATAAAAATGTGATATCAGTCAGTGAAGTCACAGACTTGATCCGATCCGTGTTAGTAAATGTAAACTACGTGGCTGGGGTGTTAGGGATTGTTACAGCCTATAATTGATGACGCTGGGTGACATGGTCTGTACACTGTCACAATGACGCAAGTGTACTCACTATTTATATTTTTTAGATCTTGAGCTATGAAATTCTTTGGACTTTACCATGAATTGGTTTTTTCCTTCAAATCATATTCACAATGTTCAGTCTTTTTCATTTTTATGTCAATGATGTTACCACTACTCTTGTATTTATTTTATTTTGCTAGCAATTTGAACCAATGCACATAAATATCGTTTATTACATTTTACTTGACTGAGTGTTGGTAACTAGTACTATATCTTATATAGAGTATAGTAAAATTTATTTTTATTCCCTTCTTAAGTTGCCTAAAATTGACATATGTATATCAGTAGTGGGTTAAGTGTGACTGTGAAAGCTAATATATGCTGCTTCTTATGTAGATTGTAACTGGAACGAAAGTTACAAAGCTGAGATTTTACGTTGTTCAACTTTGTTTGTGTTTACAATATCGCCTGTCTAGTATGTTTGATGCATAAACCTAGTAACAAGGGGATCTGAAAAGAGGTTGTTAGTAAGAGTATTCGGTTGAATTTTTAGTCAGTTAAATTAATAGCGTGTGTATGCAACAAAATACAACATATTAATATGCTAGTATCTAGTGCGATAAATAGTATCCTTCAATATACAGAATTCTTCTCTTGGATGTAGAGCAGATTAAAGCATGTGCAGTGCATGATCGTGATGGCACACGCTGATTGGCTATTTCTAAACCAATCAGCTTAAGGGGATTACCGGAAGAGACTCTAGAAGCTTCTTATATAAATATTATAAATATATTAACATTTCTCTGATTGAGAATTCCTATTTCTATCTACCCTTGTTATTTGGAATACAATTTCGTTCCTGTTCAACCGTGTTCTGATTTGGGGTCTTGTCGAATCTTCAGTGTTTAAGATTACTAAGCAATAGGAGTACCTGGGTCGTTATAAGTAAGAAGTGATAACAGGTGATAATGGTAGTCTTGTAAGAAACTTGTCTGATTTGTCCTATATTTTATTATTAAATTTAGTTAATTTCACTACTTGTAATATTTATGAATCTGTCTGTTATACACTGTATATTACTCAATACTCCCTTAAGCGTATATTCATTCTCTAGTCATCCAGTTGGCATAACGCAGCTACACCACGGTTGACCCAATGTTCTTGTGGCTGATTTGTATTCATATCAATGAATAATACAAAATTCGTTGAATGTCCTGTAGTTGATAGAACACCTCGTCGAGCGGAAGTTTTGTAGACTGGACAATTATAAGTTGATTGACGATTGATTTCAGTCAGCTTTTCTGGAATAAGCCAAATCTAATGAATGTTTGAATAATTGGGAACAAGGAAATACAATAAAAAAGTTACATTCTGCAAAATTTTAACTTAATTTAGGAGATGTTTCATTACAGTTTGTTCTTTTATTAATAATGAATATATTTGATAAATTTAGTTTGTAGTTTGTTGGTTTCATTGTCAGAAAACGAGCTAGTTTTTTCCATGGTAAAGCGTTCTTCATCATGTGGTTGAATGTAATTGGGAAGCTTATTTAACCTTACCATTCCATACTACTACATGGAGTATCAAGATTTTCTTCCACATTCATAAGTCCCAGCGGTTTGTTAAATTGCTGGATATATTGTAGTTTTAGGCATTCTACAGTAAGATATGGACATAAATTTTATATGTGGCACTTATCAACTAGGCATATCTATACTCCTCAACTAAGTGGTATATTCTTGGCACGATTCAAACCAGGATCATATTCAAACGTGTTACTATCTTGTTGTTTGTATCTCGGGTGGCTCAACATAGGACTAAGCTATTAATAATAATCTGTTATCAAGGCATAATTAATTGCAATGTTAGATGGTTCTTAATTATGACTAATTTTATGTTTCAATAACTGGTTAGAATTACGAATGACAGTGAATCGTCAGATTATCTAATGTTATAGGAATTTAAAGGAATCTAAAGTTTCACAGCATACCCTCAGTTAAAGTTTATCAAGTACCGGATCACTGTTTGTCTTAGTATGTGACTCTTCAGTTCTGGGTATTATCAACCCCCACCCCCCCCCCCCAACAAGAGATTGAATCTAAGTCCTTCTAGGCTAACGTTTTACTTTCGAATCACTGAGCTAGCATTCTTCGGTTTACATTCAATCAAATGTTACTATAGTTCATCTGTGTCCAATGCCAATAACAATTTCTGTAACACAATAATAAGTTATCACATTCCCCTATTGACTAACCTCAAGGTATATTCTAGAACTCTAGTAGGAAGTCGTGACTACTGGAGTTCACTCATGTGGAGTGTCAAATCTATGTCTATAAGATTGGGTGAGATCGAGAAACATCACGAGTTAATTAAGTGCCAGCTGTTGGATACTGATTCAATCGCTAAGGAGTCTGATTGTCTGCGATTCAATCGACGGCTGGGAAGCCCTATGTAAGGATGAAACACCTGTTTAGTGCTTATATTTTTAACAGATATCTAACTACTATCAGTCAATAATATGGGCTTTTTGGAATTAATTATTAAAATCATTTTCGTCTGATCTTTAACACTGATCGAGTCCTATCAATTAAAATGTGACGTGGTATCGTGATATTAAAAGTGCTATATTTCAGTTTAAAGTAGCTGGAGATGGTTGTCAGTCTGTATTTCTTGAGTATAAGAGCTGCATTTTGCTAAGCTAATCAACATAAACAGAAAAAAACTATTACTTACAACTGGCATCGTATCGAATAATATTTTTGGTTTAGATTCAGCTAAACATTCATCAGTCAAATCCCAACGTGCACCTTCTAAGAATAATCCAGTAATATATGCACCATCATCTGGTTTAACAAAATCACCAAATTGTTCATTTGGTCTCGATTGCTTATCTAAATTAGTAGACATTGATATACGTCTATTCCCAGTTAATGATACTCTTGGAAATTTCGGTATAGATGATACATTTTCCAATAGATTGATTGTATTAAAATATTTTGATGTAACTTTAAATGTAAAACCAAGTGTATCGATTGGTATTGTATATTTTCTTGCATAATTTTGTAGTACACCAGTTAAGAATGATTGAGTAAAATAGAAACCTGATATCCAAAATACTGGTGGTGTATCATATGTTAGCCAATCAGCGAAAAATTTCAATCTGTGTAATGTTTTATTAGGGAAAAAGGAGAACAAAAACATTATGAGTTTTAAAGTAGATGAATTATGACTAGTAACGGAATCCAAAACATACCAATCAATCAATTAATTAATGCCTGTTACCCCATGTGGAGCACACTCCGCCAACCAGCATTCGCTAACCGACTTTGTCCTGGGTTTTCCTTTCCAGTTCTTCCCAAGCGCTGTTCATTCTTTTCTCATCTGCCGGCTGATTATATTCTTTGGTGTTGAGGATTCCAAGTTAGTGCTTGTCCTGTTTCAATATATGACCTCCAGCATCTTTCCCTAATTTCTTCATCTGGATTTTGATTGGTTTGTTCCCTGTCACAGAATGTTGTTGCTGATAGTATCTAGCCATCCGAAGTATCTTGCGCAGATAGCTGTTTATAAATACTTGCACTTTTCGATGGATGCTTTTGGTAGTAGGTTTCAGCTCCATACAATAGAACTGTCTTCATAGTTGTGTTGAAAATCCTGAGTTTGATGTTGGTTGACAGTTGGTTTGAGTTCCAGATGTTTTTCAGTTGTAGAAATGATGCCCTTGCCATGCCAATCCGTCCCTTCACATCTGCATTAGATCCTCCTTGTTTATTGATGAGACTGCTAGTCAGGTATGTAAAAGTTCCCACATCTAGAATTTCCCCGTCAAGTGTAATTGTGTTAGTGCTCTATGTTTTGTATCTGTGAATCATACGTTTCCCTTAGTGTATGCTGAGGCCTATTGCTGCAGAGGCTTCTGCTACATCGTCCATTTGCATTTGAAGCCGTGTGTGGGATAGAAGAGCTAGATCGTCTGCAAAGTCCAAGTCATCCAGTTGCATCCATGTTGCCCACTGTATTCCGCGATTGCCTTGAGACGTATTAGTTTTCATAATCCAATCAACTACCAGGTGAAAGAGGAAGGGCGACAGTTTGCAGCCCTGTCTGACACCGGTCTTCACTTCAAATGAATCTGTGAGCTGCCCTTCATGCACGATTTTGGAGTGTAGTCCGTCATAAGAATTTTGGTTGATATTGATTATCTCTTAGAGTACACGATTGTGTCGAAGACAACTCCTTAATGTCCTTCTGTCCATACTGTCAAGTGCCTTCCCACAGTCAAGGAAACTGATGTAAAGTGGTGAGTTGCGTCCAGTTTATTGTTCATCAATGATCTGTAGAGTCGCGATTTGATAAAAAATATAGTTCATTCTATTTAAAACTTTAGCCGAATGTACTTGCATCTTGATGTTTATCCAGTGCATATTAGTGAACTATATTGTTAATCAGATCAACATTAACTTATTTTGGGAAGAAATATCAAAAGCCTCATTGTGAATACGAATCGTTTTTTATTGCGGAAACTTAAAACACTGACACTCCAGTTTTCAGGACTTTTGAATCTTGAACGGAAAATCGGAACTATAGAAGCTTTACTTCTAAGGCTATATTAAATGTAGAAATTAAGAGTATTTATTAAGGAAATAGTGATTTCAGTACGATAGTGAGTAGATTTAACATTGACAATCAGTTTCATTAATTCTCTTAGTTAGCAGCAATGGGTAGCAGCAAGTCTTAATTTGATAACCGGATCTGAAGTTATGTTTAACATCAACGTATGAAGTATGTAACTATGAGTTAAAGTCACTTCGAGTAGCAAAATTCTACGACTTTAGGTAAAGATTCAGATGTTGTTCTCAAAACTATTGTTATCTTCATACTTTAATAGCTTAAACAGCTCAGAATATCCTTTGACAGGAAACTAAACTCATCTTGATTAACTTTGTATTTTCAGTAGAGATATTTTCAGTATTTCGAACTGAATTGCTCTTATCGTCTGTAAAATATAGAATGGTTTGAAGACCAATTTTAAATCAAACTTAAAGTATCCAGAATGAATAATTAAATTGTTGCAATTAAAATCATTTCAGTTGATGATCCTTGAAAGACCTTTTCAGAACAATCGTAATATATAGAGTCCAGTTATCTTAGTTCATTATAATCTTTTCTATTCCTATACTGAATAACTTAAGTATTAACTGCTTTGTTTTTTTTTAACGAGTCATTTATCAAGTACTATTAATTTTCAAAACTCACTACCCTGTCTGATGTATGAATATGCTGTGTATTGAAATGAACTTAATAAACTACAGAACGTGACCATGTATTACACAAAATACACAGTCACTCAATTCCCACCTCCCAGTAAGAATCAGATATCGGCAAAAACAGTTTATTGGCATAGAGTATAAACAATTAGTAAGTGGAATCAGCTGAATAGAACGTGATATCTAAAACAAAATGTGTTTTACGTTACAGAAATAGCTTCAAAATTTAATCTCTAATCATCCAAAAATTACGTTTACTGGACATATCAGGATAAATTTTATACATTAATTGTTTAGACATAAACACAAGTTGATTAGTTACCTGTAAAGTAAATCTTGTATATAACTTCCTAATGGTTTAAGAGATGGGAATGATTTTGCTGCCCAAACACTTGGTAATTTCCCATTTAATATTGAATTAAATACATCTTCTAAGTCGGCAGACATTACAACTAAACCTTTGATGGCTTTCTGTAAATCTATTAATGTTGAACGTATAACGCTAGTTAAACGATTGAATCGAATTAGTTCCTGTCTAAGTACAGTATTCATAGATTCTTCATATTTGACAGGATAATTATTAATTACCTGATAAAGAAACACATATATATGTGTGTGAAAAAGAAAAATACATAAATGAAGAAACAGATTATTTAAATGGATAGAGGGACTCAATAGATAATTATAAGTGACCTGAATTGTGGTACTGTTGAAAACCAAGGAGCATTATACGACCGTTTCATCTTAGAACGAGACACCACAGGACTACACATCCAGACCCGTCACGGACCGAATCCGTGATCTGCAGATCTTCTAACAGTTGGAATCTATTAATCCGGCTTTGACCAGCTAAACTGTCAAGTTGTCGCCGAGAAACCTGTAGGTTCTGATTCCTCGAGGAGTGGTGAGTGCATACTTCTGAAGAAACTCACACTACAACCGAACAACCATCCATTACCGTAACAGTACTCGAACTGAGAGCAGTCTATAAGAAATACCAAAATTGAGATACAGTCCATAGAACACTTAACTTAAAACTAAGCGCTATTTATAAATATGTTTCAAGCCGTCGAGAGCTGTTTCTTTTATATCATCTCTTTTCATGTCACAACACTACTTATTAGTACTTAGTAGCTTGAATGATGTCTAATTATTTTATGACTTGAATTTCAACATAGCGATAAACCAATTATCCTACTAATTTGTACTGTTAATCTGGTTTTTTCAAAGTTTTGTTTGCGCTTTTCGCAACAGTATTTCTTATTTTCTTAATAATGTATTTTCCTTTTTACTACGTTTGAAATAATGCTTTATATATATCTTTAGTTAGGTTTCGA
Source organism: Schistosoma mekongi (assembly GCA_034768735.1). NCBI lineage: Eukaryota > Metazoa > Platyhelminthes > Trematoda > Strigeidida > Schistosomatidae > Schistosoma > Schistosoma mekongi. Next base: position 8,043,510 of record CM068305.1, read on the forward strand.
TAGTATTACTTCGTGCGCATTCTTGACTTCCTTACTTTCAAGCAACCGGTCGAGTTAAACGTTAAGAAGGTTGTGACAGATAGACTCCATCTGTACAAGCTTTCATTAGCTGGAGAACTAGTGCAAATGAGGGTATCCTAAAAAGCTGTTTCAGATTTCTCAGTAATGCTGAACCAACTTTACCATATGTAGTCGGGCCTAGGAAATTTAGTTGCGCAGTGCACAGAATACCTCTAGACGTAGTGCTAGCATCAGTAATGACCGTTTTCGAATAGTTTGCTTTCATCTAATATGTTTCTTAACCTAAATATCAACAACTGAATATCACAGGACTCTTATTATTGCTTTAATACTGATTGAATAAGTGAATAGCTAATGTGAACTCAGTTACTGAGTGGACATTTGGTTCAAGTAGCAGTATGAGCATCAACATATGAATGTAGGTATGTCGAGATGACAATTCCGGAGTGGAATTAAACGTGTGTCTAAGGTTTCACTGTTATCTGAACTGTACATCATTAGAAAGCGTTTGAATTGTGTATAAAGGTGAAGATATAAATTATTCAGTTTATTTTCGTGTTCAGCCTGTTTCAAGTCATTGGTAAAAGTGTATGAGGTTTAAAATCCCCATGTAAAGGGACTAGGTATCATTTCTGGCAACTTACTTCTTTTAAATTAAAATCAGGTGGAAGTTTTGATAAAATATCTGAAGCTAATTCTTGTACAGTTGATTCCGGTGATTTACCAGCTGTATCCTTTTGTCTTGGTAATGTTAATAAAACACCAGAAAACAACTTTATAGAATATACGTGTTTATAAACAAGAAGAGAAGAAAGAAAACGCATTTAATATTTACACGATGACAAAGCATGAATAATAAGGATTGTCTGAAATTACACTTATTTAGGTTAGAAAAAGATGAATAACCAGGATTCACTGGATATCTGTTTCATCTCAGAGAGCGACTTCTCATTAGAGAATGCACACCATCATATCAAGAATCGAACACAAGACATTCAAACTGTTTCGTTAGCACCTAGCTGTAACGAAAATGGGTTAGTGTACAGGGTTTTATATATCTAGTTCAATCGAATCTTGATACTGCGCTACCAATATCAGGTGCAATTGTTTATATTTGTACCACTCTGAGCGTGATTATACCATATGGAGATGAAATGTTTTCTGGGGTAATCGACAAGAAACCTTTGACTTATATCTCATGCTATTTGGTACTCGTTAGCAAATCGTACCTGCTGTTTTTATGAAAATCAAATCCTCAGAGGACCAATAGTTCTCTACATAGTGCCAATGATGTTGAGTAATTTAGACTAGTGGCCAGGTTACAACTCGATCGACAGAATCCGAATAACACCTTAAAGGTCATGAAGAACACCAAATTGGTTACTACACAGTGATCAGTGTATGCTTACCCTCTGCTTGTCACGGCTTGTTATTAAGCCCCCCCCTGAACCAAATTTAATCTCGTCGACATATCAATGAAAATAAATAGGATGAAGGTAGGGAAAAATCTAAAATCAAAATTCCTTAAATGTAAACATCATAATATCCAACGAATAACCCCATTTCTTGTCATATGAGTCTTTCGTATACCTATTAGTATAAACTACATTTTACATCTGTCCAGTCTATTTATATCATAAAACGTGAGAAACATTCAAGTTGAAATTACAGAAGTAAAGAAAAGTGGAAAGATGATAGTAAAATGACTAAAAGGCAAACTATAGTCTGTGACTATAAAAGATGTTGGTACTTATGAGACCAGGTTTCAACGTTTCGAATACTCTGACGATCTCTTGGTCTAATATGTTAATGACCATTGCTACTATAATGTAACACAGTCAATTCGATCATTGATTCATAAATGACTTTAAGCTCATAAAACTCCTCAAAACTCTATCATAAGTCATAAGAAATAAATGTGTACAATGTTTTGAAATGATTTATACAATTTATAAGATATGTAAAACAGTTTATCCACCCTTAATTTATAACATTGTCAGTAGAACAATGGATATCAGTTATTTTCTTGATCGTTTCTAATGCTATAATTAATCCTGTGAATCATTCTACATAAATTCTAAATTTTGTGTGTAAGTTGGTTATTAAGTTGACAAATGGACAGGTCAACACCATGGATAAGTGACAGTAAACATGAATTTAAATTTATATGCATGTATAAACCATGTATAAACCAATTATCCAGCTAGGGGAGGCCAAACCAAAATATGACGTCAGACGACGAAGTCTATGACTGTTGGTTTAAGTCATGTTGGTAGATGCAGACTATTCAGTTGAGGTCTGTGTGGTAATCGGGATCAGTGGTTAAGAACGATGGGTTGCATAGCTCGAAATCGGTCACAATCGGCGAAGTGCATTTACCCTTTATCTTCTTTTCGATTATTCATTCGTATACATCCTTAGTTATTTCTCCTGCCTGTGTTCATTTGTAGTGTTAATCATGCGATTTTATTCTCGTCGTTTTTAATGTGGCATAGAAAACTCGAAGTACGTGCATGTGTACTATGTTCTATGCTGTCTACGACTATCTGATTTGCTGACTTATCCAGTATGCATGTGTATGGATGATTTACTCTAGAGTTTACTTAATAGAAGTGACGAAGTAACTAGTTTTTTCATATCTGCATAAGTTAGCATTTAATAGTCTCTAGTACATGTGAGATATTCTTCCAACTTCATAATGAAGCACTAAGCACTTCTTCATAGAAGCAACTTACACAAATCTATTCATAATAATTATAAACGTTGGAATTATTTCTCAGATGTTACTATGAAACTTTGAAATTGTAATTCTAATCTGGTGTAGTTCACTAGTATTTCATTATTTTATTCACCCTATGTGAATTTATTCTAATCACCAATCTCTCAATGACATTTGATCAACATTTTACTCAAATATCCATAACATATATATTATTATTAATGATAACGAAGTCATTCCTAAATGTAAGCTTTGGTAGAGGTTTATTCAAATCTTTCGTTTATATACATATACATATGAAACCAAGTCTCACAGTGAACGATTGAAAATCAACAACAATGGGTTGACATCCGATGGTAGGATTCTCACTTCAATCAATTTGTGATATAATCTAATGTTCATTCCTTACCACTACTGATATATATGTCTTAAATAAACTTTATCAATCACAACTTCTCACTAGAACTTTGTAATAGTCTTGAAGTAAGTTCCTAGTTAGTTCATTATTATAGTTAAATTGAAGTGGTTTTGTAAAATCGGCCAAAATATGTTTTTTTTCGATGGAGGTGGAGGGGGGGGGTATTACCCCCTGGTTTTTAAACCTACCTAGCAGAGACCATTCAACGATGAATACAAATAACAAATTACAATTAATTTTTACAAAACCATCTCAACTTAAATAACGAATAATTTCAATATTAATTCAAATGTTGTCGTTTTTACAGTAACAAGTAACTTTCTCAGATGAAATAATCGTATTTTCTGTCAATCCATTGGTTATGAATACAATTCTTTGATTGAATGAATATGTCACAGATTGATATTATCAACCATCTCAATTGAACTACAATAATCAGCTCATTAGTGACTAACTTCAGGATGTTCCTGATGCTCTATAGTGAGAAGTCGTGACTGGTGGATTTGAGACTTGTCGTGAGTGAAACAGTTATCGCTAATGACAATAAATGATCGTCGCGCTATATATCATAAATTGATGGAAGTGGTATCATATGCTTGGATGCCGACCCAATGGTACAGAGGATTAGGTGTTCGCCAACCTGAAGCCTCTGATGTAGAACCTCGAGTGCTCATTGCTAAAGTGTTCCACACTAGAATGAAACAATTATCAAGTACCCTGCCAACATCAATCTGTGAAATATTTACTCAAATAAGAATATCAATCTCCACAATAAAACTAACCATCTTAATTGAATTACAATTCTTTAAGTTAAACTATAATTTATAAATAAAATATTATTTATATATAAATTGAAGTAAGCATTAATTACTTGAAATGTTTCTTGATTATCTTTAGTAATATCAGCATTATCATGTAGGCCATAAACTTCTGGCATTGGATTTAATGGTAATGAACGTATATAATCAATGAAATCTTGAACTGTACCATCATTAGGACAATAATATATACCAGATGATGAAAATCTAAAATATGCATACAAACGAATACAATTTCGTTTATGTCACATACATTTTTTTTTGGAGTATATGAACTCTACGTTATATCTCAAGTGTTTTAAACACAGTAAGTGAATTAAAGTTTTAATACATCACTTAATTATGAATCCATGTGTTTTTTTCTTCATTGATAATAACATCAAGAAATTGACGTATGTTAGAATTTATCAGTAATACGTGGTTATTCACAAATTATTAGTTTATTTAGAATTCAATGTTATCTGCCATTACTATGGTTTGATTTGAAAGTTGGATGTAAATGTTTGAAGTACATAAATTATAGTTAACAGTAAAATCTAATGTTTATATTTCTTTCTATCTACGACTTATCAATTGAGCCTTACCCTCATATTGAATGGTATTAATGTTGATATACTCAATAAAGACTGAATAAATTTTAATCTTGTATATTAGTGACGGTATAATCCAAACTCTTACTAATAATACTAATGAATGTCCACTTTAGAAAAATTAAATGAATTTAACAGCCATTTAATTCTATTTTTAAAAAAGTACCTATTGAATTGAGGTTGATTTTTGGAGATAGATATTAAGGTTGGTTGTTTGTATTTGTCAAAGATTGATGTTGGTTGGGTACCACACAAACTGAAAAGCTGTTTCGCCCTAATATATGACTCCTCAGCAGTGTACGCCCTTGATTCTTCCATGAAACTGAGTTCATGACCTTTAGTACATTGAATATTCACTAGTAACTAACATCAGATTGTTTTCAAAGTTCAAATAAAAATAGTGACTGGTGGAGTTCAAATTTGTCTGGAGTACGACGGTTATCACAGATTGATGGAACTGAGAATTTTACCACTGGATACCGGTCATCACAGCGGTGGAGAGTATAAAGCGTTTACTGTGAGATTTGGGGACCCTAACTTGAATTTTCTAGCAAAATCGACGGTGTGCACTGTTGAGGAGTACCATACTAAAACGGAATAGCTATTGAGTGCTCCTTGGTTTTCACTTGGATCCAACTAACACTAACCTGTGACAAATACAAACAATTTACCGAGTTTTCAAATGCCTCATAGGTAATAGTCTACTATTTATGTGCAATTTATTTTAGGATAGTAAGTTTCTTGACACTTCAGTAATAAGTTTGAACTTAAAAATATATAATACATACTGTTATATTTTACTAACTGCACAACAACAACCTGAATCACATTAACTGAAAGGGAACAAATGTACTTATAATATTGAATTTTTATTTGATTTAATACTGGTAATATGTAGGGCACTTTCAAAGATATACTTGAAAGGTAATGGATTATGATGGAGGAGTAATATTAATAGAAATAAACTGAAAGTACGGACTCGAAATATGAATAATTTAGAATTACTTTGATCAGTAGTTCTGTTGTGATAAGATAACACTGAATGGAATTGTAATGATGTAATACTGATTTAGCAAATGCACTAGGAATAACATAGATACATCAATGTAATATGAATAACATGGCAAAGACTTGATTAAGCTAAACTAGACTAAATTGAAATATGCAAAATGAGTCAATATTTCTGAAAATGTCTATCGGTAAAATTATCCATAGAACTAGTACAATAATTTGCTAAATATGCGCCCAGAGAAGGTATCTAGAATGTCATTGATTATCCAACTTCTTCTAGCGTAGATACGCGAGATCTTCGATTCTGATTCAAGTGAATCCTGATTATTTAAGTTCCCTGACAACATACTGGAAAATCAGTTGTAGAATATCCTAAATGTGTAAAGTTATGTGAAAATTTGACATTTTCTTTTTCGGCCTATTTTCAGATTATTTAAACATTGTTAGTATTTACTTAAAATATAATACACAAATTAATGAAAGTGGGAATTCTACCATTGGATGTCAACCCAGTGGTGCAGATGGTTAGGTGTTCGCTGTCAACCTGAACCCCTTAGTGCGAAGTCTGAAGTGCGCACTGCTAATGAGTTCTACACTAGAATGAAACAGCTGTCCAGTGCTCCCTGGTTATCAATGGTACCCTGCCAACACCAATCTGTGACATATTCAATCAAATAAATAACCAATCTCCACAAAAATAACCATCCTAATTGAACAATTTAAAATCCTGACTGAATATATCTAAATATCCTTAACAAAAGTGTAGAAAGGTAGCATTAATAAAATTATGCATTCCAACTGCAATCATTTTTCATGTTCGCTGATAAGGGAGAAATAAGGACCTTTAGTAGGTCTAATGACAAAATATGGAATTGTACAGAAATCTTGAATAAGATACTTCTATAGCATAAAGCATAATCTTTGTAAATGAAGGTGTAGGGTATGCTAATCTAATATCCTGTGGTTTACTTTTTAGCTTCATACAACTAGTTCCATATGTGAATTTTGATAGAGCAAGAACAACAATCGAATATACATAGATTATTATCAGATTCACAAGAACAGAGTTTGTAAGTCTTATAGAAATGATTTATTCGATCCCACAGTTGTAACATTTCGATAGTAACTGTTATACTTTAGTTACATTTTATTCCATGTGCTTTTTGATGAAAGTATTTTTTTAAATTCCCATTTGTCATTCATTGAAATCCGAGGATTAAGAAACGGAATTCTTGATTGTTTTAATGTTCTATAGTGAATACAATCCCATAGCATACTTTACTGAACAAATTAAATAGGTATGTAGAATGTTCTAAACTGTCAACAGTAATACACATATCATCCACACATTTACTCAAAAAAGTTTTCATATTTATTTTGTACTATATCTTGATATGTTCACGTTTCCTAATAAATGTACTGAACAAAATTAAGCCTAACTGGCTACTAACATCAATAGAGAGACACATCACACTGATGAACGGAATCTGCCTATCTTTGGTACATATCAAAATAATCTCTTTGAATCCATTTAAGAAAAAAGATTAGAATACTGACATATAACACAGTTTTTCACATAGGGATAGTCTTGAAAAGTGAAGAGATGTTAGCTTTTAGTGCCTATATACTAACTCCTTATGTGAATTGGCAAAAATTTTAATAAAAAATAGTGAGTTTGGTTAAGATGATCTTTTAGGTTAGATTTTTCAGTCCTCTATTTACTTACCTTATTAGATATTATTAATTTGTTGTATAATAATTATCATCAACTACGGTAATTAAAGTTACTGTTTTCAGATTTAATTAATATGAATGAAGTTAACAGAGAATGAAAGTTTCAGTTAAATTTAATTAACAAGTTTCTAGTTCAACTGTTTTCTGTATTAACATAAAGTGTATTTATCAACATTATTAAGATGCTATTTAATTTATTGAGCACTATACCTTAGTGTCGTATCGATTGAATAATAGAGCATCTATCACTTCATAGTCTATCTCAGTGACTTATCATCTCTTTTTATACCTTATAGAAATAGATACAAACAGCGAAACAAATATTATCATCTACACAGAATAGTCTTCATTAATGATTTCTTCTTTATTCATTTGTAATTTTATATCCCAAATTGATATTTGTTAGACATTCTGGTTCAAAAAATAACATGTAACTTCTCATCAATGAACATTCACAAACCTTCTAGGAATCAAATATAGAATCACCAAACTTCATGCAGAGCGTCTAACCTTTAAACCATTGAATTATCATTCAACATACAATATTTTACAACTATTTTATATATAAAAATTCAACTATACTATTCATTACAAAAGATCATATTAGTAATCTTATACAATAAACTCACAGAATACAATAAATCAATTTTAAAATTCAACAATAAGTAAATTTGTTTTGTAATTATCTAACTTACTTGTAATGTTCTTCATCAATAATTTTTCTGTTATAAAATATACCTAATAATGAAATTAATAATCGTCTATCTTTATCATCAGTTACACGTCCACCATAATTACATTCACCAGTAAGATAAGTTAATGCTTTCAATGGAATTTCATCATATTGATCTAAAAACATCTAAATGATATTGATAGGAAAAAAGAAAAAGAAAATGATTATTAATTCAATAAGAAATCATTCAATAACTATGAAATGATAATATAGATCAATGCCTGTTACCCGAAGTGATGCATAAACCTCCCACCAGCATTCTCCAACCAACTCTGTCCTGGGCTTTCCTTGCCAGCACTTCCCAAGTGCTGTTCATTCTCTTCATGTCTGTTTCCAATTCCCGACGCAATGTGTTCCTGGATCTTCCTCTGTTTCTTTGACCTTTAGGATTCCAAGTCAATGCTTGTCTTGTGACACAGTTTGATGGTTTCCTCAATGTGTGTTCTATCCACCTTCGGCGTCTTTTCCTAATTTCTTCCTCGGCTGGAAGTTGCTTAGTTCTCTGCCACAACAGGTTGTTGTTGATGGTATCTGGCCAACGAATCCGAAGAATCTTACTCAGAGAATTGTTTATAAATACTTGTATCTCCTGAAGAATGCCATTCGTCGTTCTCTAAGCAAATTTCAGCTTCATGCAACAGAACTGTCTTCACATTTGTATTGAAAATTTTGACTTTAATGTTAACTGAAAGTTGGTTTGAGTTCCAGATGTTTTTCAGTTGTAGAAATGCTGTCCTTGCCATACCAATCCGCGCCATCACATCCAAATCAGACCCTCCTTGTTTGTCGATTATGCTGCCCAAATATGTAAAGGTCTCAACATCTAGAATTTCTCCGTCAAGTGTAATTTGGTTAGTGTTTGTTGTTTTGTATCGAAAGATTTTGCTTTTCCCTTTGTGTATTTAGAGGCCTACTGCTGCTGAGGTTGCTGCTATATTGTTGGTCTTCATCTTCATTTGATGTTGTGTGTGAGATAGAAGAGCTTGGTGATCTGCAATGTCCAAGTCATCTAGTTGCGTCGATGTTTTCCATTGTATTCCGAGAGTGTCTTGAGATGTTGCAGTCTTCATGATCCAGTCGATGACCAGTAGGAAGAGGAAAGGCGAGAGAAAGCGGCCTTGTCTGGCACCGGTCTTCACTTCGAATGAATGTGTGAGCTGACCTTCATGCACGATTTTAAAATGAAGTCCGTCGTGAGAATTCCGTATGATGTTGACTATCTTCTCGGGTACGCCATAATGTCGTAGAAGGCTCCATAATATTCTCCTATCCACGCTGTCGAGTGCTTTTTCGTAGTCGATGAAGTTGATGTAAATTGGTGAATTATATTCAAATGATTGTTTAACAATGAACCGTAGAGTAGCGATTTGGTCAGTACACGATCTGTCTTTACGGAATCCGGTCTGTTGATCTCGGAGTTGGGCGTCGACTGGGTCCTATATTCTGTTCATTAACACTCTGTTGAAGACCTTTCCTGGTACTGAAGGTAGGGTAATGCCTCTGTAGTTCTCACAACTGTTGGGATCACCTTTCTTTGGTATCTTGATGAGGTACCCTTCTTTCCAGTCTGCTGGAACTTGTTCTTCTTGCCAAATCTTCCTGAAGAGAATGTGAAATGATAATATAGAACAGGAATAAAATGTTCTATTTCATTTTAAATGATTAGTATGTTTTTATTGATTGATCACAGAGTAGCAAACAGCACTATTTTAATAATGATATCAGAAAAAGGCTGTTATGATGATTGGAGAGAGTATAACTAATCAGTATGCGTTCACATGCCTATCCTGTGATTGTTAGACCTTCCAAAGCCAGGATGAAGAAGATAAGACAATTGAGTTAACCACCGAACAGAATCATATTATATTTCAGGCAATCGTTTATATATGCATAAAACCAGACCACATAGTTAACCAATTAAGAATTTAACATTAATACAAAACAAAAGAAATAGTGATAGTGAATAACGGTAATTTGTTCACAACTAGTTAACTGTAGTTCATAAATAAGAGACAATATACTAATAGTAAATATACTAAACGGGAGGATAAGGTAAGAGGGACGTAACAATGATAGCAATCAAATGCTTACATTACCCAGAACTGAAGCAATTGCAATAGTCTTCTGAAACAAAGTTCTAAAAGTCTGTTACTCTTCTTTAGTTGTCCAACATAATACCTTCTAAACAATATCTTAGATGACGATTGCTTAATAAATCAAGCAGCACAGACAATCCATCATCATCAAAATCATTCACCTGAGCTATATTTCTTTTCTGTAATTTCAAAATCAATATTTTGTTTACGAAGTTTTTAGTGCTGGTAGAAATCTATCAGCTAAATTATACGGTGATTATGTACATATTATGCTTTGTTGTAAGGGGATTAGTCTATAGAAAACTCTGGACCTAATGGTCCATTTACCCGTACAGATATTAGTTTGTGCAATCGTTAGGGTTATTTGAAATTTATCTGTACACTTATTAATGTAATCATTAAACTAAGCGACTTAACATAGTGAATTACAGATGCTAACAAACACTAGAGTATCAGTAACCTTAACAAGACTGCACCGTTCAACAAGACAATCAAGTATATTATGATTAAGTTGCTTTTGGTAGCAAACGAATGAGAGTAAAATATAATATTTTAGAGGTTTCAGTTGGTTTTTTATTACCATACTGCATACAGTACAACAATTTAAAAATAAAAACAATACTTCTCTGTTTTCAGTAGATCTTTCCAACTGATGAATGCTTTATAAAATATGTTATTGTAAACTACTTTAGTCTAACCTTCATTTGCCTTATACTTATACGTAGGTCAGACTCATTAAATTCATATGGAACATTCCAACCAAGTGGACCGAATTTACATCGTTCTTGAACTAGTGCATGGAAAAAACACAATCCAAATAACATCTTGTGCCATATAGGATTCTACAAGAAATAAGGAAAAAAATTAGGAAAAAAGAAATCTAATTAGGATAAAATAGTACCTGTTTGCTGATTTGTCAATGACCGAAGCTGGTCAGTCGCTGTTTTTATATGTACATCCTGAGCGGATTGCCTTGATATAGCAAGGATTCCGCCTGCCAGTCACATTCCAACACAAATAATATTTTCGATTTATTTATATATCGATATAATCCGCTCAGGATGCACAGAGATTGATCAGCTTTAGTCCGTAACAAATCGGCAGGAAGATACAAGTTAATCCAGATTACATATGCACCCGATGTATAAGTGACACCTAATGGACTCAGTAGTCTAGTGGTGAACGCGATAGCGTTTGGCACGAAATGAATTGAGTTCGAATCCCAGTGTGAACATCAACATTCAGGCACAGGTACAAGCAGCTGACGAGTCCCAAATAGGACGAAACGCGTATCCTAGATTCCGCTTGCCAGTCACAATCCAATTTAAAAAAAGAAATCTGTTCGGATACTTTGTAAATTATTCAGTGCATAAGAAAGTAGACAGTATAAATACACATAAGCGTAAAGGCTGATATAATTTACACTGTATCCATAATAATCGAGGTGTTATACTGTACTCTGAAGTTTTATGGTAGTCATGGAGTAGTAACTTGCTATAGGTAACGTTCCACTTTTAACTACTAATACTCATGTTTAGATCTTTTCACCACTTAATTTAGTGTAAACAACTAGGTAGTGCTATCTACCTACATAAATAAAGTGTAGCTCAAAGTCAAGTACACGAATTTGTACTCGGCGAGTCACTTCATCAGGGTTACCTAGTGATTAGAACATTACGAAATATTTGCAGGAAACCTATGTATATTTAGATTTAGTAATGGTCGTATTTATTCCAGATTGCATAACGATTTATGGTTTGAATAACCGGAAAGTTTCAATAAGTATCATACAACAGCAGTGTATCTGAAACCTGTACTTACAAAATTTAATTTAGTGTCTAAGAGTGACTACTATAGCCCTAAATATCTGGACCGAAAATGTCTTCTAGTCAAATGAAAGGTAAATATTACTCTTAACTATTAACTATCTAAATGGAATAAATCAAGAACCAAGAAAGCTCATTCTTTTCAAATAGGGTGAATTTATGAAAGTAGATGGACCAAACAGTATTGTTGATAACTAATGTAAACAATTCAAACGGAACAACGTAAGAGAGATAAAAATGGACAAGCAGTGTTGAAAGACCTGATAATATTATTGACGATTATGATCAGGTTTCGTAGATACTGCTGAATTTGAAATTTATATCATAAATTGGCCTACGTTAGATACCTATTAAAAACTATGAAGCAATGGGCAGCAATATCGTTATCCTAATCAGTGAAAACCGACGCTCTTACCATGGCCTATTAGTTGTAAGGCTAGCGATTGGCCTTCGAATCAATATATCCATATTCATAATTTGGCATTTAAGACCTCTCAATGAAATTACGCCATCTCATTCATTGTGATTGACAGTTAACTGTAACATACCCTATATTGTTGAACTCTACTGACCACAGCTTTTTATCAGAGCTCTAAGATTAGCTTCTGAAGTTAGTCATTAGTTCACTAGTGTTATGGTGACAGTTGGATTTGAATTCAACTGTGTGTCGGCTCGTGATATTAAACACTATACATAAATTTAAATGAACATTAGAGAATCTAATAATAATATGCTGACTAGTGACTGACTTCAGAAGGTAAATTTCAGAGTTCCAGTGACTAATGAAGTTCACCCCTCCAACACAGACTAAGTAGTCTAAAGTTCTTGCCGCAAAGCATATACATCCCAAGTTTGAGTCTCATTGAGATCGTGAATGCACAGTACTGAAAAGTTTTATACTACCATCAGTCGGCTGTTTAGTGCTTTCTAGTTTTCAATAGTCCGTAATTTGAAACTTTACTTTTTTGCTGATAATCAGAATTATTTGTAAACCAGTCAGTTTCAGAAAATGACAAACGCGCCCCATTCAGGATGTTCATAAGGCTCATGATTTATATAACTATACTGTAAAATACCAGAATTTCGTTTCTGTACATTACTATTAAGTCATGCATTCAACTGGGTCTGGATTTCATAACAATAGTTAGTTTTTAATGATTTTCTTTTTTTAGTAATAGTAAAGGTACCAAGGTTTTTGCTCATTCATAAATTACTGGTTTAATTATTTGTCCTTGAACCATGATGTTTCTATAAGGGCTTGAGGTGTTATTCAGTTGCTGATAATACAGTAAATGGAGTGACGATCAGACCTCTTACTGACTGATTAAAAACTGCACAACCATTTAGCTAATGCTCCGTAGGACGAAATAGTTGTAAAGTGATTTTGACCGACAAAACTGTCGATTTGCTAACTACTAACAGTTTTGGAGTACCGATGTATAGATATATTTTTCTGACGTCAGACATTTAAGCTTACTGATAGATGAAATATGAATAGATAAACATTGTTTCTATAAAGGTTGCTGTCAACTTACCTTGGTGCAACCATCATAAAATACCGGATCCGATATTGGATCATTTAAATAAGAGCGTAATAAATTAGATCGCAGTCCTTTTGGTGGTTCATTTGTCATTTTGACACCTTTTAAAGATGAGACAAGAAAAAGTGATAATCCAGCATGATAACTGATAAAGAAACTGAACTTACATTAAGAAGAACGTAACGTTATTGTGTTATGCTTGACTCTAAAAATATGTCTCTGTAGTTTGACTAACTAGAAGACAAATAAAGAAATTATTTACTGAGTAACTCATATATACATGTACATCGTCTACACCTGTAAGATGAGTGATAGAAGTCAAAGTTAAAAGATGAAGATTAGTATCATGAATTAAGGAAATATTAAAAAGTAAGAGGAGATTCAACTGTGAAACGGTCATTTTAAGTGTTTTTAAAGAAATAAGAAAACTTGTCACTCACAAATTGTTCAAATAATTGGAGGATACTTTTTATTAAAAGTGCTTTTGATTGATGAAGAGTGTGGCAGTAGAATTTGAGGGGGTGGGGACAACTAACTGAGGTTGACTGTGTACGGCCTTACAGTAAGTAGTTTTTGGCACTTTAGCTTTGTACCTTTAAAGATAAGTTAAGATTTATTATTTTTGGGGATGACTTCTTCGGACCACTTGTTTTTTCATAATTACACTGGATGTCTATAGATGCTGGTTGTCTGAAGTATACCAGTGTAGCCATCAACAATACTTCACATTCGGACCCTAAAGTTTCAGCTTCTAATCACACTACTTATCTGGCATACCTAACTGAGATGACAGGACCTAAGGAAAAGACTGTTACAGACAATAATGCATGATAAACAAGCTTAATCACAACGTCAAGGTAGTATCTGCAAAAGGAGATCAGTAGGCTTGTTAATATGGTAAAATGAAGGGAAAATATAATGAACCAATACATCTATGTGAGCATAATCCATATCATAAAAATAATCAGATTTAAACAACTGCGAACACAATATCAATGAAGTAAATCTTCCTATTTTTGCTATCAGTTTCACTGTAAACAACTGTATGAAAAACATCGGTTCATTTGTTCCACCTCATATGTTCGAGTGTTGGTATCATTTTTAAGAAATTATAGTTGCCGATATAGAAAACAAGAATTTGGATAAGTAGTCATTCATTAGTTGTTAAGTAACCTAAAAGATTCATATTATACAATCACTTTCTTGTTCGTATTAGTCATATTACTAGGAGTAAATAACATTTAAATAGACTGTCAATTTATCTTCTTATGTCTATTAATTTGAAGTACAAAATAATCAAATCCAAGCTTAGGAATAATACCATATTTGGTTAGACTTGATATGAATTCAGGTGATAGGTCACCTATTAAAATACACTCATGTAAAGTTCTATTATTATTGTAATATTTAGTATGAATGTGATTGATGTATTGTGATAAAACCTTGAAAATATTCACGAATAACTTTGATGATTTTAACGTATATAACAATGGGGAACTTCTTTAAAAGAAATGAAATTTAAATGCCCATATTTATAAACAGTAACGTCCAACAAGACGAACAGTCGGAAATAAAAATCTGATGTGTGTACTTTTTATGTTATGAGGGCATGTATTATTTAATCATATTCATTATACATTCGAATAGGTTAGTGGCCTGGTGGCTTACCAAAGTTGTTCAAGTTTCTTTTACATAGGAGGCTTTGGTTAAGTATTCTTTGTATCAGTCAGTTAGTGTTCGCCTAATTAGATCGCAGCTTTTAAGTATTCTTATGTGAGTGTAATCGTACAATCTCAAAATCTAGCTCTGTCGCTTACGTACCACCAAAATTCTTTTAAATTACGAGAAGTGAAAATAAGATAATGAGGTAAGTCAGTTGCAATACATATATATTACAGATAACTTTTAGGCTAAATCTTATAGTACTCAATGAAATTCCAGTATAAGTGGGCATAATAGTCCAACACTATCCTTACTTTCTATTAGTCTAATTTGAATGAACATCAAATATTTCTTCATAATTTAAAAGAATAAACATACCATTTTCTAATATTGTAACAGGGAAATCTGGTGACGGATAACTAGTTAACCATAAACGAAAATTAATATTGACTTTATTTGGTACAATTGTTTCTTCACATATTTTCTCTAATGATTTCATCCAACTAACAGCTAAATGACAATTTTGCAATACAACCCATGTACCATTTTTAATAGCTTGTTGTATCATATTTGCTGCTAAAGGACCTTGACCTTGTCCAAGTGATATTGTTTGTATACGATCACCAGTATATCCTAAATCAATACCGAATTTAATTAATGCATTCATTGGATCAGCACCAGGTGATAATATAAATATTAATGGTGAACAACAACTGGAATCAGCAAATGAACCAGGTAAATCAAATGTTGGCGGTTCAATAAATTGTTGACCAAGATTTTGTACAATAAAATCCTATTTAATTGAAACAAGAAAATAATAATTTCAATAACTTATTGATTTATGCATCAGGGTGTAATTATTTTATTAGAGAATTAACACATAACTATCTATTTTTAACTATGATTACATGGTCAAGTCTAATCTGTTCAGATCCATTCATGTACAGAGGCGTAAACAAATGCAACTGTTGTGCACTCGCTTTAGGATTGACATTATGTTATATATTCGGTGCAGTAATATGCAGAAATTAGAATGGACTATAATAATAATAATAGCTTTATTCAATAGTATTTTTAGTACAATATGAATTTTCAGCATACACTGTCTCAACAAGTTACTTTTTTAACCGTGTTAACATCTGAAAATAAAAGATACACATTTTATATTGTTAACAACAACAACAACAAAAACAATTACAGTAACATAAGGAACAGGAGTCTTTGCATTTTATAATAATCCGTATTTTTAAGAGCACAGATTTCTGATTAGATCGGTTCTTACAATCTTTTCATCACATAGAACATGTGCTAAATATGGAATAGTTGAGCATTTATACTTCTGTTTACGTGCTTGAATCCTGATATAGCAGCGTCGCGTTCTGCCAGAAGATAAACAAGGTAGAAGTTTTGAGTGAAGAGGGTGGTTTATATCAGATAGAATAATCTTAGATATCTGTCTGCAGAACTTTAAATGTCTATCTACAACCATGTTTATAATAACGTCATAGCTTTCACCACACAATTTACTAACAGCTTTCAGTACTCTACGCAACACAACATAGTCTTTTCTCAATAGTCCGGGAAAAAATAATGGGGAACAATATAAAATGATAGGTAATATACATGAACTGACAAATTGTAATAATAAGTGCTTGATTATACCAAAACTACGTAATCTCTTCACATAGTATATTAAACGGAAAACCTTCTTTGATATAAGCAAAACATGCTAAGGCCAAGATAGATCAGAAGTAAAAGTTACACCAAGATAATTAACATTCGACATAGTCTGAATTGTAGAGTCTCCAATTTTACAAACATCATGTGAATTCACAAGAGCAGTTAGATACTTTTTATGTCTTAGACTGAAATCAACTGTTTGACATTTGGAGGGATTAAGTTGAAGACCATTCAAACTACACCATTGTCCAACATTGGCTAAAAAACAATTCATTTCACAACAATTTGAGGAAGAAGAAACAGGCGTACTAATGGTAAGATCATCTGCGTACTTGACAAAGGTATTTTTCATAGAATAGGGCAGGTCATTCAAGAAAAGTGAGAAAAGAAAAGGGGGAAGAACAGCACCTTGAGGCAAACCAACTTCCGTTAGCAAATGAGTGGAGCACTTTCCCTTGTACACAGTATATTGTTCTCTTCCGGAGAAATAGGAATATAACCAGTCGGTTATCCAGCTTTCCATGTTCATATTCTCAAGTTTATTCAGTAATGTAGATCTAGGAACGGAGTCAAAGGCGGCAGTGTAATCAAGAAACGTACTACGGACATACTTTTCACCATTTTCTAAGCTACACACTATATTATGATGTAAGACAACTGCCGCATCCAGTATATATATATATATATATATATATATATATATATATATATATATATATATATATATATATACAGTATGATGCCATGAACTGTAAAACGTATAAAACTGCATAAGTTTAATGTACGACTGAGAATATGATTTCAGTACAGGTTTATTATTTAGTTCGAGATACGCTTTATACGTATTCTGAAATTATATGTTTACGCATATGAAACACAGTGCAAGGATTTGCACTCCGAAATAGTGTGGATCTAGGGCCACAACGGGACTGGAATCTAGAAAATTTAAAGCTTCGGGGCGAACACAACCTTCAAATTGTTAAATTGCCAACCAATAGTTTATATTTTTAGTTAATCACTTCTCATTATCTCATACACCCGACATAATGAAGTGCAATTGATTGTCACCCTGCAAGAATTGCCGAAATTGCGGTTTAGAGTTAATCCTGGTAGGTATATGATGTGTGTTTATACTGTGTTATGGTGTGTCATTAGTCCGTGATGTGAAACTTCAGCTTCAACAGTATCCACATTACCGAATAGTAACATGTTATTTTGGCTTTCTATCAGGGAAACAAACAGCATTGTCTTTTCGCCTATAATGGATTTTATTTATACTATAAAGTGTAAATCAGCATATTTTTAACAACTAAAACGAGTAATGTGTATGAATGGTGACTAGTTAGAAGGTGTTCATTGATAATGTCAATATCACAAACATCCACCTGAAACTTACTTGAATTCCAGGAATCACTTTATCTGGGCGTATACAACGTAGTATGACCAATTTCTCGAGACCATCCAATTTTGAAAAATCACCCGGAATAGTAAATCTATGAGGAGTTAAATCATCATACATAGCCTTCCATTGATTTGAAGAAGATTGTACGCCTTGATAATTGAATAAATATATAGAAATAAGTAAACAACATTTCGATTACCTACTTATTTTGATTTATAAAATATGGTGTAACTGTAAGAATACTCAATTTCACAAAGCCAGTTGACTCTGGTGAGACGGCCGATGAACATCGTGTATCACTGGACAGTTGTTCGATTATATTATGAGACCGATCAAAGTGTGGATATATGACCCCATTAAGGCCTGAACCTAAGAGGTTCCGGTATCGAAACTTAACTTTCAAATTACGAAATCGAGACTTAATAGCTAGCATTTTTGGCTTCTGTGATAAATAATGCAATTATTAACTATGTGTTTAGAATTGACTTCAAAAGGTAACTCTGGTGATCTAGTAAGAAGCCATAACCTGTGAGATTTGACCATTCTGTGCTTTCAGTAGTTACCTAGGAGTGGAAAGGAATGGCACTGTTCAGTAGATTCTGTGTTGACTGAAGTTGTAAGTGTCAGCTATTTAATGAGAATTCAGTGGCCTAATAGGCTAAAAGTTTACCACGGATCCTTAAGATCCTGGACTCAATCCCTCATTAACTTATAGATATGCACCGTAAAGAGGCCTCGTACTAAGAGAAAGAATGTCAGTTCAAGATACAGAATTCAGCATTCTCCATAATACTCAGTATTAACAAAAATTGGTCAAGCCTGTGGAAGGCATGCTTGTTGAAGTACTTATTTACATGTTCATGAACATTTAAAAGATACTAATCATGTTGACGAAACATATTGCAAATGCATTGTTTTAGTTATGAGACAGCTTACTATTCATAAATCCTTCTAATCCTGGTAATTCAGAAGCGCGTACAATTTCTGACCAGCATTTATCTGATAACCAATCAGGACATGGATTTGGGTAAGGATTATCAAGTGCAACACCACCGGTCAATAGAAAGCGCCAAACTGTTTCATTTACTCTATGTCTTCATTTTAAATAGTAACATATATACAGAATTAAGTAGTATGTTAAATAAATAAGCAGTAGAAGTAGTTATGAATATCAAATAACTTAGAACATAGATAATAGTTAGTAAGACTTTGTGAAATGTATTTCGCCTTGTTTACGTTGTACAAGCTATATGTGCTTTCGTCTGACTTTACTGTTTTATTATAACTGAGATGAATGATCATGGCTTAAAGAAGAAAGATAATTATTAGTTAGTTTCTATACTGTTACTAATTGTTACCAATGGCAGATTTTACTCTGAATTTGAAGCCTCAATCGGATTACAAGTTGTGATGTGAAATGATTCAAATCGTTATTATTTTACACTCACAATAATTTAACTTAAAACCGACCGACTGATCAATACCTTGGTAAAGTGGAGGATTATAAGGAAGCATAGCTAACTGAATGATGAGGTTGTACATCTTTATTACGTTGTGGTTGGACCAGGTATTATGACTGCCTATTACTGCTTGTCTCGATGAGTGGTAGTAGAAGGTGAAGGGGTAGGTATTCATAAAAGTCGTTGACTTAGACTGGGATAGCATTGATCTTGAGAGCCACAAATTATATTACTACATGTAGCAAGAAAACCTATTCAGAAAGTCTGACATGAACAACAAATCCCCTCTAGTTACCATCAGTTGTGTTTATCGTTTCACACTTAGGCTGGTAAGTAATTTATGAGGACAACAAGGGTATCAATTAAATTTAGTTCAAAATATATTCTAGAGTATTTGTGATTGGTTGACTCTTAATTGCATAGCAGTGGGATACGAAGGCATATAGTAGATACAACTCATACAACAGACTCTAACAATACCTTCTCAGCAATCGGCAGAAAAATCAACTCTAGACTTTATCTTCACATAGCAGTAGAAGTATTTCCCCGTTTTCCTTTCTATCTTTAATCACGAAAGTGAATTTCGGTTTAAATGACAGTGTCATGGTGACTCATTGCTTGTTACCCTAATTCTATAACCTTTACAAAAATTCATTACCGGTCTTATCAGTATTTGTTAGGTTTCTATCTCTAGTTCTGTGGTAATCATAAATAGTATTATTTTAATATTAGTAAAATAGTGTTTGACACCCCCTCCTTATGTCGACCAAAGCATTTGTAACTTTCTCTACCACCTCCAACTACAATAATCACCATTATTGTGGTCACTTTATTGCTGTCTTTAGTAATTGCTGGTAAATTTATTATTTTTCTTGATAAATTAGTTACAGTTTGTTTATGTTTATTAGGTCCAGTCTTACTTTCCTTTAGTCTGTTGTTCCATAAGTTGAGCTAATCTGGGTACGGAATACATGTTGCATTCTAGGTCATATTTGTTTAGCGTACTACTTATTATTAAAAATCAGTGAATACGTAGAAGAATGTGAGCATAGGAAATGGAATGTATTCATTTCATTATAAAATGCATGTTGTTCTTGCTTAGCAAAAATTCTTGCATTCTCTTAAAAGATTACTCTACTTACAAGCATTCACTACATCAAACAATATTTATCCGAAGTACACATTTAATATTTGTTTTTTATGTATTACGAAGAAACTTTAGAACTTTGAACCACTAGCTAACTGCTACATAATACTTTGCTGTTCTTCAGCAGTACATTTCTATGTCTTTATTTGGGATGCAGCGTATAAACATCAAACTTTACAGAGAACTCCTAACTGCTGAAACACTGCATTGTGTAAATAATGTATTAGTTAGGCTTTCACTACGAAGCCGCATAGTTCTTGGTTCGATCCTTTCTGGAGCTGGGAGTACCCGCTGTAGAGTAATCTTTTACGAGAACAAAGTGCATATCTAGTGTGTTCAATCAATGTCTAACTGAGATCAGTTATTGATGCAAAATTCATTTTCAATAATCTACGTACTACTTAATTAATTGCAATGATAATCAATCATACTGGATTTGGATTTCATCATAGACTTACTTATTTTTCAGGAGTGAATAACACATAATTAAAGAAAATAATAATTTATGATTTTCAAATAATGACCGACAGATATTTCGATAAACACTTGTTGTAAAATGATTATTCAATAGTTCAATACGTTCATCCAAGATTGGTGACTTTTCACTATTGGAAATAGACTAAAGTTTAAAACAAAATATACATGTAAACATACATGTTACAATTTGTTCACTATAATTCGATCAGCAATAATGACTAATGGAATGTGATTTTGATCACTACTTAATGACCATTATCTTTTAATGTCACAGTTCCATATGCGTATATTTATAGATCTAATGGCTCAGTTTAATTGTGAAACTGAGGGATGTGTATCCGAATACCAGAGAGTGTGGAGGGAAAAGATCAGTCCCCTGAATATTGGTGATATGTCTTCTTTAAGAGTCTAAGCTATCATGAAACATAGGCTCAGAATAGTTTATTGCCGATTTCTTTGAATCAGTTAACATCAAAACGCCCAGGAATGAGGGTAAAATGAATATAATCATCATCATCATCATCATCAGCAGCAGCAGCAACGTAGAACTGGGCACAAACGCCTGTAGGTTCAAGTTGCCATACCACAATAGCACTACGCGAATATTGAGGTAACGTATAAACAGAATACAAGAGAAAAGAGTAAATAAAGATGTCCAGAAAATAACAATAGAATTTAAGATCTAGATGAGGTTAAAGAGTGAATACACTTGCGCCAGTGTGACCGGTTCTGAGCCATATCACCTAGTGTCTCCAGCCATTTGTTGCGATCATCACGCGGACCCCAACCAGGTAGTCTACATCTACCTACATGGTTTAGGCCAGTAGTCAAGGACTTCATGGACTGATGCCATGTTTTGGTTTGGCCGCCCCTAACCTTCTTCCATCCTACTTCAGCCATAGCTAACATGGCGCGACGGGGTAGACGGTGGTCGGGCACTCTCAATACATGTCCCAGCCATCTCAGTCGATGAAGGTTAATGACCTCTTCGACTGATTTACCGTGTTTCCCAAGAACCTTTTGTCTAACCTCACTATTACTAGTCCGGTTATTCCATGGTATACGAGCGATGTTCCGAAGATTCCTATGGTCAAATATCTGGAGACGACGCATATCTTGAGTTTTCATGGCCCATGTTTCGCAGCCATATGTTAAGATGGCGCGGATTGCTGCGCAGTACACCCGGCCATTCGTTGAGACACGGATATCTCGTCTGCGCCACAAGTGCCGTAGATTGGCAAATGCCAATCGAGCTTTCTGGATCCGCGCTGAGATTTCATCAGACACCGACCCACCAGGGGTGATGAGACTTCCGAGATAAGTGAAGCGATCAACGCATTCAATTACTTCACTCCCTATAAATAATTTGGGGGAAGAAGCAGACCAGTCCTGGAGTAACATTTTGCACTTGGGAGGGGTGAAGCGCATCCCAAATATGCCTGCATTGTTACTCAAGGTGTTCAAGAGACCTTGAATGCTGTGTGCATCTTCACCAAATATGACTATATCATCTGCATATTCTAAGTCGACAAGAGGGCCTCCTGGAAGGAGATTGATTCCTGAGGACTTAAAAGAAGTGAGAGAGATTTCTAAGAGTACATCTATGATGAAATTAAATAAAAAAAGGGATAAGGGGCAACCCTGACGAACTCCACTTGAGGATGAAGTTTCTCGTGACAATTCGCCGTATGCTCTGACTCGACCAGTGGTGACCGAGTAGAGAGCCTTTATAAGGTTAATGTACTTTTGAGGTACGCCTTTTAATGACAAACATTGCCACAAGACTAATTTAGAATAAAATAGGTTCTTCACTTAAAATATATAGATTTTGTGACTTGTCTTTTGTGATAATCAGGACTGAATTTCAGCCAGTCCTCGCTGATACATGTTCATCTACAGCGATTAGTCTAAACATGCCTATTTTATAATACATTTTAAAAGTAGATGAGATTCAGAACTTTCGTTTCATACTATATAGGACTTATCAACTAAATATCCCTGCATCGCAGTAATGATGTTCATACTGAAAGTGGTCATTCGCTGTTCAACAATGTCTATTGAACAAGATGGTACATAAATGTTCTCAGTAGGATAGTGTCTAGAGTTTTGGTAGTTGAAGTGAATATACCAAGTTTAAATTCCACTTGGTATGTTGGCACTGAGATACAGTGTTATCATTTTAGATGATGCTAGTTATCATCCTCTATTTATTTCTTAAAAAGTGTATTGTAAAACAAAGTACCAGGAAATATACAGAAAAACGAATTTGATAGTGAAGAAATGTAAATAAAAACGACATTTAAAATGAGTTAATCAAAAGTATAAAGGGATTTACTGCTCATTGAAGAACACAACTGCGATACATTTTACAATTTCTGAAAAGCAGTATAGAAGTTTACGTCACGATTAGAGACAGCATGTCTGAAACACATTTAATTTATTCTCGACTTGAGAAGTGATGATGGATTATTAATTAGTAATCTAAAATAACTTTTAATTACCTAATACTATCATATTAAAAATTGGGAGACACCGACGTTTTTATCCAGTTCCGTCATTGATAATTAATACACACTATGGAACTCATGGAAACGATTCACTAAAATATATCTAAGTTGACGTTTAAAGATAGTAGTGACTGCTACGAACTATTTCAAAATACATGTAGCTTTATCTTATGCGTATGTTCATGATGGTGTCACTGGATACAAACGATCTTTTTAAACATTTACAAATAGATAAACCTGAACTTGGAATGACCAGGTTTTCCTTTTTCATTATTACTTATCTATTCACCAAAGTATACCAGTCGGTACCATAATATCATATTATTACGCTATAAGACATCAAAAAATCAGTTATTGATAAAACTACTATTCAAGTACAGAAAAAAACAACTGTGGCACAAATCAAAATTAGTAATTTTATGAAATCTAAACATCACTTACTGATAAGAATAAGTTTATAAACCATGTCAATGAATACTGATACATAGGATCTATATTTGATAAATCAGATATACAAAAAAATAACAGTGAGCCATGCTCAGCTACTGGACGATAGCCATTACGTGCTGCATCAATTTCTAATTGAGTAGTTTCTGCTACAGTTTGTTTCTTAGTTATCGCTTCGCTTAATTGTTTCGATGAGCTTAACACATTGATGGCTGTTTCATTTTCTAAAATATTTCCTTGTGATGTACTTAATACTTCTAATATTTTATCTTCTAATTCTTTTAATTGACGTTTATTATCTGCTGATTCAATGATCAATTGATTTTTTGTTGATTCTAATTCTGGCTTTTCTTCTGCTGTAACAATACCCAATAATTGATCTTGTAAACCAAGTGGTGTTATCATAAAATTGATTAAACAAACTTTTACTGAAATTTCTGGTAAATAATGAGGGTTACGTAGTCGTGTTGTGATATAGAAACGAAAATTTGAATTATATTCAATGACATTATCACCTAGGCGTATACACCAACTACCTTGAACTTTATAAATTAAACGTTGTAGTATTGGTTCTAATATTGGATCTAATTCTTCACCGACATTTTCCATTAATACAGGCATACCAAACTGTATAGCATTTTCTAATGTACGTAAGTAGTTTGTATCACTTAATTTAATAATTTGTAACTTATTATTTTTTTCCATATTTTTAATCCATTTATTTGCTTGACCTTTCAAATAAAAATGTAGAACAAGTAGAAAATATCACAAACTTAGATAATAACTGAAGTGTAACAAAGTATGAGTAAAGAGAATGTTAAATGACCGGAGGAATTTGATATAAGACTCTTGATTCAGGTTTACTTTCAAGAATCGGAACCTTTCTCCAGTCATAATATCACTTATTGGATTTAAATGCGCATCACCTAGCTTCATAAACAGTGGTGTTTCTTTTTAAGCTGTTCAAGCAGCTGTTAACTTCCCACTAATGACTCCTTAGTAGTCAATGTCATATTTGTCTAGTCTTTAGTGTTGATAGATAGAAATGTACGTAGCTCCAGTCAAACAAAGTTTTCTTGATGTCTGCCTCCGATCGCCTAAAATCATGAAAATACAATACAAGCTATGTCGGTTCACTTAGATTTGTATCTATATTACATCCTCATTAATAGATTTAGAGCATCACTAAGGAATTGATTATTGACTGCTACTAAGTAATCAGTAGTGAGTATTTGGTCTTTGACTACCTAATCAAATCTAAGTCCTTTGGATTTCATCGCGTAAAGCTGTTTCTTAATCGATGATTCAGAAATAAATATTTTGAATTATCATTTATAGAAAGTTTATATACATAAAATGATATCATATAGTTGCATTAACGGGTAACTGCTTTATTTGATATTCAGTTGAATTTCATGAAATACTGTGATTACACAAATAGCTGGTTCTTCCTGATTTTCAGAATTTATTCTTTCGATAGCAAACTGTAATGCAAACATAAGTAAGCTAAACGAATTTGTAATCTCATGTAGATTTCTAGTTTATTGAAATTTTGTCAAGTTGACTTGTTTAGAAATGAAATTGACATAATCGCTTTTGTGTAAACAAATCAGAAGTGTTCATGAGTCAACCATATAGTCGCTGGGTGATGATTATTGTTCATAGCTCTGAATAATTTCCTAAAATAAATAGTTATGTAGACACTCGTTATTGGTGTTTAGCATGCTAGTTTTAACGAACAATATTAACTAAAAGTACTCAGTTACATTTCAACAATAGATCACTAGTCGGGCCGTCGCAGAAAGTAATTCCTCATCCAGGTATCCAGTGTAGAGGTTGTAAATACATATACATTCTGCCAACTATCAGATATACTTTCCTCTCCATTCAACTCTGCATTTAACCTTCTTATCATATGGGATTAAGTCGTTGGTAGAACTGTGGTGTAGCAATACACCAAACTTGAATACTTACAGGCTAACTTCATATACATTGTCAATATAAACTACCATGAGACATTCAGGTATTAATTTTATTTCTCTAATTGGCATGTGTTAGTTAAAACCAGGAATCTCCACACAGTTGTTTCCCTTCCCACAGGTTGTACGTATCCACAACTCCACCAGATAGTCAAGCCTACGACCTCCTGGCTTTGCAGTAAACATTTTACCACTAGACAACTAAGCCGGAATAAAATGGTTGATAATTCTAACTTAAGTTGATTCATGAAATATTTGCTCGATCTCATGGATTGCCATCGGTAGATAACTGGCTCAAACCCGATATAGCTGAACTCCACTGGCCACAATACTCCATTACAATCAAATTTATTTAAATGGTTAAAGGGGCACATGTTAGTTTGATTTCAGAATAATTCTACATAACTTTGTACTGATGAACCATATGAAAATTATGTAGATTAAAAAATACATTCCATTCAAAACAAAAGCTTCATTGAAAAAATATTCTAACACACCTCACATTTGTATCGAAATTCTAATAAAGAAGGAATAGAACATCACACACTTTATACTGACTCTAAATGAGCATGTAAATCATAGGGTATCGCAGAATTGCAATCATCATGAGACTTAAAAGTTCCAGTTCGCTTATGGGTGCTTGTTGTTGAAAATTTGCAAATTAAAGTAAATGAGGTAATTAACACTCTATGAATTTCAATCGTTCTTTAATTTATGCTTAAATTTGAAGCTACTATTTTAATAAAATCCTATATGAAAGGTACGTAGTGGGAAGATGATTTCTTTAGTATTACTATTATTCATATCCCACAATTTACCAACGTTACACTATTCAAATAAATTTAGGTGGATGGTTTATGTCAATTTAGAGAAATCAATGAAACAATAATCGACGTTGATTAATTCTTAATTAAATAAAGCCACTATCTGTTGGATAAAATGCTTAATCACACTGGAACCGATTATTTTAACATACCTACCAAATACCTAATGAATGTAATAGTGATACAATGACTGAAATCGAAAAATCATATAGAAGAATATCATCATACCTTGTGGATCTATACATAATGACCATCTATCAGAATTTGTAACAATTATTCCGTTATCTATCGAAAAACTATCCACCGGTAATCCAGCAATATTCCATGAACGGATTTCCACAGGATCACCTAATGTATCAGAGATACGAAATATTGCCGAACAAGGAATTTCTAATTTTTGACATAATTCATGCCATTCATTTTGTATACCCGAACGGAAATCAACAGTATATGGGCCAAGATAGGCAACAACACCTGCACTTAACAGAACATCTCCAATGATATTAACATACCGTTCCTGAGAAAGGAAATTGATATTCGTCAAAGGTAACTTTTAAAATTAGTCAGCACATAGTTTCATTATCAAATTATTGATCGAAAATATGTTTGATGACATTAGTTAAATAAAAGTGAGCGCAAGTTTTTTAATTGGTAATGCTAGTCGGTCAGTTGTAAATAATATGTCGCAAACACCTTTTTGATTTCTGACATTATAACATAGGTTTTCCAGTTTTGCAAGCTGCATTTGTCACTGCCCTAGCCATTCGGATCCTTACTGACCTCTGTAGAACTGTAATGTTTACATTAATTGATCACTAGATAGTAATAACGGACACATTGTAGTGACGAAAGAATTTTATCGGCCGATCACCTTTCATCTCAACAATAATGTCATAAATGATGAGTCACCTAAACTAGCAGACACATTACAATTTGATCAATAGCATTCACTAACCACTATAGAAGATTTGACAAACGTGATATTCACCACTACTCGGTGATCATCTAATTTGTACTATTTCAATATGAAATCTCGAAGGACGTCATGCGCGCTGGGGACGATTGCTATCACAATCAGCTTCATATTACATCCTGTTATTATCTGGCAATTTAAACAGGGGATGACCTCTTGTAGAACATTTACTGATAATTGGGTAGAAGTTAATGCTACGTTTGTTTAGTATCGTGGCCTGATTAAATTTTAGTAACAAAGTTTAAGGCCTTACTAAACTAAATGTGTAGAAACTAGAATATATACCACTACGATAACTTACTAAAACTGATATAATTCGATGCAATAAATGTCCAACTCTTATTAAATACATGTTACTATTTAGTTTGAAAATATTTATGCATTCTGGTAGTTGTTGTTGCAAATCGTAACTGATCAACCTCAAATTGAGTGGATTGTCTCAATATAGTGTTGATTCACAAGCATTATTAAAACTGAATTGTATTTGGTAAGTGGAATATACGACGCACGTTTCACGTTACTCGATGTTCGCTGGCTGAATGTATCTCTATGCCAGTGTTGATGTTGACACTATGTCATAGTAGCTTAGCGATGAACGCAATGACGTCTGACATGATCAAGTTGATTTTGAATCCCGACGTTAACATCAACACTGAGACATGCACATGCAGTTGTTGAGTCTCAGGTAAGATGAAACGTATGTCCAAAGTTTTAATTGACAATCATAAGCTGACTCTAATCAGTAGAATGTATTATTATGTGATACAAATATGGAATACAATTTGTGGGAGTAAAATTATTATTATTATTATTACAGATTTTTACTTTCAACATTTCAGCAGCTTCAGTCCATCGTGATTTTTCACCACCTAATCCATTAATTAATTTTTCAGCACGATCCAATTTTTTACTGCACAAATCAATATTGTCTTCTAAATCTTGCTTCTTTGTTTGCATTTCTTCTAGCTGATCTTGTAAGCCTTGAAACTTAGCTTGAATTTCATCTAGCGCTGCTTTCTTTTCAGCTAATTTAGCTAACTATAATATGAAAATACTTGACGATACAATACCACATATATTATCAAGGTACTAATATAATCAAGTTTTAGATCATAAAACAGTCAAATAAGTAATATTGAGGTTAGACAAAAGGTTGTTGGGAAACACGGTAAATCAGTCGAAGAGGTCATTAACCTTCATCGACTAAGATGGTTGGAACATATATTAAGAATGCCCGACCACCACCTACCCCGTCACGAGATGTTGGCTAGAGTTGAAGTAGGATGGAAGAAGAGTAGGGGTGGCCAAACCAAAATATGGCATCAGTCCATGAAGTCCTTGACCATTGGTCTAAGCCATGTAGGTAGATGTAGATTACCTGGTTGGGGTCCGCGTGATAGTCGCAATAAGTGGCTGAAGACACTTGATGACATGGCTCAGAATCTGTCACAGTGGCGCAAGTGTATTCATTCTTTAACCCCATCTAGATCTTGGATTCTACTATTATTTTCTGCACACCTCAACTTTACTCTTCCCTCTTATATTCTGTTATTACGTTACCTCAATAATCTCGTAGTGGTAATATGGTATGGCAACTTGAACCTACGAGCATATATACCCGATTCTACGTTACTGATAATGATATCACAAAATTAGTGGCAATGAACAATTGTTTTATCTTAGTTCCATCCTAACAGTAAGCATCCATGAGTCGAGAAAGTTATGTGATTCTTTGTTTTCAATAGTTACTTTACTAAAGTAAATTCAAATACGGAATATTTATATCAAAATTCTCGACGATCTCATTATATTAAAATCTGATTAAGTGCCAAGTCACATTAATGAGTAATCTCTATTTAAAAACTGACATAAAAGCAATGTATTGCACAAATATAACACATAGCTCTGATAAACTACGTCTTTTTATTGTACTATCAAAAATAAAAGCAATGCTCAGTTTTCTTCGTAAATCAATTACCATCAATAATTTGAAGAAAATCTCTATCCCAAATTGCTATCCAATAGCTCACTGAATCGTGTAAGGTTATATGGTATACTTTAGTGTGAAGTTCTAAACTAGAATAAGAATTTGTTTCGTTATATTCAAGCTTTTGAAAGTTCTGTGTTTGATACTAGCTTGTGATACAAATTAACATTAATTTATGCATAATCTCCAAGGCATCATTTATATAAGCTTTCATTATTCGTTTACTGTTAATGATCTTGATGAAGAGTGACTGTTACTGGCAATCTTTTAGTGTTGAGTTGTTATTATAAACCAAGATCATATAATTGTCAATTTTGATATCACGAATTGATCTGAATCAGATAACTATCAATCACCTGGGAGCACTGGACAGCTGTTTCATCCTAGTATGGGACTCTTCAACAGTGCATATCCACGACCCCATCGGGGATCGAACCCAGAACCCTCTGGCTCCGCAGAGAACGCTTTACCATTGGATCAGTGAGTCAGCTCATAATGGTTGATATTTCCAATTCGGTTAATTCGTGATACGTTGCGCGACCTCTTCCATGTCATATATATATATATATATATATATATATATATATATATACATATATAAGTTTACAATAGGTTTAAAATCATTACCAAATAGTTGGTGGTACGTTACATAATAATTTTACAGGTTCAAAGGTGTTTGTAAAATAATTACAACTAATTAACAATGCAATCAAGACATGAGGGTGAATACGCTAATTATCGTTTTTGAAGTGTGCAAATGATAGGTCAATTAGTTGGCATACTGTTGATTACATAATATCTATTGGGAAGAAACGATATTGCAATTATAGGAAAAAAATACCAACCATTTAACAATTAGGGGGGGGGGTTGGAGAAATAGTGAACTGTCAATTTTTGATAACACGAATTGATCTGAACCAGATAACCATCGATCACCTGGAGGCATTGGACAGCTGTTTCGTCCTAGTATGGGATTCCTCAGCAGTGCGTATCCACGACTCCACTGGGAATAGAACCCAGGACCCTCTAGCTCTGCAGGGAAAGCTTTACCATTTGATCATTGAGTCGGCTCCTAAGGGTTGATATTTCCAACTCAGTCGTGGTTGCGCACTGCTGAGGAGTCCCATATTAGGACGAAACAGTTGTATATTGCTTCCAGGTGATCAATGGTTGTCTGATTCAGATTAATTAGTGATATCAAAAAAATCAACCATTTTATTAAGAACTTAATCTTTTATAACAACATAAAATGGAACATAATCATCAATAGTTACGTGACACTTGTTGACTTTCCATTTTCATCATCATCACTGAGAACAACAGGATTACTAGGCTTAGTTCGATGATTTAATTGTATAGATTTCGTTGTTGTTCTGTACAGTAACACTGTTAATGTTTTTTTTATCTGTTGATATATTTGCATATGTTGATACAAAAACAAGAAGTGTTTACTTTAACATTTATTCATTGAATGTAATATAATTAGAGAATAGAAATCTCAAGATGGTAGAACCAATCAAGTAAAGTTTGTTAATGAAGATGAATTAAACCTGATCACTCATGAAAACATTTATGTATACTTTTTCGAATATTTGTAAGTTTAGCAGACATAGAACGATAATGATACTGATGTACTGGGGAAAATTATTACTTCAGTCAAGTCTATGAGATTGTATAAGGTATGTTTCATTAGATATTAAGAAGACTAAGTTTATCAGAGCTATGCGATATATTTGCACATTTTAAACATTATGAATAATCTAAACAAAAACTTGTTAAGACATTTATATATATGAAAGATAAAGGTCAAACTAGACAAAGTAGTAGATGAAAAACAAAGATAATGTGAATGAACACTCCACTTTGGGTGTAAAATCAGTATTACTAGGATAGGTTGGGTTCAGGTTTAAATTGATTTCGGTTGGTGGGGCATTAAACTATTGTATAGCTGAGGCTCTAGCAAATTTTAGTAGACGCCCTAAACCGTTTTTATAAAAAACTACAATGGCTGATTTGATATCAAATTTGTACCCTGTTTCAACTAAATGTTAAGATGGTAGCCGTGCTCATATCATGTGATAAGAGGTCACTTGTTTTTTAAAGCTATCTAAGTATATATTCATGTGAACCGTAGAAGAATTACCACCTTTCTATCAGAATATATTAACGATGGACCGAGCAATATCTAAGCTTTTATAGTTGTTGGTTAATGCAATACAAAGAAGACCTAGTAAAGGGTTTATTCAATAGGGTCAAGCATAGTTGTACAAATGATACTACTGAAGTAAACGAAAATCTGTTATTGGAAATACTAATGTTGAGTGGATACCCACAAAAATTTATAGATCGTTGGAAAGGCAGCATGGTGAAACCTACTACATTTCTAGCGCTTAAGTAGCCCATCTTTATCAGGTTAACAATCAGAAGTAATAAAGAAGTCTTGTATTAAAATTAAGACTTACATCAATCATCAACAAGACATACTATTCTGCTGATTTCAATGTTATTAAGAGTTTTCAGGCTAAAATTTACAAAAACCCTAAACAACATTTAAGCGATTGTGTTATATCCCACTGTGATAATTAACTTACATGTATGTGTGGAAACGCACATATACAAGAAGGAGTAATCGTAATCTGCTGTAAGGTTAACTTGACCTATACATAAATGAATTTAAAAAATAGACCTCTAATAGAATGATAAGAGCACATGTTATACGGCTACCATCTTAATATTTAGTTGAAACAGGTTACAAATTTAATATCAAATCAGCCTTTGTGGTTTTGTATAAGAGTGGTTTAAGGCGTCTACTAAGGTTTATTAAAGTCTCAGCTATACAACTTCAAATTACCTTTATTAGTATAATAATAATAATAATAATAATAATAATAATAATTATTATTATTATTATTAATATTGTATAACCTACCTGTACTTTTAATTCAGCTTCAGCAATAGCTAGTTTTTCTTTTTTTGGTGCTACAATTTTAGCAACTTTATCATATTTATCTAATGCAATAATCCATTTACATAAACCTTCACAAGCTGTACTAGCATTGCGTACAATTTTTGGATCAAAATCAGTATTCGGTATATAATTATCACGAATTTTTTTCATAACATTTGCAGAAATATTATCAATTGGATAGCTTTTTAAACGTTCTAAAAATTTTAAATCACCTAACAATTTTAATGATGGTCCCCAATAGTCTTCAACCATTCGACCAGTACCATCAGGTTTACGATCTGCTTTTTCATTTAACATTATACAAACGGCTTCCATAACTAATTTAACAACACTTGGTGGATTTTTCATTGATTTGACTAATGTAATATCCTGTAATATAAACATAGAAGAAGATTACCAAATTTATCTATCTATTTGACATCAATTTATTACCTATTGGTAACTGAATTTGATCTTATTCTTATATGATTATGCGTTGCAAATGTACACGAGCAGTTCTATTGGTTGTTGATAGCGTTAATATTAATAGCTGTATATTTTTACTATAATACTAAATGAGAACAGAGTAGTGTTAATATTACTACTGGTGTCCAGTCCCATATTCTTCTAATGCTAATCCAAGAATCCTGTATTTCATGTTGCCATGTGCCCTATCATCCAAATGGCTTAATAAAGAAGTTGACTTTGCTTGGTTTTAAAGGGTTAGATGAAATGATCAGAAAAGTTTAAACGAATCCGATCTACAGAATCTAATCAGTAATTAAAACTTGGCAACAAAACACAGCTTACTATTCATTGACTATTTGATATCAGTATCACTGTTTAAGGATAGCTGAATTATAACTGAAATAATGCAACGATAGTGCTTTTAACTGTAAAAACGAATGATATAGATTTGAATCCCTCAGGAAGTGTCACTTTTTACAAGAATACATTCAATCCATATCTATCGTTCACGAGATATATGAAAGCTTTTTACCACGGCGAATTATATATGTTCCATTTACAAAACTAACAGATTTTAACATTAAAGCTTCCTACACATTCTTGGCCATCTCTTAAATAGCTGGTTTAAATCAAGCTATGGGACTGTGACTGAATCGAACTGGTAAATTATAACAACACAACTACCTTACATAATCTTGTTATTTATTATTAACGTGAATATATACAGATTATAACTTTTAAACAGCCTAATATGTGATTTCACACCTCACTATTTAACTATTTTTGTTAATGTGAACATTGAATATAATTACTTCTTATGGTTACCTTATGTCTGTAAACATCTCTATTTCAGTTTGTAACTCAATAAGGATGATAACGTTCGTGAATCGAGTCTCTGTTCGGTATTATGTATGCAAGAAAAGAGTTTTGAAGTTCACCAGTGAGTATTAGCGAAACTTGCATCAACTCAGCTGATATACAACCAATTTTAGCAGAAAGTTTGAAACTACTTCAAAAAGCAATAGATGATTCATTTACCATGAAACATTAAACTTTGGATTATTTTCCTGGCAATAGTATGAGTGTGAACTGGTAAACAGTCATTTCCATAAATGAGAAAAACTGTCTAATAATCACATGTTTTGAATGGTTCTGTAATTAACTTTGATTTGTGGTGAAAATTAATCACAGCATTAACATATCACTGACTAACTAGAATCATTTCATCATTAGAACATTTCATCACTTGAAGTGATGAATACTAGGCAAGTGTATAGGTATGAATATGAACACTAGAATCCAAGTAGATCCACATGAAAATGTTGCTAATAGTTTTTATTTCTAAATATAGTAAAATATGTTTTAAATATGACCAGCTTACACTTTGTTTTAATGTATCTAAAGAAGATAATGCATCGTTTAATATTGGCATAGCTTCAGCTAAATCTGATTCACATTCATCTTTAATAGATTTCGATACTTCAGCAGATTTATTTGCTATCATTTCATCGGATGCAACAATTTCACGTTGTGCTTCTACCTCAACTGATTCTTGTGCAATTTTATTTAGTAACTTATCAGTTTCTGTACTTGTTTCAATAAGTAATGGTTGTAAATTTTGTAATTCAATTTGCATTTTACCAACTTCACTAGCAGCGAATTCCAACTTCTCTAAACCAGTTAAATAACGATTACGCATTGTAGTTAGTTGATTACGCTTCTTATTTAACAGTTTTTTAAATGCAAGTATCATTTCTAAATATGATGTTGGTGTTACATAACTGTGTCGACGTAATACTTCTAAAAACCTATTTTGAAATGATATAAGGTAGGAAAATAAGTGAATAGATTATCAATTCAGATTACATTTTTAGACAAAGGTTAACAATAAAATCAAAGAAGTACATCTTATCATATTTAGAATTCGTCAGATTCACACGACTACTTCAGAGACAATATTCTAGTTTGTACGCTCTTGTTCATTTCCACGTTAATTACAATTAACTGATTGAGCATTATAAACTACTACTTGAAGTATATTATCTATGTAAATGCTAACTAAATTGAATTCTTACAAGAAGGTCATATGCCAAATATGGCTAAAAATTATCAGCTATGAGTAATAATGAAGGAAAATACAAATGTATTTTAGATATTTATCAACCATACAAATCACCTAGTAACATATTGCATTGAGCATCATATTGCGTAACAATACTGTTGATTACTTGTACAAACACTAAGTAAAATATTACTAATATATCAAATTAAATAAAGTGTATTGAATTTTTACGAACAAATTTACTCTCCAATCTTACATAGAGTTGTTTCAAATTTCTCAATCTATCATGGTTTGCATTAAAAGTATTTTAAAATCCTGGCTAATTAAAGTATGTGACAATATTAGATTACCAGTTTCCATTTTCAGTAAAGGTACTCACATAAATTTATTGTTCTTCTTTATTACTAACTGGAAATTCATCACATGACTATCCTATATTTTCTATTGATGCTTATTCTTTACATCTATTTGAGATTAAAACCAATTTATCAATACTGACCAGGTTCAGTAAGTTTAATCGTGAAATTGAAATTAAGCGTCTCATATATCTGACATGCACTAATAGTAAATAAATAATCATATCCATAATTAATTTCGTGTATTTCGGTAACCAGTGAATTCAGTTAGAGTTGTGCAACATCTAACTAAAATCAGAATGAATCTTCCACTTAATACATTACAGATAATCTGAAATATCATTTTTATATTAACAGTTATTCTTTCTAATTGGATTTTAGTGGTTTCATGAAGATAAATATTAAGTCTAGTTGTTTATATTCATCAAAGATTGATTGGATACCAGTGAAAACTAGGGAGCACTTAGCAGAAGTTTCGTCCTAGTATGGGACTTTCGAGAAGTGTGTACCTTCGAATTTTCCAAGGAATCGAACCTGCAGTCATTAGTTTGGTGGACGCCGAAGCCTTCATACCACTAAGAGGGTGCACATTCGTAGAGTTCTTATTTCTACCAATTCGTGATATTGCGTGACGATCATCCATTGTCATTGACAATAACTGTCTCATTCGTGATAAGTTACGCCTGTTTATTAAAACTTTAGGAACATTCTGAATTCAGCTACTAGTGAATTGATCAGTGTTGTTGAATAGATGTGATTCTGTGGAGATAAGCACTAAGTCCAGTTGCTTGTCCAAATTTTTTCGGAGAATCGAAGGTATTTAATATTGAGGAGTTCCAGAATAGAATAAAACATCTGTCCAACCAATATCAATCTCTAGTCAATATAAACAACTAAAATTATTTTCTACATTGAATACATTAAGTATTCTGATTAAAAATTTTGAGAATAAGAAACACTTACTTCTTTGATAATTTTCTTACACTTTCATGAAAATATTTACACAAAGTAACAGATGATTCACGTATATTTTCAGCAAATTCAATACCTTCAAAATATTTATTTGCAACCATTTCTAATGCATCTTCAGGCCAAACCTTAATTGTGTATATATAATTAATATGATATAAAATATATGAATAGATTGTTTATATAAGTTTAATGCATTGTTATTTAAAGAATTAAACTTCTTTGTATAGTTAGATATCCTGTTTAATATACACAAATCTCATATTCTTTTATAGAAATCAGGATATTACAGAAAAATCAATAATTAATCTTAGCACCAAATTTTTATTCTTTAAAGTTTGTTGTAAACTTATGAAATCCGATTTCCAACTACTTACCGAACCCCCCCCCTCCACCAACTACTAGAAATAAATAACTCATTTTCATTATAGTAATAATCTGAGTATATAAATAATATATCAAGGTTTTCTAATAGGTAATTCCATTGATTCAATAATTATTGCAATATGATAGATTGTCTAGTTTGGTTGAGTAAACAATTGATTATATTTTAATGATCTGATAGTTGTACACCATGTAATAATACTGTAAACTTAGTAATCTTATGGAAATGTTTAGTGAGGAAACTATGGAATAACATACACTTGATTAATATCATTCTAGAACTCATTAACAAGAAACACTAATTAAAGGTTATACCTAGTACTCTCATTGAATGGATTTAACTTTCATCTATAACCAGAAAGTTACTGCCCTTCTTAGTGGATAATGTTTGGAATGATGATTGTGAACTGATGAGAACGGCAACAGATTTAAAGAATATTTTATTAATGACTAAAAATTCCCATGCTTATTAAAACACAGACGTTTGAACGAAGAATATTCTTTTCGATAAATGCTCATCAGGTTCTACATTTATTAGTTCAAAATTGTCAGTGACAAAAATAGCCAGTTCTGAGGCGGGTATAACATCATTTAAATATAAAGGATAATTTGGATATAAATTTTGTCTCATCAGATTATTTGTAAGATACGAATGTTAATGTTGAAATAGTCATCATTATCATGTAACTTGTGAATCGTAAACGATAATTGAAATAAACAACAAGCTTATTAATCCAATATATATATATAGGTGTCTCTGTATATGGGTGACCTAGGAGATGGGGTAGTGACAAAATGTGATTAGACAAAGGCTGAATGCTATTTAAAATGTAACCGAATAGGTAAGAGATTACAAAATGGAGTAAGTGATAATCAAAATTCGTCAAATAGTAACAATAACAATAGTAGATCGGTCTTAAGATGTTGTAAAGTCAATAAAATTAGGAAAGAAGATTGAGTGATATTCAAATTCATTCTGTGTATCTTGATTAATAACATTAATAATAATAATAGTAATAATAATAATAATAAATATGCATATATGTGAACAAAGAGAGTAGTATTTGGATAGGGTACAAATACACATATGAAGCGGGAAAGACACATATGCATTACTAAATTTAGATCGTCGTGTGATTACATGATAATGATGACTATTTCAACATTAACATTCGTATCTTACAAATAATCTGATGAGACAAAAAATGTATATCCAAATTATCCTTTATATTTAAATGATGTTATACCCGCCTCAGAACTGGCTATTTTTGTCACTGATAATTTTGAACTAATAAATGTAGAACCTGATGAGCATTTATCGAAAAGAATATTCTTCGTTTAAACGTCTTTGTTTTAATGACTAAAAGTAAAAAAGGTAAAACAAATTTTGGGTGGATTAATGAACGACCCATACAAACCAAGATGATAGTAAGCCTCAATATGTCTCATTGATGCTGTTTCATATAATACAATGCTGTATAATTTTTCCATAACAAAAATGCAATTTTTTAGAGTTTTGATCTTATATAATGACAATTCATGTATCATTTTTATATCGTTATCATGAAGGCATAAACAATCATTGTAAATAATTAAACATGACAAATCTTATTAAGAAAAATTTTCTTATCAAATGTATTCAATACTTATAAATAAAACTTACATGAAACCAATCAATTGTACAACAGTTAATTAATGATGGGAACATACGTAGACGTGATCGGAACGCATCACCAATTGGACTCATAACAAGTACAATATGTAAGTGTTTTTTAACTCGTTGAGTAAAGTAGGTATACACTGTTAATGGATTTGGTTCAATTTTCAATCCCTTTTAAAATAATGATTCATTAAGTTACATTTATTTAAAAGAAATAAAGGCAAAACAAAGTTATAATTTGATATTACTGGTTGATCTAAGTTTAGAAAACCACTGAAACTCAGAAAGGGCTGGAGAGCTATTTCATTGTAGCATAAAGCTTCTCTTTCACGTCATTAGTGGAGATTGAGCCAAAGACCTTTAAGCTTTGTTGTAAAAGCTTAACATTTAAACCATTAAGATAACTGTGGTCTTCAGAAGGAGATTCATGATGCCCTAATGCAAATACCTTGTCAATGTAACTCAACTATGACAGTAATGGATGAAGCAATTCAGATTATCTGAAATTCATTGGAGTTAGGAATATCAACATTTAAACGAAATGCTAAATTGTCTATTAGATGTTAATTGGATTGATGGCGTTATAATATTGCATTAAGATCCACTATCCTGTATGATGATATAATCCCATTCATTTTTAACGGTGATATAATACGGTCTACTGAACACCTTTAATAGCATTTAAAAACAACGAAGACTAGCTTCTATGCATTTAAAATACAAATTCACGACTGGTGTACGTCGTCTCCGTAATGAAATATTAAGAACGTAGTAGTCAAGTACATTAACCTTGTTTACTTGTCTTTGAAGTCTCGTTAATTATAGTAAGTTTACATATACTCGAGTAACTAAGTTGCCTTACACCAGCTTGTGTCATATCTGGCCTAAGTTAAATATTCGTCCCTCAAGCATACTGAACAACAGTTCTTTCTGTTTCCATAATGTGAATGTTAAGCGTAACTCCTAAATGTAGTTGATATTTTTTAAGTTACTAATATTTAAGTATATGCCGACCAAATCACGAAGTGGCATTAGTTGATTAAATCATTAAGTAATGACTTGGGTAGTGTGAAGAATAAATAAATTTGGACTTTGTAAAACATTGCCTAAAGTCAATTATAATAGTGCCAATGAATCCAAATTTTAGCTTTCTTCAGATTTGGAGTTCTGTTGAGCTTTGTAAATATCTTATTATTCTACTTCTCAACTAATCTTTTCACTATTCAGTCCGCAGTGAAATTTAAATGCGTGCAGATATTTTTAAATCTCTCACGAGAGTTGGATTCAATTAGTATCAGTTTTTTACCATATGACCAATCTAGGGAAAAAAGCGAAGACTGAGTAGAAGTCTGTACTAGTAATATCCTACAGTTCATGTTGATATATACGTAGGTAACGACTATAACTACACAAGTAGGTGATCAACAACAGTCTACTAAATCATTTATTTTACAGGGAAATCTTGTACCATACCGTCTAACACTGATATCTAACGCTATTTGGTTCTGCAAAACACTTCCAATCCAAACGTTAAACTAATGGCAGAAGGTGGTAGATGTAAATTAGATCTTTCCTCCTGAAGGTATTTCTATATACGTAAAATTCATCAATACTTATAATTCAATCATAATATGACACATCAAAATTTCGATAGCTATTAAAAACCACTAATGATTTTGGTAACTTAAGCGTTCTCTCAGCTTCATGAGTTTTTTTAGAGGAATTTCCTAGTGATCACAAAACTTACCTACCATGTAAGCTTTACACATAGTTATCCGGCTTATTAGCTTTCACCTGTTGCCATTCATGTGATTGGTTCAATAACTGTTATGCTAACTAAAACTAAACTTCATTTTAAAATTACTCAATATTTATCACTAGTTTTAATAACCTATTCTATGATTTAGTTGACTAAATATGGCAGGTAGCGTGCTATTGAAAATCAGGAAGCACTGTACAGCTGTTTCGTTTTAGTGTGGAACTCTTCAGCAGTGAGCACCTCAGGGTTATTCTACAACGTATCCAATAATATATATATATATATATTGGTTTAGATTGTTTTGTGTATACTAGGATCTTAGTAAAAAAATCATACTGAATTTTCTTTCTTCATCTTCTATAACATGTGTTGAAGTACAATTTACACTGGTGGGAAAGAAAAATATTCCCATTTCATATTCGGTTAATTAGTTGCTCGTGTATTTAAAGTCAGTATGTTCATGATTAAAGAACTCACTTCATATTCTACAAAAAATGTTACTCTAATGAAGCATTACACCCATGTGCGCACAATGTACACATAATTATGCATTAAAAAAACTACTGAATGAAAAACAATTAGCATGTGAGTATTAATGAAGTAAGCAGAGAAAGTGTAAACATTAAAATTAATAAATATTAAGTTCACAAATAAAGTTTTTGAAGTGAAGTGAGACGGTTTTGTTGGGGGGGGGGGTCAGATATCCAATTTAGTTGCTTGTATTCGTTAAAGATTGATATAGGCGAGGTATCAGTGAAAGTCAAGGAGCACTGAAAAATTGACTCGTTCTGGTATGAGACCTATGACTCCGCGAAGAAATATAACCTACGGCCTTCAGGTTGGCGATTCTCTGGAGGAAGTCACATGTAAGGACGAGACTGATATCCGACTCCTCCTAGTTCCAAATGGTATCCAAACCAAAATAAATCTGTGATAAATGTAAACAACTAAGTCTTTTAAGTGTTGAATATTCCATAAACATGAACTAATTATCTTAGCAATTAAATAATGCCGTTAAATAAACGCACTCTAACTAAGAATTCATTTTGATTACTTTTTTTGCAACTAATCAATGAATGATGAGAAAGTTCAATGAAAGTTTGAAATATGGAAAGAAAAAGAAGTAACAACTTCTTATTATATGCAACATTATATACAGTTGAATATAAGTTTAGTTACATGTTGCCTTTGTGTAGATCATTATAATGCGTTAAATAGATGAGTAGTCTAAATGTATTTCTACAGAAGTTAATTATTATGAATTGATCTGACATCAGTAAGAAGGCATTCAATAACTGTTTTGTTTAATAAAGAGTCCCCCTTTTGAACAGTCTCCTCCAAAAAACTTCATCTAAACCTATTTCTACCTTCTGATTCATATATATAAATATATGATTGTAAACTTATTAATAATAATCAGAAAATCTTAGTGTTTTTTAATTATCGAATTCTTTTGTATCCTAACAATTTATTGTTCGGATTGATTCTAAAGTTTGCTTCTATAGGCTTAAATGAAGTTAACGTTATAAACGTTTGAATGCATTGTTACGCAACTGATCTTCAACTTAGAGTAAACTTGTTAAAAGTTGTCTATTCATCTTTTTGGGATTAATTTTCTAGACATAAAATATTGTTAGAATGTTCTAAAGGTAGCATAGATAATTGTGATGACAAGTACTGATTTGATAGTTCTAGCTATTTTAGAGTTATTAATAAGTGAATATCTGTAATGTTGTGATAAACGATACTTCTCATGAGAATGGAACTAATTTCATCCAGAAATTTCAAGATATCTGTTCAGCAGTTAATTTCGTGTAGAAGAAAGTGTTTACACTGATTGATCCATTAGTATTAGCCAATATTACAGGGCTGTTTATTCTCTCCCTTTCTCTTCCAGCTGGTGGCTAGTTGAATTACGAAAACTGTAACGTCTCAAGGCATACACGGAATACAGTAGACAACAGGGATTCAACTAGACGACTTGAACTCTGCAGAAGACCTAGCTCTTCTATCCCACACATGGCAACAAATGCAAGTGAATATGGCTAGTATAGCAACAGCCTCTGAAGCCGCAGGACTTAACATACACAAAGGAAAGAACAAGACCCTCTAATACAAAACAACGAGCACCAACCCAATTACACCTGACAGAGGAACTCTGGAAAATCTGGAAACTTTCCGGTACCAGGGCAGCGTCTTTGGTAAACAAAGAAGGTCTGATGCAGATATGAAGGCATAGATTGGTAAGGCAAG
Source organism: Schistosoma mekongi (assembly GCA_034768735.1). Lineage (NCBI taxonomy): Eukaryota > Metazoa > Platyhelminthes > Trematoda > Strigeidida > Schistosomatidae > Schistosoma > Schistosoma mekongi. The sequence continues at coordinate 8,086,420 of CM068305.1, forward strand.
GTCATCATTTCTACAATTTAAAAAGATTTGAAACTTAAACTAGCTGTCAGCCAACATCAAACTTAAAATTGTCAATACAAATGTGAAGACAATTCTATCGTAAGGAGCTAAAATCTTTATTGAGAACTACAAAAAGTATTCCTCAAAAGATACAAGTATTTATAAACAACTATTTGCGCACAATACTACAGATCCATTGGCCAGATACCATCAACAACAACATTCTGTGGCAGAGAACAAACCAACCAAAATCCAGCCAAGGGAGAAATCAGGAAAAGACGCTGGAAGTGGATAGGACATACACTAAGGAAACCATCAAACTGCGTAATGAGATAAGCATTAATTTAGAATCCTAAAGATCAAAGGGAAAGAGGTAAACCATAGAACACATTGCGCCAAGAATTGGAGACAGACAAGAAGAGAATGAAAAGCACTTGGGAAGAGCTGGAAATGAAAGCCCAGGACAGAGTTGGTTAGCGAATGTTGCTCGGCGGCGTGTGCTTCACATCTGATAATAGGCACTGAATAATTGATCAGCTAATATTATTAGTTTGTCGTATTCTCAAGCCAAGGGTATTCAATCGATTAAATTTGAATATATTAAAAAAGGGAGTTTCATGTTAATTTCAATGACATAAAGAGAGAGAGACGAGATTATCTTTAAATTTAAACTTTTCCAAGTTTGATAACTAATAGAGATGTATAATTTACATACAAAATATTATCATTACTACAAATAAATAATGCATTATTAAGCTAAAATATATTCAACTTACGGCCTTCTTTGCCTAAAATAATTGTAAAATTATTATACTGTAATAGTATCAATAATTAATATGATTACAAACATTATTATGTAATATGCATAGTAAATAAGGGGAGGGGGTGGATGGAGAATCTACATAGAAATCTATTCTTTAAGTTTTATCAATTGTTTGAATCAAAGATTTATACTTTGTTATGCATTATGTCATAATATAGATTCATTTAGTGAATTTCTTTTCAGCGAATACACTTTCAATACTGTACACATGTATATATGTATGGTAAACTATAGATTAATGAATAGTTGCATGAATCGGGTTAATTTATATGAAAATTGATCAAGATTCGATTGATTATATTGACAAAAATTGGGCGTCAAGCAACTAAGCCCACCGATAGCCTTAACTTGTTATTTTACTCGATAACAATGAAAAGTTGATACACATTACCGATAAACACACATATCCCTATTTGATCTCATGAACGCACATATTTTCATATCAGATGTGTTTCATATGTTTATATTATACAAGTTTGGTAGACCTGATCGTGATTAATTTACCTTGAAGAAGCATGGACAAGATTGTCGGGTGAAAGGTTGGAACTACTAAATTTGAGTCGCTAGGATTATTTCAAATATAATCCAAGCTTCTAAAATCGTATTAGTTGTTATATGAAATGTTGACTATTTAGTTTTAATAGTCGCTTATTAATTAAAGAGGTGGAGAAATTCGCTATACATAAGCAATGTCTAGTCGGTAGAGTGGGGACACAGTAACTGTTAGTACCGTTAGATAAACGAAAAGTCGTGTGATTACAAATCATGGAAGAATGCTATATGAAAAACCAGGAAGGTACCAATAAATGAATCAATCTAAGTAAACTATTAACTAATACAGAGGCAAAGAAAGAAATCAGATAAATTACTTTTCTATGCACAACTCGGGCTAGTTCTTTTGTAATGTAGAGTATATTAATACTTAAATCGCTACACATATTTGATAGGACTTTGTAAATTTATTGCGTCTGACTATCATGAATCTACTATTTGTCTCACAGTGGAAAACGTTTTAGATTTACTCCGCTTTTTGGTGAACTATGCTGGAAGGTGTTGTCGGATATGGGGATGAATCAGCCTAGACGAGAGATCGATGTGCTTAGCTTCATATGAGTAAGTAAGCTGGTAAATAAATTATCGTGTGGTTGTACAATGTTAAGATATAAATTCATCGTAAGGAATTTCCTACTGAATTAAAAGTATTATGAATAATAATAGTAATAGTGATCATTATAAAGATTGCATTATGCAATGGACAAATTATTATGAGGTAAGGTTTTGTGTGCTTTTTAGCAAGGTTGTTTATCACGGGATTGGGTTGCCTATACCCAACCCTTCACTTTTGTCCGGGCTTTGGACCAGTAACCTTATAGGGAATCCAGGTGAAGACAAACACTAACTTGTAATCATGAAGGTCAAAGTTAACGAGGAAGACTAAAAGACACATTAGGCCGGAAATTAGAAGCAGATATGAAAAGAATGAACAATACCCAGGAAGAACTGGAAAGGAAAGCCCAGGACAGAGTTGGTTGGAGAATCGTAGTCGGCGGCCTATGCATCACGTGAGGCAACATGCATTGATTGATTGAAAGCTTTGTACAAAGAAATATGTTTATAGTTGTACTATATATTTTGCTCATCGCACTTTATTGAGGAAATGGGTATCATTTTATTAAGCATTAATTAACTGAAGGAAGTGATAAATACATTTCAATTTAAGAAGGGTTTAGTAAGATAATAAATTGCATATTAACTTAAGTCATTTCATGATATACACAGATTAACATCTGAAGTCAGTAATTATTCTCTAAGATTCAAAATGCTATAAACTACTTGATATTCTATTATCAATACTACTTTATCGTAATGGCTGTTGTGGTAATCATAACAAATTCATTATTCTAATATCTCTAATGGATTGTCACTTTTCCTACTACTATGAATATGACAATTTAGTAGTGCATTACAGTGTATCGAAAATCAGCTAGGTGCCAACTGTGATACTTAATGGTTTACCATATTTTTATTAGACAGTAATATTACATTTAAATCTGTTTAAATTCTCTGCGTGGAATTTCGTCAATAATCTGATCGTTTCGCTAATTCATAACTTCATTAAACTTTTTAAGATTACTGAATACATTTAAGTAGTTTAGAACAAATTGCTCAATTTATCTAGATAGTTCACTGATGAGCTCTTTTAATTAATGACTTCCTGTTACTTAGAATGAATAATTTTAAACTACTCATATCGGTTGAGAGCGCCTATCCTCCAGAAGTTGGCTGATCCTCGTATTGATAAATTGATTTAGACAGGTCAATTTTGCCATGTTATTCCATCATTTTTTTAGTAATTTATGATGCGTACATTGAAATCAATCCATTAGTGTGTTGTAATATTCAAAAGGTGGAGAAATGAGCTGACGATTTTTGATCTTCACTATGTGGCTACTAAAAATTTGTAATTTGCATTGACCAAGCGTTCATTCAACCACCAACCAGAAAATAATGTTAACTTTAGTAAATGTTAGATGAATGCGGTTAAATCACAGGATTTATAGAGATAATAGTCTATTTCTGATTTTGCGAATGACAAAACAGTTATGATGTGAAGCAGTTATATTAGTACCTTAAGCTTACCAAGACACTTTACTGAAATATACTTCATTAGAATTAGTAGTATTTTATACATTCCAAAGGTGACAGTGCAGTAGTGTAATTAATGATTGGTTTAATGTTGACGCCATATGTCTAGAATTGAGGTTTAAAAAAAACTACTTAACACTAAACTAACTTGAAAATACATCTGATTTACGACCAGAATAAGGAACAAGTTACATTGTAACAGGTGTTTGAAAAAAACTGGGACTAAGCACAAAAGGGGCCTAGTTTATCCGCCAATAGCTGGACACAGACACTCACCTGCGCAATGATTTAAGTATTCTGGTATAAAGACGCTTTGTATTGATTAGTAGTACAATAAAGTAGTTAAATAATACTTCATATAAAGGAAAATAATTATGTACTCACTTCTAAACGTATAATATTTTGTACTTTATCAATTAATTCAGCTTTTTCATCGGGAGGAAATAGATTTGGTACATCACCAGAATTTAGTAACATTGATATATCTTCCATAAATGATTCATGCTTTAATTGAGTATCACTAATTAAGAAGACAGTAGATTTGCCATCTAAACCAGTTCTAAGTAATAAACGTTTAATATCATCACGCCATTCATTTATACCATATGTACGCGTTATTTCAATAACAAATAATTCATGTTCAGCAATATGACTAGCTAAACGTGTGGCACTCTGTCGACCACTACCTCCAACGCCTGAAAGTTTATAAAAAATTATCAGAAGAGTACTTTGTAATTCTCTAAGTAAAATCGTAGAATTAATGATACATATCATAAACTCGTTCATATATTCTCATCAGGTTCCACATTTAGAGATCAAGATTAGTTAGTAGTCCAGATAAATAGTCAAGTTTATTTATTTATTCAACCGCACCAATTGGAGGAAACATTTTAAAATCAGTAAACATTGCAGCAAACTACAATCTAGTTGATACGTATCAAGCTATCAGCATAAATCAGTCGTTTTCAATAGTTTATCATAACAGTTACTGTAATATTCAAACTTCATCGAGGGACAGAATTGATTTCTATACGTATTAAAATTATCGAAACTTCTCTTACAGTAATCACTATGTTTAATCACTTCATTGAGGTCAGTTATGAAAATGTCAACCAATTGACGATACCGGATGATTATTACACTGTTTTATCATGTAAATTGAAAAAAAAAACATAAATAACAAAATTCCAACTTTATTTGTATCAAATAATCTATCTTTGTGGATTTAAGCATAACTATTCTAGCTGTAGCCTTTATTACTGTAGAGTTTCAGGCCTAAATGAGACAACTGAGACAACTACTTTGAATGTCAAAAGGTACTCAAACTAATTTTCACGCTATGATGTAACGTAATTTTAAATGTATTGTGGATAATACTAATTAATTGAAAAAAATAAGGGATGGAGAGAGTCCCATCCCCTTCGCCAGTGTTATAACGTGAGAAAAGTTGATCAGTTAAGAGGAATGCCTATTGAAGTGTTTCTAGTTGATATTACGCGTTTGCCCTATGCCCACTCGGTCCCAACCCAGAGATAGTAAAACAAGCCGATAGACTAACCAAGACAGGATCGGAGTCAGATTCAGATTTGTATTATATTTCACACATTCCTTTATTTATACAAAATAATCTTAGTGATTATTCATTAAATTGAAATCATCAACATTTATAATAAATACAATTAACTGTTGTCAAATATGCTCACATCAAAGTGATGAAAGTTTGCAAGTCATGTTAACTAAAAAATCAATACAATTTGATAAAATGAACAATTGTATTTCTGGGGATTTCGAATCCCCCCTAACAGGATGCTAAAAAAACATTTTTCAAAGAATAATTATTAAGTAATATATAACATTTTGATTATAAGATTATGCCATTACTAAAATAAACTAGAATATTTAGCTATATGAATCGAATGGTGTACTCTAGTAAATCGTCTAATATGAGATATATGAAAGGTATTTGGTTATTATTCAACAGTTCCCTAGCTAAACTAAGCGATTGGTTTAAATTATTTTCATATTTTCTGTAGAAGGCTTCATTTCATAGGTAGTTAAAAAGTTTCATTGCCTATGTGGATAGCGTGTTGATCTAGGAAGGATGGGTACTGGGTCTAAATTTTGATGTAAACTAAAACACTGAAATATATGCAAATTTAATTGATGACTTCTATATTTGATGAAACATGAATCGTGGATTCTACTATTATTATAACATTCTCTTTGTTATAAAGGACAAGTAAATTAGATGGGTAAAATTTCGCTTGAATTATTTCATAGTGGATTATTATGTAATAATGCTCAGTCAACGTCAGTTCGATAGGATTCCATTTGTAGACAGACAGACAGACAGTTACAACGTAGAACTTGGTACATGTGTACGTCAGTTCAAGTTGCCATGCCTCAATTAGCAGATAGAGATTAAATTGTCGAATCAAATCCCAGAGTAGGGAAGGTAGTAGCAGAGCTAGTATTCATGGAAGGGAATAGAGACCGAGAACATTTAAGAAAATATGATTCAGTAAAGAGAAAATTATGATAAGTTCAGAAGCTTATAATTTGGAGGAAGACAAAGAGTGGATGCACCTGCGCCATTGCCAACGATTTTGAGCCATATCACCCAAAGTCTTAAACCATTTATTACGAGCGTCACGCGGACCCCAACCAGGTAGTCTGCACCTATTAACATGGCTCAACCCAATTGTCAATGACTTCATGGACTGGTGCCATGTTTTGGTTTGGCCGCCCCTAGCTTTCTTCCACCCTGCTCCTACACCAGACAGCATTGCTCGTCGAGGTAGGCGGTGGTCAGGCATACGTAACACATGTCCTAACCACCTTAGCTGATGGAGATTTACTACTTCATCAATCGACTTACCGTATCTACCTAGTACTCTATTCCTAACCCACGTATTGCTTACTCGGTGGTCCCAGAAAACACGAGCAATGCTTCGAAGACATCTATGATCGAATACCAGGAGCCTACGAATATCCTCTATCCTTAATGGCCATGTTTCGCAACCATAAAGTAAAACGGACCGAACTACTGCGCAGTAAACGCGTCCTTTGGTTAGTAGTCGGATGTCTCGCCTACGCCACAGATGACGCAAATTCCCAAAAGCTAATCGGGCCTTATGTATACGCGCAGAGACTTCAGCAGACACCAGACCGTCAGGGCTGATGAGGCTGCCAAGATAAGTGAAGCGGTCAACACATTCAACTGACTCGCTCCCTATCACTAACTTCGGTGTCGAATCAAGCCAATCCTGAAGTAACATTTTGCATTTGGGTGGAGAGAATCGCATCCCAAACATCCTTACATTCTTGTTTAAGGTAGTCAAAAGATTCTGCATTTTATCAGCATCTTCGCCTAAGAGAACTATATCATCTGCATATTCTAAGTCAGCTAGTTTATCACCTGGAAGGAGGTCAACCCCGCCAAAGTCAGACGATGAAAATGTCAACTTTAAGAGTATATCAATGATAAAATTAAATAAAAATGGGAAAGCGGACAACCTTGACGAACACCACTGGAGGTAATCAGTTCTGATGACAATCTGCCATAAGCTTTCACTCGACATGTGGTGTTCAAGTAGAGAGCTTGTATAAGGTTAATGTACTTCTGTGGTACGCCTTTCATTGACAGACATTGCCACATAACCTTACGATCGATAGAGCCAAATGCCGCCTTAAGGTCAAGGAATACAACTATTGTTGGGCGTCTAAAAGTGTGTCTATGTTCCAGAACCTGCCGAAGTGTGAATAGGGGGTTTATACAGCCACGTCCAGGTCTGAAACCACCTTGGTTCTCTCTAGTCTGCTCTTCACAAGCTTTAGTTAGGCGTCGAAATATGATTGAAGCTAATATTTTGGACACTATATTCGTTAAGCTAATTCCTCGGTAATTGTCACAGGAGAACTTCTGTCCTTTCTTACAGATTGGAACAATTAGTGTTTGAGACCAGTCAGGTGGGATTACGCCCGATTCCCAGATTCTAGACAGGATCCCGGTTAATCTCGCTGCTAAAATTGGACCACCATCCCTAAATATCTCAGGGGTCAACCCATCGGGTCCTGCTGCTCTCCCTCGCTTTAGGTTCCCTATAGCCTTCTCAACCTCACTAAGACTTGGGGGGCCAGTATTAACTTGCCATTCAGATTGCTTGGGAATGGTGGGCAACTGGGATGACGCCGAGGGCCAATTGAACTGTTCTCTAAAGTGTTCTGCCCATCGGTCCAACCTTCTGGATTGACCTATATAACGATTCTAGATCATTCCATTTGTAAGCTGTTAGCAAACTGATTAAACTGTCAGTATACTGTAAACTGTTCGTAAACTACAATTAATCAATCTTGTAACTGTTACTTAATTATTGTATCATAATTGTCCTAGTTTCGAACTTAATGTGGCGTCCTATTCATAGTTTGTTATAGCCAGTGTATATATTCATGTGGTTGAGGATATCATAAGGGTATATTTATTAATATACATCAAGTTTATCACTGTTTCTCATTTTCTTTTCGAGGTAATAGAGATGAAAAGTATTTTGAAAGCCTAAAATGCCTTAGAATATCCAGTTATTGTTTTGGAGATCACTATTAACATGCTACGTATGTGTTTATTAAATAATGTTACGTTGTTGGCTTGAGGAAATCACTGTCACATTGAATGATACAACAGCCACACACTTTAAGATATCAAAGTTTCATTTCCCTTCTTTAGAATTACTGGAATACCTCCAAAAAACTCAGTGAAGCTTTTAGAAGCTTTGGAGAAGCCGAAAACATTTCATCCAATCACCATCCAGAAAAATCCTCTAAAGTTTTGACGTGCAGCTTTTCGATTGTAAAACAGCTTAAAACCACCGCATGCGAAATGAATGGAATGATGATTTCATTTTTACCGAAAACTGTATTTATCACTTACTGGAATAGTGATTTTCTTCCTACCTAACTTTTTTTCATGGTTTGTAATTAACAAAGTTCAAGGTGTCCGAAAGTTTATATTGTATACATCATTATCAGAGTCAAGCGCAAGATATAACAAAATACTAATTATGTATTGACTGTATAAAAAAACGAAGCCTTTTTACTTACCAACTAACAATGCATGTCCATTATCTTGTAATAAAACACGTGCCACTCGACTAATATGTTCAATAGCAAATTTAAACATAACAAGATTCATTGGTGTTTTAGACAATGCATTAAAATCATTTAAATAAGCTTCCATACGATTTGTAAGTAATTTATAATCAGTGACTTCATCATAACACCCTTCATCTTGCATATAATTACCAAATAATAAATTTTTAACATCTTCATCAACAACTCTACCACTTAAACTTAAATGACCTAATATTTTATCAATATTTGTACGAAACACATCTGAACAAGTTTCACGAACAATGTTAAAGAAACGATTCTCATCTTCAGTCACAGTAAGTCGATCATAAAATACACGATAAACCTACAAGTAAACAAAAAAGTAGACAACCTAATGAAAATAGGAAAATTAAGAAAAGAGTTACTTTTAGTTCAGTACTAAGACTTGTAGTTTGAATTAAATATCTATTTCAACTAGTAAATCACTAAAAATCTAAAAGCTTACTCTATTATAAGTCATATGGGCGGCCATATTTAATCACATCAGGGACCAAACGCGGGACCTTTATGTCTCTCGATTAACGCTTAATCTTTAGATTAATGAGTCAGGCTATAATGGTTGAATTCTTACTATTGATTAATTTTTACTATTGAGTGATCAACATCCAATGGTGGTCGTGGATGAACACTATTGAAGATTTATACACTAGCACGAAATAACTGTCCAGTAATCTGTGGTTATCATTCGCTGTTTTGAATACCTTGATATTAGGTGACCAGTTATGGTTTAATACAGCTCACTGAATACAGATTTATATATTCTACTTTTGACTAAACTTTATGTGTGTAAGTACTTTACTATCAAAACTGAAGTAAGTGAAATCGAACTACAACCCATAACTTAGTTATTGAGACTGACATAATCATTAATCAGTTACTTTATTGGAGGTCTTATTTCAATAAAAACTAAAGTCAGGAATTATTTAAATTATATTATCAATGAAACTAGAATTATTGTATAACAATTAATTTTACCTCATGTATCCATAAACGCATGAGTTTATCATCTTCCTTCATATTATTAGCTGGCACTAAACGTATACCTTTGATAACTCGAGCAAAATCACGTAAATTGAAAACATAATGCGATTTGGCTGGTGTTGGTAGAAATGTTGATATAGCTAATTTATAAATATGTAAAGTTGCTTGAACTAATATCTGAAAATATAAAAATCAACTACATAGAAACTAATATTTTATTAAAATCAGGCATAATGAATTTTAATTTAAAACTATAAAAAATACATTATATTTAGGTATTTTGGTATGTTGACAACCAGGACACAACATAACAACAATCCACAATATGTTAGTATGAGCAGTGTTAAGAGAATCAAGTGGTGACATATAAGAGTCATGTAGTTGGTGGTTTAGACATACACTGCATATATATCTAACAACTGTCTACCTAGATGCGCGATGTTAATCGATATAAAATTGCGTTCGGAGGAAACTAGGGGGTTTTCAATTTTAAAACGTGGTGTTAGTCAATCAAGTAGTGGTAACTAAATCCTGTTGGTGGTTGTAGACTACATTGTTTAGGTCCGTGTGTTAATCGTAAAAGACATTGACTTTCGTACTAATAAATCTTTCATTATGTTCATTCAAATCTTGATATCCGCAAATTTGTTTTAGTCTCAAACTATATTCTTAATGCTCAACTACTGTAACTACTACTGTTTTGATTCTGACTACATGGTGCTGATAAAATGTGAAAACTTAAGTCTATCACATTAATGTCAAGTTAGCTGACAGTTGGTTTTAAGTGATTGACTGGCTGAGTATAGTAGCCTATTATAATAGATTTTAGCTGACATAATTTTGAGTTATTTTCTGCAGCTTGGTTACTTCCATCCCTTATTTTTTATACAGTCTTGAGAAAAGTATGATTTCATTGCCATTATTCCCAGGTCCTGGAGTCATGGCTAATTTGGAAACTGATCGACTTGCCTACACTATAATATAATGACGAACTTAGCATTGAACATTTCATGAAGAATGTTGGCTATAAATAATCAGCAATAAACTAGAAAACTTTAAGTCAATGAACTATTGCAATAATCATCTATTTATTAAGTTTAGAATGTATAAAATCATTAAGAAACATGATTTACATCACATAGTAAACATTATAGTGCCATACGTATTATTGTCGTCGTCGGATAAACGGTATATAACGAACAAATAAAGCCTTTCATAAACACAATCTTAATTTAATCCAACTCAGTCATAACTCCGGTCTAAGAATCACTAAAAGTTTATGAATCCATCTTAAAATGATCTTTTCTACTGATAAAATACAAATTTATAATCATTACCTATTGATTGGTTGGAACCGACTTTACATATGTGACGCTAAACGGTTTGTTTATATACTTAGCTTATTATGATCTCTGTTGATGAACTTAAATGTTATTCATTAGATTTGTTATAAAAATCACGCACACTTCTCCAAGCTGAGACTATCCACAGTATTTCTAATGTAGAGTAAGTATATAAATCGTGAATTTTCGATCATTCTCCTGTTTAATTAATGGACGAGTACTGCTTATTAGTGTAAATGTAATTAAAGATTTCACTTTAAACGCCTCAATTTCTCTGAACGTAATTTTTATAAACAAGTCAGTATAGTTCTATTATACATCTCAGACGGAAGAAGCAAATGAACTGATTAGTTAAAACAGAAAACCTATAATAAAATTTGCAACTTAACGTATAGGATTTACTAGCTAAATGAACGGAAAAATAAAATAAACTACTGTATACAGTAAAAATTTTATGTATATGATATTACGGACTTGTTTGAGTTAGATAACCAGTGACAACCACTATACATTGAACGACTGTTCCTTCGCGACACGAGACTCCTTAGTAGTGCATATCTATGACGTCACAGGGGAATCTATCGCAGGACCATCAGGTTTTGAGATGAACTCCAGTCAACCAGGTTACTAAGCTGGCTTTAGACAGTTCACGTTTCTAAAGCAGTCATTTCGCGATATACTTATCCAGCCTCATACATTAACGGATGGCTGCCTCGAACCCTATATGGTTGGACTCTACTGCATGTCAAGTCTTCACACTAGAACTTTAGAAGATAGTCGATATTGGTTGCAATAGGGAGTCATGTAAACTCACTAATAATGAGTTCCAAACTAGGACAATAGATATGTCTAGTGATTACTAGATTCCGATGATTATCTAACTCAAACCAATTCGTGATATCCGATTCAATAATTCCCGCAACACATAATTACAAACTTCTTGAACATTAAAGACATAGTGATAAATTTCAGTCTTTATCCCTATACTGCGCTATAGTTATGGTTTTGAGAATACTTCTCTTTATTCATCTACAAATCAATGCGTATATGTCTAATGCACAAACTAAAACTTAAAAATCATTTGATTAAAAAAAAAATCTTAGTTACAACATAATTACAAATCATATTATGCATACTTTGCTCAATCGCATAAATTGTGGTTCGAAACCATTTGAAAAGTGTACATCAGTAATAGTGGTAAATATCTTCAACATTGTTTGATCATCGAATTCATTGACACCTAGAACATTTGTATGTCTAGTTAAACGTGAAGTGATATTGTTTCGTCCTCCACCAGGTGGTCCCATAGCAGCCATAAAGTGCTAATTAAATAAAATTACATATAGTTAAGAAGAAAAAAAATCAATCAAAACATGATTTAACAATAAAACATAACGTTTTTAGGAAGAGCTTGTATATTCCCGTTGATTTGTTATAGACTGAAGCTGGTCAGTCATTGTTGCTATATGTGCATCCTGAGCGGATTGCCTCGATATAGCGATTTTTTCACAAGTATTATATAATTTGGATTGTGACTGGCAAGTGGAATCCAGGACGCGCGTTTCGTCCCATTTAGGACTCATCGGCTGGATGTACCTGCATCCCAATGTTGATGTTCACACTGGGATTCGAACTCAGTCATCAACATTGGGATATATGAATAACTAGTATAAGTAAAGCTAATCATAACTATAATATACAATATGCCACAATGTTAGTAAGTTAACAGATAGCTTTCGATTCGGAGAGTATAAAAACCAAGCGTTTAATGATTTCGTGATATATTTGAGATTTATATAGTCTTGAAGATAAAATAACCTAAGTCAATCATTATCCTGTTTTATGTCTTTCTCAACACTAATCAAATCTGTTAGTTTGTCTGAAGAATAGATGGTTTTCGACTTATAAGCTTACACTATATATATACATAGGTACATAGACTATCATTGATCTTGGTTAAATGCATTAGTTATCCATTAACTTATTAATTCATGTACTATAATTCGCCTTCACTTCCATATGGGTAATCATACAACATGAAATTATTATTGTAATTTGTCTAATTTACTGAAATACGAACAATAATGATTCACAATATCATACACATGATAAACATAAGAAAATAATTGAAATGAGGTGGCTTGTTAGATTGAAATGATTGAGTTTGTCATAGATTGATGTTTGTAAAGCATCATTGAAAACTGGGGAATATTGCACGACTCTTTTAAACTGGTATGAGACTATAGGTCCCACCCCAGGGGCCTCAGGTTGTCGAGCGTCTAATCAGTTGCACCACTGGGCAGCATCCAGTGGTATAATTTTCACTTCTATCAATTTGTTGTGACTTGTCGGCAGTAAGATAGTTATCATCGATGAAAATGAATGATTATCACGATGTCACGAATTGATGGAAGTGGGAATTCTACCAGTAAATGCCAACGAAGTAATGAAGTCCATGGCGAGGAATCTAGGGCGCATACTAATGAAAAGTCTCATACCAGGACGAAACAGCTGCTAAGTATTCCTCGGTTTTTAATGGACGAATTCAATTAACTTAAGAAAAAACAACAACAATCCACTATCGAACTTACTACATCAGTTAAATATTGTTTTGTGTTATCTTTTCTATCATACCAATGACCATGATCAATCCACATACGTAATAATTCAATAGGTGGTTGAGCACCATATTTTTCTTTCATTGGCATATTTAAATCATCGACAAATACAATACATTGTTTACCTAATGGTGGACCATATACACATTTACGTCGTCTATCTAACCGTGACATAATAATATCTTGTGTTTGATTAGCACTTGTACGTGCAGAAAAATTCAATATATTCGGTAAATAATTTTCTTTAGGTAATTGAATAAGGTAATTATTAGCAATAACAGATTTTCCAGTTCCTGTAATAAGAAATAGTATTAATAACAACAACAATTGTATAATTGAGAGTGGTAAGGGAAGGGGGGGATATTAAGAATGTGTGGTATATGTAGCATGTTAGGGACTGATTGAAATAATCAAATAATGTTAACTGATAGATGATGCATAACAACATACTGTGATCCACTGAAAGCTGTACGTGAAATTGAATCATTGACGTAGACACCTAGATCATCTGTTACAGAATTGTATAAGTGAATTGTAAGTTTTGTCTAGGATGACAATAACTTAAAGATATGACTGGTAATCTTGGATTATATTCGTGTAGGGAAACAGAGTTAAAGATTGTAGTGCCTATCACTTGGTATACTTCGGTATGAACTATTTTGTTTTCAAAGCATGACAAATGAATGATAAAACATTAGATATTATTACCAAAAATGTATAGTAGTGTAATTCAGATTGCAAACTTTAAAAACCAGGGTTCACTTAAAATTTGTTTTAACTTATTACATCCTAGCACACAAAAGGGACAGATCTAAGAGTTTAAGTTTGTAATGATGAGTACTAGAGGTGGCTGGTTGCTAAATACTTCAACAAACATTGTAGGAAACTGTCCTTCGGCCTTCAACTCTTTATTTCAACCAGTATGTTGAGTGAGTAAACAAGGATAGTAGTAATGGAATCAATGGAGTAATATAATTAATAGTTAACTCATAATACTGATTACCGATTTCCAACTGATAACATATTGGAAGAGACAATCGTTAACCAATCAAGTAAATATGTGAACATATATTCACTTATAAGGAACGTAGAAAGTGTCAAATATATTTACCGGTACCACTTACCACACTCTGTTAGTAGAATAATACGACGTTATCAAGATGCGTATCAAATTAAGAGAAACAGCAACGCTAGTAAAAGCAATAAAGAGCGGAGAGTATGTTGCTAGGAGAGAGAATTATTCTGCAGGATATATTGTATAAAATAATTTTGACGTTCGCGTTCATGATAATAACAGTAAATGAGTGGATTTCTGTCAATACAACTAATTCTAAATTAACTTACTCGATATATCTGAATGATGGACTGGATAGTTTCAAATATTTCATCCAAAGAATGGCCCAAGTGAAACGTTATTGACTTTGGAGATTTGTACCTCATTTTGTTGTGGCTGCTTTTCCTGTCCTAACGTTGGTTAATAGCTCATGCTTGCTTCTAAACGTATTATTGCCCATACTGTGGTCCAGGCTCAAGGAATTAATATTTTAAAGACACCTTTGATCAAATACTAAATCTATTTTCAACTTCTGAAGACAACGTTTCAAATCTACATCATAAGACAGAGATATGCTGCAGAGTGTGCCTTTTATTTGATTGACGGATGGACATGTTAGCTACACCAATGGTAGATACCATTTGTATACAAAATTGAATGACTGTAAGTTTCAAGTCATTTTATAGGTAATAAGAATATAATTTGCAAAATAATTCATGGTTATTCCACTTCTACCACTCATAACATCCATAAACTGTATTTCTTTGGCAATAATTTAGGCCCCTCTAAGATTAGTCCTTTTAAGATTTCCCTAATAGTTATCTACCACTGATGAATGATAGTGTGTGAAAAGGGTAGTCTGTTGATTAACTTTTGAAGAAAACCTTCTTCTTACATACGGATTGTGTAACATGTAAAGAAGTTCAGCAACACTGTGATTGGTTAACTGAATGTTATTTTGTTACATCATCCCGTCAATATTCACATTGACCTTACTTACTTACTTACCTATGCCCGTTACTCCTCACTGAAAAGCATAGGCCACTCACCAAGATTCTCCATTCAACACTGTCCAGAGCATTCCTTTCAAGCTGTTTCCAGTTGCTGTTTATCCTTTTAATGTCTGCTTCCAATTCTCGACGCAGCGTGTTATTTGGCCTTCCTCTTTTCCGTTTCCCAACAGGATTCCATGTTAATGCTTGTCTCGTGATGCAGTCTGATGGTTTGCGTAATCTATGTCCTATCCATTTCCAACGTCTTTTCCTAATTTCCTCTTCGGCTGGAAGTTGGTTTGTCCTCTCCCATAGTAAGCTGTTGTTGATGGTTTCCGGTCAACGGACATTCAGTATCTTGCGTAGGCAGTTGTTTATAAATACTTGTATCCGTCTGATGATGTTTGTAGTAATTCTCCAAGTTTCAGCTCCATACAGCAGGACTGTCTTTACGTTCGAATTGAAGTCTGACTTTGAGGTTAGTTGATATTTGTTTTGAGTCCCATATGTTTTTCAACTGTAGGAATGTTGCCCTGGTTTTGCCGATCCTTGTCTTTACGTCTGCATCGGACCCTCACATTGACCTACATTAGTCATATGATCTCAACTGTGCTTATATATTTTACATTATTCATATGTTTTGAATTATTCACTCAATCAGTTAAATGGAGTTACAGTCAGACAAAGTATCATTTAATAAAGTTTTAATAATTCAATAATTTCATTTATAATTTATCTTTTCAAAAGAAATTATAAAGTTTAATAATACCTGTAGGTCCAACTAAAAGTAGTGGAATATTATGTGTTGTATATAGATTAAGAAAGAAATACATTCGTTCTGTTTCAATAGTGCTAACAATTATATCACTATGTGATTCATTATTCATTTCAATTGAACTTGTTGAAGGATTTACACTACTATCAGAATTAGTTACATTTATTGTAGATAATGTTTCATTTAAATTATATGATTGTCCAGCTTTAATTGGATTCCAATTAAAATAAATCCAATCATTCCATGATCCTTGAGATTTTTTATCAAACCAAAAATCATAAATAGTTTGACGTTCTGGAAATGAATTAGCTTTAGTTAATTTAATTGATTTTGGTTTAGGATGTTGTGAATTTACACCAGATACAAGATCACGAAAGAATAAATCAAATTTTCCTCTTGATTCAGTTGGTAAACATGATCCTAAACTCCATACTATAGAAAAAAGAAATAATGCTTGAATTTGTAAATACACTGTTTGTACAGATAAATTTGTTTGAAGTGGACTAGGTTCAGGTGTTTCTGTATCTGTTAAAAAGAATAATATAAAAGATAAAACAATAATATGCATAACAACACAACAATCATATATAGATATGAACTAGTATATTTTCGTTGATTTGTTATAAATTGAAGCTGGTCAGTGTCTGTTGCTATATGTGCATCCTGAGCTGATCGCCTCGGTATAGCGAATTATTCATAACTGTTATTTAAATTGGATTATGACTAGCAAGTAAAATCTAGGACGCGCATTTTGTTCTATTTGGGATTCATCGGCTGGATGTACCTATATCCCAAAGTTGATGTTCACAGCCGACGAGTCCCGGATGGGACAAAATGCGTGTCCTGAATTCCACTTACCAGTCACAGTTCAACTTAAATAATACTTAGGGATTAAAATAAGTGTGTAGATTGATGAAATCAATTTTTAACGTTCAACAAACATAAAATATAACTGTTACGTCGGTAAGAGATTGTTATAATTGATGTGTGCGACCAACTGGTTGATGTAATCTTGTGTGCACGAAATTACAACAGAAAACGCAAATGGGAATGTCTGCCCGATACTCACTCGGTGCCAAGCTGAAAAGTGGAAGAATGCAATATTGGTGAACAACCAGACAGAATTATATTATATTTCAGGTATTCCTTTCTAAATACACAAAACCAAACCACATAGTCAACCAAATAGGAATTTAACATTAATACAAAGTAAGGGAGATAGTGTTAGTGAATATAGTTAGCGTGTACACAACTAATTAACTGTAGTTCATAAATATGCTGAAGGGAGAATATTACACGAAGGACATAATGATGATAGGAATAAAATGCTTATGTTACACACAACTAAAATAATTGTAATAATCTGAAAGTTAATCATTTTTGTTTAATCGCCCAACATAACAGAAATGAACAGTGTATACCTCTCCCTCTACATCGCAGAATGTTTAGTCTGCATAATACAATTTTGAAGTTCCATTTTTATCGAAATTATACGTAAAATGTTATTCATTTAAGCTAATTTTTGCATAACTTAATTCAAAAACAAATTCTCTCTGACTACCTTCAAATAGATAACAATTAAAGTTATTATATTTTATAATTACAATTAGGGGGTTTGTAGAGATAGTGAACTGTCATTTTTGTTATCACGAATTGATCTGAATCAAACAACCACTAATCACCTAGAAGCACTGGACAGCTGTTTTGTCCTAGTATGGGACACATCAGCAGTGCGAAGCCACGACTCTATCAGCGATCGACCCAGTAGTTCAATGGCAAAGCGATCGCCGCGGGGCCAGAGGGTCCTGGATCCGATTCCCGACGGGGTCGTGGATGCGCACAGATGGGGAGTCCCATACTAGGACGAAACAGCTGTCCAGTGATTTCAGGTGATCAATGGTTGTCTGAACCAGATCAATTCGTGATATCAAAATTGACATTTTATAATTAATTGAAAAGTTACAAACAATACAATGTTCTCTAATTTTCTAAAATTCTCTAAGTAGTGTCAATTTGTCCATTATTTATGAAATGTAACCGGGATTTGTAACCTTATGCTATAACCTAATTCTTAATTATAATCTCATGAAAAAGGACTTACGTAACAGGTTGGATTCTTGTATTTCCTAAAAAATCTCATCCGTTTCAGTTATAACATCCGACAATAAAGTTGGGCGGCAGCTAACCATATACTGCAAACTTCACTTCCAGCTACACCATTGTTGGCAACTGATACTATATATACTACCAGAACAAACAATAAGCTTCAGGACATAAGTCTGTACCTTTTGTCTAGTTGGTTCCCCACAACTTGACCTACCTACCTAACTCGTTTTTCTGTCGTTAATGACTAACTTATGTGTGTAGAACTTCCGCTCCTACGCTATATTTCATTATATCCTCTAATTGTCGCATTTTACATCTAAACGTATTGTCTGAATAAAGACAATGAACTTCAGTCACGTACGATGATCGGATCCACTTCTTCAGTTTTCTACCCTAAATGTTGCTGTTATTCACTGATAGTATTATTACTTTAGTAGGTCTATTCTAAAGTCTGGTTTTGTGTACAGGCATATAAATGAAAGTTAGAAACATAATGATTATGTTTTTGGGCTAATGAATCAACTGTCTTGTGTTCTAACTCTATTCCACTAATATCGAGCCGAATATTCAGAATACGCTAATGTTTGTTTTGTTTGTCCTAGTGAAATCATTAGTTATTGTATATTGTGATTGGTGAAATTCAGAGCATAATAATATTCATTTCTAAGTTTCAAAAGTGCAAGGCTGAAAGAGTCACTTAAATATAAAGTTCCTGATAAGAATATCGATGATCTGCCAGTAATTATTATTGTATACTGGTATCTAAGTAACTAGCTAGCTGAACTTGTCGTTGTGATTAGAACGAAACACTTTGGGAAATGCATGGTAAACATTTCCGAACACAAACTGTTGAACAGTCCTACAGTTGAATAAAGTAGTTACTCATTATCCATTAGTGTTTAATAATTCTCTACATAACATATAACTTATTTTAAATATGTAAAACCTTTTATTAATAACCAGTCATTATGAGAATTGCCGTATAATTGTACTTGTACACAACCATGATCACTGGTGACATACATTAAGTGATATAGTATAAATAAAATTAGAGTGATGCAGAAGTATCCACTCATTAATTTTTTTATGATAATGAATTCCAGTGTTCCATCATTCACATCTATTCATTATATATTCCTAAATTAACTTCTATAATGTTTCGTCTTTTTTCTAGTATTATAGTTACTACTATTATTTTAAACAGTTTGTTGTTAATCTTGTTAATTGTTTCTTTATGTAGTGATATGATAAAGAAATTTAGGCTAATTTATATTTATTGTTAAGATCTACTTAAGTTGTTATATTAAGTAAATACTACATAAATTCAATGAACTCACTTTGATCCAATAAACACCACTGTCGTATTTCATCTAATAAACAATTGAATAACGTAATTAGTTGTTTAACAGCATGTAAATTCGATATAAAAAATAATTGTCTACAATCTGTTTTTATAAATTCTAAGCATGGATCAACAAGCCATTCAAATAAATCATTAATTAACTCTTTTAATTCATTTGGTAAATTTTTTGGTAATTGATAATCTAAATATGATTTAACCATTGGTCTCCAACCTAATTGTCCTGGTTCCATGTATATCATACCACATCTTGAAACAGTTGCTGGACTAGCTTGTTCTAAGTCAGCTGGTTCAAAGATTAAATTCATTAAAGATGACATTTGTATAATTTCACCAGACATTAAACATAACTTTTTATTATCATCTAATACAGTATTCATATTTTCAATCCATACAGCATCGACAGGTCCATCGAATAATATCCATTTACGTTTATTATCTTGTACAGTAGCAAAATCACGAAACATCACTGCTAATATTCCATCAGACCATTCATGTGAAATTAAATCAAATTGTCCATATAATTGACCCATTGTTATTGCTTTTGGATTAATAATACCATATTGTACTGCATATTCATGCATAGCTTGATCATTTTCAACTAATTTTGTTAAAGTATCAGCTAAAACTTGATAAGCTTGTGTTTTTCCACTTAACGTTTCACCAACAATCATTAAACCATGACGAACAAGTATCATTTCATAAATTTGTAAAATTTTATCTAAATACCATGGAACCAATTGTAATTGACGATTATTTAATTGTTGATGTAAACATGTAATAAATTGTTCATAATCATTTTTAGGTAGTTTAACACCTGGAAAAAGATCTGATATAATACCTTCAAATAATGGTATATCTTGAGATAAAAATTTTGGTAGATTAACATCATTAATAGCTTTTAATAATAATACCGATTCATTTTCATTTAAATATTTTTGACGTAAATTACCAGCTGCAGTTAAAACTGATTTAACAGCTCGCATACCATAATCATAATGATGTTGTGATGATAGTTGTTCTGAGCATAAACGATAGGTAGCTACAATTTTACTGGATAATCTAAAATAAAGGTGAAAAAAAAAAACAAACAATTGACAAATTAATTAAAATTATTTGATAACTGGATACTTTAGAGTTTTCTACAGGATAATTTACATGATCTAATGAGTTGATATGAGAGTCCTGTGTAATGTTCTTAATCGCAGTCAATATTTGTCATGTGTTTGCGTAAGTTGGTACGATACTATAGACCTAGAGTTTACTTTAATTAACACTCGTCAGTAAGGCCTACTTGCACACTTGATTAAGTTGATACCTGCTAGTGGGTTAAAATCCTTATTACTTAATTCAATTTGAATAGCTTGATGAAACTTGCCTTCTGGAGTAGTTAGATGGGAATTATAAAATAAGTAATTAGAGATTGGCATAGTTATTTTTGGAACTTTTTTCCTTCAATTCTTTTAAGGACATTAGAACTTGGAAATGATTATTATCAAAGAGAGTTTGAATTTTCACAGATATTTAGTGCTGTATACTGCATCATTGGTTCTTGTTAATATATTATCTGTTGTGATGAACGATATCATAATTCTTGTGTCTTAAACGAATAGAAATACTTCTTTAGTAATGAATTCACACATTTAATCAGTAGTTATGTCATGTAGGATTGAATAGCTGAAACTACGTTAAATTCATAGTGTTAACAAGGAATTTGATTGGAGGATATACTCTTAATAAGTAAAGTTACGTATGTAATGTGAGAATACTCTAAAAATGATAATTTTCATCCCAAACCATACAAATAATTCTTGATGCACATTTTATACAAACACTTGTTCTTACTTTTGAATATCTGTATCAACCCCTGATAGAGTCGTAGATGCCCATTTGTAAAGAGTTCTATAATGAGACGAAACAATTTCCCAGTATGCTCTAGTGATCAATAGCTGTCTAATTTAGATCAATTCACAATATCAAATTAACAAAAGTACTTATGTAACCTAATCTGATCATTAATTCATCTATATTTTTAGTTGTTGCTTGTAAGTATACAAAACTTTTAATTAATCCTCCTTATTTTGTTTGATATTTAAGAATTGTAATAGTTTTAAGAACTTAGAGAATTAGATTAGAATGTTTTAATGAAATTACTATGTATATTAAGGTGACTTATTTACTTACTTACTTACTTACTTACGCCTGTTACTGTTCACTGGGGAGCATACGCCACTCACCAGGATTCTCCATTGAACGACTTATTTACTTATTTATAAAATAATTATCGATAGAACTTAAGTGATAAATGAACTTACGATCTAGCATCAATGAAACCCATAGAATATAATGAGATTTCACCAATAAGTGCATAATCTGGAACCATCATAGCAACTGAACGAAATAATACCTAATTTATTTTTTAAAGAATATACATAAGAATAAAATAATTTATATCATCAACATTTTAGTAGAATGGATTGGTTTTTGGAGAGTTAATATCCTTACTATATAAATAGAAATATACACAGAACTATGTACGATTCATATAACATTAAACGGAGGCGCTTTTTCAAAGATAGATATTCAGTATAGTTATTTGTATTTGTCATCGATTGATTTTAGTTGGGTACTACTGAGGACCATGAAACATTAGATAGCCGCTTATTCCTAGTATGAAACTTATGAGGAATGCTCACCCTCGACTTCACCAGTAAATCGAACATTGATTTTCTTTTTTATGACTTATTATTGTTAATTAGTTGGTAAGTAACCATTCATTTAGGTTTTGCACTAAATGAACTTATCACTTATTCAGTAAAATATGATTATCAGAACTGTAAAACTTTACAATGAGGTTAAAACTAGCTGTCAATAGTTAAAGAAATCTGATCACATCCACGGGAACACATCTATTAAGGTGGTGCAGTTTGCTAATACCCGTTAAATAGTTTTTGTAATCTGTATCTGTGATAGATTAGGCAAATTAAGAGGAATGACTGTTTTCCAAAAGATTTACACATGGCATCCTATTTCATGTTGTATATTCCCCTCACTCTAATACCCTAACCACCTTTATTTGACCAGTTAACTGTTGCTATATCATTTACAATTCATGAACAACAACTAGTTGATTGTGTACACTTTAACTCAGTTCCCTGTCACTATTGTCCTTGTTCTGTATCCATGTTGCCTTCCTAATTGGTTTGCTATGCGACTGAGCATTTACATGCCTACTGAGGAATGTTTGAAATATAATATGACGCTGGATGTTGGCTTAATTATGTCGTATTCTTCTATTTGACTTGGGGCTAGCATGGTCATTTCAGACATAATAGCATCGATCAGTCAGTCTTACTTTTCGCGGTCATCGAATTGCCTCCAGCTAGGTCGCATTAAGCGTTAACCGTAATGCTCAGTGTTCATGACGTATAAATCTGTCTATATTTGGGAGATATTTCAACTAGCTGGAGGAATTTCGAGTGAATTCTATTAATTCCTGTGTTGAATTTTGAAAATAAATTTGGAAGTTGATATTCAGTAACAATGTTTACTAGTTATGTTAATTGTTAAGGATTTTTCTGGTGTATTATTAAAGTAAACTAGCACTTAAGCTTCAATTAATTAGTAACCCTGAACATTTTGACCAGTCTTTAGTTATAATTAGATTGTGCCAATCAGGCAAAATGATTCCATTATGTTAAATGATTCAACAACCTAATTATGTTTTAAGAAGTGATCAGTAAGAATTTTAAGAATATAAGTCCAATGTTAGTTGAAATTCAGCAGTAAACTATATCTACGCTGGTTACACTCTCGAGTAAACTGATATTCTTCATGAATTTCATGCTTGGTCCACCCAACGTTGCAATTATGGATGATACCATTGGGTTATTCATACCAAAGCTGACCAATCTATTAAAAAACGTGGTGACAGATTTAGTAGACGAAAAAAAACAAACCACTCTTCAACCTATCAACTAAATTTAGAAAACCGAATATATGAATATAAACTTATTAAGCGTACGAATCTCACAAGTAACATAGCTGAAGTAGGTTGGAGTGTTGATAGAAAGTGGATTTCACGATGAACATCTCGTTTTGAGACTTATCGCAAAATACACTTGAATCGCAGCGTTGGTACTGGTACTGGAACTCGAACGCAGTTCGATTTACATTCAACCCCACCTCGTTCACTACTGAACTACTGAGTTTAGGTAGCTGTACTTGCGAAATCCCCTCATGATGCACGTATGGCAACAGATACTGATCATTTTTCAATCCATAACAAACTAACGTTAATATACAAATATCTTTAAGTTATAGGAAGCATAATTGTTAGTTTTGACGATGACCATTGAATCTTAAATTTGGGGAAGGGTCAAAGACAGCTAAGTTAACTTTACAAATGTAACCCGTTTTCACCAAAAATCTATGATCACTATGATATTTACATTAATTGGGAATATTTTTAATAATTTTGTTCATAGTGTCAATCAATGTAAACTCACTTTCAAATTATCTGGTAATTCTTGACGTCCTGCATAACCTGGATTCATTGTAATAAACATTGTACATGTTGGATTTAAACTTAATTCAGTCCCTTCAAATATAAAACTTTTTAATCCAGAACTAATAGCTGTTTGTATACAATGAATTTGTTGTGCTACTACCGATAATACTTCTAATTCAATACGATTAAATTCATCAAAACATGCCCATGCACCAGCTTGTGCAAGTCCTTTGAAAAATTTACTCATTGCACGATAATCCAAACCATCAGAACAATTGAATACAACGCATTGTTTAGCAATAGCTTTTGCTAAATCCTAAATTTTTCAAAAAAATGTAGAATGTATTGTTAATTCAAACTACTTTACTATTGCATTCAATATGTTGCCTACTTATATTCATCTACCTAAGTGAGAAATAATGTACAGTAAGTAATTAATTACATTCATTGTTTAATTATGTTGTTTAATTCAATTTTTTTGTTAGTTATCATATTAATCTATTCAGTACTATTAGTAATTAAGACTTTAAACTATAAGTGATGTTAATTATTAAATGTAGAAATTATTTATTTTATTAAATATTATTATAAATCATATTTTAAAATAATTATTACTTTGCATGTTTCAGTTTTTCCTGTTCCTGCAGGTCCTTCAGGTGCACTGCCTAGATTTAATTTTAATGCACCCATAAGTGTACGATAACATCTGTCAGTTAAAGGTGTTATTACTAATCTCGGTGTATTGCCCAAATATTCATAACTGTAATTTGAAAATAATAAAGTACATTTTTTTTTTTTAATTGAATGAAATATTTTCAAGTTAATTACAATTAATACAAAGTTTATGTTTCAACTTTCTTTTTTGTTTAAGTTTTAAGTTATAAGATTAAAACAAAAGTTGAATTACACTGTATATCGTTAGAATAGTCGATAGGTTGATCAACATTAGAATTAGTATTATATAAACTAGATTTCATGTATACACATTTCGAATAAACAAAACGTTGTAATAGATTCAGTGGTGATAAGCATAAAACTCTTCTTAACTACACTACTGAAATCATATAAATCACCATGTTTTTAGTTAATTAGTTCTCAGGTAGATGAAGTCAATGATCTACTGTTAGATTGTAATGAAAGATACTGCAATGTGAACAGTGTCGTGAATTTTCTAAGGTTCTAATGTAGTTTTCACTATTAAAATCGGAGTAAATTTTGTGTAGTTACCTGAATGGGGGGCATAACACTTCCCTACTAGATCATATGTAAAGTTGTAAATAAACTTTATATAGGCATTTTTTGATTGTTTGTTGATGTACTAATTAATGTATCAACAAAATAATGTTAATGAGTAGTCATTTAGTGACTACATATGTAACTGCTTAAATGTTACTACATAAAAGTGAATCAGTAGCACCATGATGAACTTTAAGAATTAATTTAATACTATAATATCATTTTCATTAGAAGCAAAAACAAAGTTAAAATCCAGTATACCCAGGAATTGGCAAAAACTAGCTACATGGTTAAAAAAAGGTGGTGAGCACTTGTGAAGTTCCATTCATTTGTAAGCTATAACAGGGCACCGTTGAGGTTCTCGAATTTGAAGTCTAGTATGACAATTTCAATCTCTTTCTAGGTTGCAGTTGAGTAATGAGGAAAGTCTTACACTAGAACGAAATAACTGTCTTGCTTATTAGTTTCTAATGGTTATTCAATCGAAATCATTATGTATTATATAAATTCAATTTACTAACGTAGTGAATGCGTTTAAACTAATCAGATAGCGGTAAACAGTGCAAAAGCCATCTCTTTTATTCAAGTAAGTCACAATTTACTTACAGAATGTTCCAATATCAAAAAATTGATTGTTTATGAAACAAGAGGCAACTTCATATTACTTTACAATATCTACTTGTTGCGGAATATATTGCTAGCGGTTTTGTTTTTATCATTGGGTTTAAGTTACATTAATATAGCAGTTACTCGTTAGGTAAGGTATTGGGCATTAGTTAGGGTTAGGTCTAGTACAATGGTTAGGTTTCTCAGTATCTCCGATATTTTGAATGCTTTCCGGAACAATAACAACTGATCCTATGCAAAGTATCTTGTTCCTTATTTTTACTAAAATTCACCCATTCATATTTACTGTTTTTTTTAAGTTGCTTGATTTGTAGAGGATCTTCTGGAGGTCCTGCAACTAAATATCGGTATATTGTGTAGTACCATAGATTCGAATAACACCTCATCTCACCAGCTACTCATATTTATTGCAGAAGTGATAGCTCATTTCAATAATAACTTAAATAATTCAAAAGGAAAAAATAAGCTATACTTGTCTTCATGTATGCTAATAACTAACCCGTAATCTAATTCTGTTGTTATCTGACATACAGTCACTTTATTCAGTTCTTCAGGTAAGAAATAATATCTCAATTGACTTAACCATTCAAAATCTTGTATTGAATTCACTTTATTCTTCACCATAGATGTAACCACATCACGTGCTATAAAAACAGGTTCATTATAAACAATTCATAATGATTCGGGTATAACAAATACGTGAATATATTTTGACAGAAAAAAAACACGAAATACATGACAAAGTAAACTAATTATAATAGGCAATATACAAATCTGATAGCATGTATGAAATTGGAGCTGCTCAATGAAGAAGTGACGGAACTCAATTCCTAACTTAAATTTACGAGTCATCAGCGAATCGTCATTAGTAATTTCATTTATATTGCTACTAATGAGTTTTAACTTAAACTATTTTCTTTCCATTACTTGCCTCACTCTAAAAGTATATTTTAACATCAATCCAAGAAGTGTGTTACTTTCTGGATATAAAATCAATGTAGTTATTAATTAGATTGTGATTTCTGTTACCCTTTATTATTAACAAAGTAGTCAGTGTTATTGTCGTAGGTTTATTTGATCTCTGACGTGATCCAAGCGTTAATTACACATAAAGGATAAGATCACACAGAAATATTAATTTTTTTTCAAGTTTTCCATCTAAAATTCAATGTTTTTCTATTTTAAAGAACCATTTTTCTCTGGAACTTGGTTGATATAATCATTTGAATTCATAATTATGGAAATTCATACGAGTTCTACGATGTTATATTTGAGCAAAATATCATCAATGAAAACAAACGATGATTGCAAAATATTGAGGGCTGATAAATGTCATGAGTGTTGACTAATGATGAACCTAGTAAATGCGGGTTAGGCACTTCTTATGGATGCGTACAAATTTCGAACTACGGCGAAACAACTGTAGAATACTTCTGAGTTAACGACGACTGTGTAACTAATCTCAATCGGTGATATTATATTGTAGGTTTGCTATCGTCCAGGAATGAAACAGTCGTCACCAATGATTATTGAGGTGCGTCACCAATGAAGCATAACCGCTTGATCAGTGGTCGGGGTCTGTTGTTTGACCCGAAAATCATGAAATTAGTTTTCGTTTTTGTTAGGTCGTAGATGTGTACTGACAATGATGAACCCCATATACAGATAAAAAGTTGTCAAATATTCTCTGGTTTCTAGTTGTGCTCAATACCAATCTACTGTGAATACGAGCAACAAATTTAGTTGTTTCTTTTTAAACAAATATTTGTACTACTGATTATTTTAAAATAGTTGAAGTCGAATAACAAAATTCTTACACGGTAACATTACTACAATATTTGATTAAATTCATTTAATCATCTATCCAATTAAACTATATAGAGAGTCCCCTGTGAACAATAAAATTTATTGTTGAACTGTTAATTAAATTTTTATTGCATAATTCTAAACTAGACGTCTGGATTTTAAAGATTTAGAAACATGGTCGGTATACTATGCAACCATCAATTCCATTCATTAAATATTCCCATCAAGTCATTAAGCAAACAAATTGAACGAAGAAATTACTTTTTAGGTAGTGCCTAATGGCTTGACACTAATACACATATTTTACATGTTATAATGCACAGAAAATTGGTCGGTTGAGTTAAGTGCCAATGAGGTGTGCCTAGTCGATAAAAGTGTGCCTGCTCTACGCCTAACTCGATCCCAATCCAGAGATAGCAGAATCAACCAGACAGAAATAGAATCGGAAACATATTATACTTCACACATTCCTTTATATATGCATAAAACCTGACCACACGGTCAACTAAATAGAAGACCAACATTATTACAAAAAAGGAGCAATAGTTAATGTGAAGCGGAGTACGTATACACAATTGATTAACCATAGTTCATCAATAAGAAATGATATACTAACAGTTGATGTGTCATTTGGGAGGATACAGCAGGGGGGAACTGGATGGTAATATAAATAAATTGTTCACCTTGAATATAAACAAAAATAATGAAATAGTCTACAGAACAACAGTTCTAGAAGATAATCATTCTTCTTTAGATGCCCGGTATATCATTACAGTTGAATAGTTTAGTTAATGATCATGATAAAAATTTAATCACAGTACAAAAGGTCTGTTAATAATCAAAATTAATTACACAACAACGAGGTTAAAATTCAAAGATCAGTTAATTATTTTCAGAGAATACGTAACAACAGAATTACACGTTTCAACTTAGATTATCAACGAGGAAAATGAATAGGGTTGTGAAAACATTTTGTGAATACAATGAACAACCTAGTTTAGTTGAATAACTATGGCCTATGTTGTTTGTTGGGGGGAAGATTCTAGAATTAAATGATCATATCATCTTTTTATATGCTGAATTTGTGTCTGATGGTCTACATCGACTTCATTGTGGAAAAATTAACTCCCAATTGTTTTGATTGATCATTTGATAAATGATGGTGAGTTCGTCATATCACATATGATGGACATGAGCATCTAAACTGATAAATACACAATGAGGTAGAGAACGTTAAAAATCTGTTCTTTTTTGACATGGTAATTTAGGTTGACTATATATGGAAAAGATACTAATGTGGCAGAGTTGAATGGTTTTCTTAGTGCGTTGTCCTGTTGCAAGTTAGATAACTATATAGTCTCTGAAATGTGATTTCACGAACACATATTTTATGGGTACCGTTGATAATTTGACTTTAAATTAACTTCCAAATATATTTTTCGATTGGAATTTTGATAGACATCTATTTTATACTAATAGTGTGTGGATAATCTAGAGTTCTTACTCGATGATGTTCTCTGTGGATACAACATTTAACTAGATTTTTATACTTCATAGAGAAAGGATGACTTTTGGTAGACCTCTATTCTTATTGCATTATCTGCTTTTGTCAACCCAATTATGAGAAATAAACTGCTGTCGTTATTTTCCTACATTGTAATCATGGTAGCCGCATCGCACCACTATCATGTCTATAAAACTCAATGTTTAACAGAAAATTTCATTCACTGTACACCTGAGAACAATTCATTTTAAACAAAGAATAGCGATTTCAATAATAGTTTCTTTAATTTTCCAATTTAGTTCAAACAAACTAGATTACTTCCATCGATTCGATGTTCGCGAACAGTAATGAAACGTATAACGATGTTGTGAACTACCTTTCCATTTTCAGATTCCTTAATCTGTCATTAAATTCAAAACTCACTTTTATGACTTCATAATACAGTAGCTAAAAAAGATTTACCAACAATTTCGCTAATGTATGTTTAGACGAACTAAACATGTCAGAAACTGGGTGAAGTTGGATAATCTAGTCTCACCTTTAGAAATGAGGTTTTTGTATATTAAAATGGAGATTAAATTCACTTGATTTAGGCTTTTTAGTGATTGGTCTAGTTATGGCTAAATGAAATCATATGAATCTTTGAATAACAATCCGACATAATGATCACATAACGCTCAAAACTGGACATTCTGGAGATTGTTGCAGTTGAACATAATATCACATGTTATCTTACATTAGGCAACACATACAGACCAGTAAACATTGAAGAGTATCTATTTCCTAGTATTGGACTACTCACAAGTTCACACCCACGACACTACCGGGGATATATATTTTGATGTTAGTCACTGATGGGCTGGTATTGTTCGTGATTAGGTAATACTGAAATTATTTAATTTAATATCACATTCTCCGTAACACCCAATTACATTGAATACCGGTTTACAGTTAACTCATTTAGGGGAGTAATTTATGAAACATCATAGATGTATGACTAGTAGAGTTTAACGGTGGTGAGTATACAGCAGTTGCCGGCTAATGGTAATCCATTTCGTCATGTAATATTTTGCGAATTGATTGAATTTTAAAAGACCACATATTAGATTCCGATTCAGTGGTCTGAAGTTTAAGCCTTTGCCGTGAAGCTTGATGGTCCGAAGCCCGATTTCCTAGTAAGATCGTAGACAAACCCTGTTGAAGAGTCCCATACTAGGATGAGGCAGACATCCAGTGATTCCTAGATTTCACTAGCTATCAATTTATAATATGAAATTTATACCATATTCTCTGATTCAGGGATTTCATGTCACATGAGTAATTGAAATATAATAAAAACATCTGGAGAACGATCCATTTATTCACTTAACAAACTACTTGTATAACAAAATAATACGCATGTTTCGTATAAGAGATTTTATTATATATGAAGTAAATAAGGTGGCGAGCTGATTGCATCAAACCATTAGAAAACACAGTAAATTTTCAAGATGATCTTATACTACTTACTAGTAGGCAGAATTACTGGTGATCAATTTCATCATCATTTGGAATAACAAATAATGCAACGAGATGATTTTATCTTGATTTCCAAGTTAATGTTCATTCGTTACTAACCACTAATAGCCTGTTAATAAAAATTACCAGAAATAAATGAAGGCGAACTTGTAAATCACAGCTTAAACTTCTCATTGAATTATTTGTCATTCCCAATGAAAGTGTTCACCAGTAATTCTGCTTATTAATAAGTAGTATGAAGCCGCATTCAAAAGTTATTGTGTTTATATACTGTTAGATATAATAAGTCGATAACAAAACAACAAACATTGGCCAAACATCATAACAAAAGGACGTTAGTGTAGATTAAAGTGACAATGATTGAACATAGGTACGACAATCTTAAAATTTTTATGTTAATCTTATTGAGACTGTCCTAATGAAGAGAGGAATCTTCGAAATCAGGTTGATTAAACAACAATACAGAAATTTAAAAACAGACTGAACTGAAAGGCATCTGATAAGCGAATAGAAACAAGCTTAAAATGTTCTTATCACCAAGAGGTCGATAACCTGTAAGGATTCCCTAAACAAGGTAGGATCAGTGTAGAATGAAATCACTTTCAAAAGTGCAATAGACAATAGATTAGGATCAAGCCCATTGTAGAACCAAAGATTAAACAATTTCACAAATGCTTCTGTTTACTCTGTGTGTGTGGCATCGCCTTCAGTAATATATAGAGAGTACAGAGGCTTACTGATTTCAATATGTTCCTGCCAACTATGTAGACAACTTAGGAGGAAAAATCTAAAGTGAATAAGTAGTCAGTAGCTGCGAGAAGCTATGGGGTGACGCTACAAATTCTACCTCCGTTACCTTTCTGTAACTACGCTGGACAGTGTTTTCGGAATCTCTTAAATAAGATGTGCATCGAACGGCTACACAGAAGTAAGTTGATAGGCACACCTAGAAGAGAACAAACGCGACGATTTGTCCATCGATTTGTTAAGAAATAATGGTTTACTTTATAACATAATTCCCAGGATAGATGCAAAAATTACTTCTTCGTAGCCTTTGAGATTTCCCAAGTCAAAATATCTGTAAACACACGACCTTTAAAGTCGATGTTAATCCAGAGTGTTTTCTTATGAACAGAGACATCGGATAGCCTAAGAGGTTTAGGTTTCATGCTTTTGTCTATGAGTTGTAGTGGGAAAGCGTTTTTAATTAGATTTTTATTGACAAATTGCAGTCCATTATCAATAGCATCACTAGGTTTAACCAAGCATTTTGGATTCTCTTAGTTGATGTGGACTCAGCTACAGAAACGTTTCAGTTGGCTGTTGCAGGTAAATTGTCTATATATCGATCTTCGTAATTTTCCACTTGGTCTTTTCATCAATTTGACATTCAGGAAGTGGAAATGTTGTCTATCTCCCTTGTCAATTGAGAATTACATAGACGAATGTAGTTCAGAATACCACGTATCTAAAATGTTCTATTAACTGATAATGTAGTATGTATATCATAATAACATCCTAATAAGATTACGTAAAATAATTCAAAACAAATATTACATAATCATCATTAAGTTTGTACAAATTATTTACATATTTATTTACCATGTACATCAATTACTGTTAATGCACCTAATGTGATTCGTTCACCACTAGTTAATTTTCCTCTTACTAAATGTACAATTTCATCAATTTGTCGATTACATCTTTCATGATATTCAAATAATTGATTACTATTGATAGATTCTTGTACTTCTTTTGTCCAATAAATACATGATACGCATATAACAACCTGTTGAATTGAAAACAGAAGTAATGAAGGTAAATTAGATAGATTAACTAATGGTAATACAGATGTCTAGTCATTGAGGGATGGATGGAACTGAGAGGTATAGATGGACCAATGGTAACATTTAGTGATGAAAAATTCATACAACCCTAACAGTATCTATTTATTCAAGATTACAGTTATACATCAACGAATATACTAATGAATATGGTGGTGTGATATTTATGGACTAGAAAATTTTGTTATATTTTAACATTTTTCTAACCCTAACGATGATGATAAACCTTATTCTCACTGTGGTGTAAAATTAAAGGGTTAGGAAATTTTGTCATGTTTTAAAATTTTTCTAACCCTCACTGTGGTCCTTTTCGTCCAATGGAAAAGTAGTTTGCGATAATTTATCTTATTGGTTTGACAATTCATTAACGTGCTATAAAATGGAGATACCTCAATTGAGTGATCACTTTTCTGGCATCATGAGCGTAAACCATACTGGTAACGATAGAACTGAATCGACGTCAACGCGTAGTGTCGTAACGGAACAAGAAAACTTATTCTTGACTATGTTATTCTTAGTTGCGTTTCCATCACTAAATGCACTTAAGAATGCAGTCAATGATTTTGGAAAAGCGATATATTGTCACTTTACGATTCGTGACTCCTGTTTCCATCGGAATCAGAAACCGTATATTAAGTTTCAGTGCTGGAGAAGTGGCCGGTGTCATCGGAATGCAATTCATGGTCCTCCGCAAAGGAGGAAGTAAGTTGCTTACTTTTATTTAATAAGTTCCTCGTAGGATGTCATCGAAATGTGCATGCCCATCATTCATATTCGCTAAACAAGTCGATGGTTATTGGACCGTCGTACGCAGAAATCTACAACACAACCACGAGTGTAACTCCCTAGCGTACGACAACAACACGTGGATGAGGCGGTTGTCTGACACAGAGTTCACGACCATTCAACCTCTGCTGTTTTCAGGCACAGCCGTTTTTAATGTTATTGACTTTGCAAAAGCAACTTTTCGTAAGCGTCTGCAGCCGCAAGATGTATTCAACATGCGTCGAAAGGTATTCTCGCAATCCAACCTTCCTGGTAAATACTTAAAACTTCTTATGTTGATCTGTAGGTAATTTTGAGAAACTGAAAACACATATAACTTCTCTTGGCCAGTTAATTAAACGGGAACTACGTCTGCCTATTACAGCGATCATTGCAGCAGCAGATTCATCGCAAGTCAGTGACGTCACAGGTTCCTATATTGTGGGTGTCCATCTCGTTAGTTGCACCTGCATATTCTGGCGAGAATACAGATTACCATGTCGCCATTTGATAGCAGTATTGTTACAAGAAAACACCCAATTCCCAATGGAAAGCATTAGCTCAAGATGGCTAATGTCCGTGAACCATTTTGTCAACGTTACAATTGAAAATTATTTACCGCAACGAAGAAACGCATCTGAGCTAACAAGATTTCAAAGACTTGCACCTTTACTAGAACGAATGCAAGAGGAGCAGTTCGTAGCTCTTTTGAACTGCGCGCAGCGTATAGTCGAAGGATTACATACTATCCAGGATATCGGTCCACTGCCTGAAGCAAGTACACCTCAAATGAACGTTGATATAGATGAGTTGTCTGCAACTTCTGATGATGTCAGTGTTATCTCAATGAATTCAGAAGAATTTGACGCTAGGGACCAAAACCTCGACGATGAAGCCAATGATACTGCCTTATGCGATGTGTGCCAGCATTCCGAGCCACCTACAAATAACACTGAGGAAGTAACATGGGTCGTATGTAGATGCAACGCCATGTTTCATTCATTTTGTGCCTGGAATCCTGATCCCGTTGTTCTTGGAACAGAATGCCCTGCTTGTGGAGCTGTAACACATTTGGAGTAGAATCTGCAACCTCTCTCGAAACTATCAGCAGAATGAAGCAAATTCACAAATATGTACCTACTTGAGACCTTACATAAAATATTTGTACCATAAACGTCTTTTAGTCTTCTTTTGTAATTGACGAGCTTCCACTTAATATGTACACGTAACTCGTTACATCAAATACTCAGTGATCGTTATCGGTGCCAATAGAAAACAAATGAAATGTTATTCGTGTCTTTTAAGGATTATTTATGAAACTGTACTTGATAATAAATCGTAGTTTTCGTTAGCGATTTGATGAATCCTAAATTTTCAAACGTTGTATGGAAACTAAGAAATGTTTGATGCGAACTTATAGTTAGTATAAAAAACTAAGAATAGATATTTCGTTTTCAACACGTTGTCAACATATATACCTGTAACTAGTTAGGTCGATCACTCGCTTATCGTTATTAGTACTAATACATGTTGCTCTCATAGTGAACAACAACCAAGTATTTTTTCACCCTTTCCGCCTTTTCTTATTAGTCATATTGGTAAAAAAGTACATCAACTTTCGTCTGCAACACTTCATTAAAAGTTTTGGTAAAATGGTGAGCGAAACTCACTATTCTTTCAATACAACTTGTGAGAGAATCCAAGTCGATTAGAATAACACTCAACTTACATATTTCAGAGGTCATACATAAATATTATTACCAATTCAACGAAGTGTAAGCGATGTTTAACGTTATTTTGTTTTTCCATGCAAAAGGTCATTATATGATGAAGTGATCACTAAGCCAACCATGTACTTTAAGGATTATTTATGAAAACGTATTTGATAATAAATCTTAGTCTTTATTAATCAACCGATTACTAATATATTTTTAAACCTTGTCTGGAAACAAAGAGATGTTGATTGTGAACTTATGGTTTGCCCTCAGTTTGGTTCGACGAGCTATTGTGTGAACAGTCTATAATATTTTAAGTTACGGCGACTAGCGTTCCACATATCCTAATGCTGCTTCGTATTAATTCCCTTTAATAATAAATAAATAGAATGTTTGATTCTTGCTATATACGGGAACCCTTAACAAGCATCATTTATTATTTGAACATACATGGTTACAATCAGTTATGATAAAATGTATTTGGTCTTTAACTAATCTACTTCAACAGAAAAAGAGATTAATGGATGTTTAAGACGACAATTGTCAATAATAAACATCATCCTTACGTATACTGTAATACAATTAAGTCCATCTCTGGAACTAATCTATTATCTTGTTACAAATATCTAAACGCTGAAGCACTCATGCTGACTAAAATAATCATATGCTCTTCTCATGTCTGTCTCCTCAAACCATTAGATAGCTAACTTAAACATTTAATTAATGTCCTATGTTCTATACTTCGTTATGACTCTTCAGTGATTTAGTACTGAAGTTATTAAGACAGTTTGCCTACAACATATCCCTGAATTAGTGATCAAAACTGAAGCTCTACAACATTCAAATATAAAAGGAGCATACAGACTTCCTAATACACTTACATATATGTTAAAATCATTAACTGTCTTACCACTTACAGGTATAATGAGGGGCTGATTAAGAAGTCTTCTCGGTCTATTAATAAACTTAGTTATACGGGTCATGCACATTAAAGTCATCCGTTATTCAGAAAATGTCAAGATTATTTGAATAAGCATTTCAAATTCCTTCTATTTATGTTTAATAGTTGTTAATTAGTAGTCAATTAGTGAATACTGTCATATAATTTAGTCTGCTGGATAAACCACGTCTTACGTTAGCTTTCCTTAATCTAGCATTCTCTTAAATTATATTCCACATCTACATAGATGTAGGCAATCATTCGAGTTAAATTCATCAACTCATTCGAGTAGATATAGACATCATATAGCATAGTCATAACAGATATACTTAATCTACATTATTACGAATGAGTGAATATTTACTCCTTATTAGTTTTTTTTCCAATTTCATTAAATATACAACTACTTAGAATATCTACTTTATTCATTTATCAGTTTGCACTTGCAGACAATTTACTCCACTAATTACAAATAAAATGAGCTTAGCATAGAACGCTTAACTTCTATGTCAATAGAACTAGTATTATTGAAGAGATTATTAATATTAATATTATTATTATTATTATTAGTGTTCTACTTCTTCATTAACACTAAGTAACCTAGTTCCTATTCTCCGGCTTTCCATATCAATTAAACATTATTATTCAACTACTAAACAATGTAAACAATATGAACTAGATTCATACTATTCCTAGTTGACTATAGCCGAGTTCCTATAATACAAGTACCGTATTCCATTTGTGTTTCGTTCATTAATCATTTATCTAAGTTAACAAAATTGAGCGTATTCCAAAAAATTGTTGTAAAAATGATTCTTTTGTGAAAATTTGATGCAATTTCACAACCAACCAAAAGCAGATAAGATCAGTTTCATTTAACTAATCGGATTGGACTAACAGGTGATTTCAGGGGATACAAATTGTTAACAATTTTAGGGTGGAAATTCTATCCCTTTCAGTTATCAGCCAATAACATTTTACTTCTTATCTATGACAAAAAAATAAAAATTCAGACCACAGTAAGTTTAAGGTCAACCAACGATGATCATATTTAGTTTAATGGGAAAATACTTTATGATAATTTATCATATTGGTTTACCTTCATTGATGTGCTTTAAAATGGTGATACCTTAACTGAGCAATTACTTTTCTAGCATTATGAGACTAAACAATATTGTTAGTGAATCACCTACTGACGATAGCGTTGGTTTCTGGTCAATGCATAGTGTCGTAACCGATGGAGAAAATTTATTCTTGCTCAATGTTACCGTAGGAAGCTACTTACCACGACGAAGAAACACATCGGAGCTAACAAGAATTCAAATAGTTAGCCCTATAATAGAACGAATGCAAGAGGAGCAGTTCATAGCTTTTGTACACTACCTGCAGCACATGGTCGTAGGATTAGCTCCTCCTATCCAGGATATCGGTCCACTGTCAAAAGAAAGTAGACCTCAATATGTGCTGACACCTAGACGCTTACTATCGCAACCCGAAACGATCGCTATCAGTCAGCGACAAAATGAACGTTGGTTTGGATGAGTCAGTGGGCATTTCAGTTTATTTGTAAACATGTATAAAAATTCCCATGCTTATTAAAACACAGACGTTTGAACGAAGAATATTCTTTTTGATAAATGCTCATCAGGTTCTACATTTATTAGTTCAAAATTGTCAGTGACAAAAATAGCCAGTTCTGAGGCGGGTATAACATCATTTAAATATAAAGGATAATTTGGATATAAATTTTGTCTCATCAGATTATTTGTAAGATACGAATGTTAATGTTGAAATAGTCATCATTATCATGTAACTTGTGAAACGTAAACGACAATTGAAATGAACAACAAGCTTATTAATCCAATATATATGTATAGGTGTCTCTGTATATGGGTGACCTAGGAGATGGGGTAGTGACAAAATGTGATTAGACAAAGGCTGAATGCTATTTAAAATGTAACCGAATAGGTAAGAGATTACAAAATGGAGTAAGTGATAATCCAAATTCGTCAAATAGTAACAATAACAATAATAGAAAAAATAATAATCAGTTCATTTGATCGGTCTTAAGATGTTGTAAAGTCAGTAAAATTAGGAAAGAAGATTGAGTGATATTCAAATTCATTCTGTGTATCTTGATTAATAACATTAATAATAAATATGCATATATGTGAACAAAGAGAGTAGTATTCGGACAGGGTACAAATACACATATGAAGAGGGAAAGACACATATGCATTACTAAATTTAAATCGTCGTGTGATTAAATTGGAGAATGGTTTAACGGATCTTGCGTCGGCCATGGCAGGAGAAGGGGTTGAACGTACTTCTTCTGTATGCATAGTTCTGGCCTCATGATCCGTATAGCTATCGCTTCTGCCGTTTTAAGGACTTTGAGTCTAACCGATCTTGGCAAATAGCTGTTGACACAGAATATTATTGTAAATGACTGATCTATGCTCGCCGTATGACCTGTTTCGATTAGGTGTGCTAATATTGAGCTATTGATATTTCTGAATAGATGTTAAAACAATTTGTCCCTTTGATAAATTTTGATAATGCAATAAGAAGACGAATTTTATCAGAGCTATGTGATGTGCATATTTGCGCAATACATTTCGAACAATCTGATCACACATACACTTGTTAAGGCATTTATATACATAAATAAAGGTCACTACACTATAAAGAGTATAAGCAAAGTAAACAAAGATAAAAAAGGGAACAATATAAGTCACTTTCTACCTAGGTGAGTTGTGAGAAATTACAAATTGTTTTTGAACACATAAGGGTAGGTTGAACTTCCGTATAGCTAAGGCTTCAACAAACTTTAGTATACGTCCTAAAGCACTTTTATACAACACCACAAAAGATGATTTGATATCAAATATGTGACCTGTTTCAACTAAGTGTTTAGCGATAGACGATGAAGGTTGTTTATCCTGTACTTTTATTTCTCCTTTCTAGTCCATTTGTTTTTGGAGCCATTTAGGTATGTGTTCAGCTAGGTAGATCTGATAAAACTCGTCTTCTTATTGAATTATCAAAATCTATCAGAGACAAATTATTATTATTATTATTATTATTATTATTATTATTATTATTATTATTATTATTAATCAAGGTACACAAAACGATTTGAATATCACTCAATCTCCCTTCCTCTGTTTTATTGATTTTACAACGTTTTAAGACTGAACAAATGAAGTGATTATAATTCTTCCTATTATTAGTATTATCATAGTTACTATTTTGACGAATTTTGATTATCACTCCCTCCAGTTTACAATCTTATACTAATTCAGTTTCATTTTAAGTAGAATTCCAACTTTATCTAATTGTATTTTACTACTAGCCCATCTCCTATGTCATCATACACATAGATATCAATAAACATATTCTATTAATAATCTTGTTTATTTCAGTTGTCCTTTAACGTTTAATAAGTTACATGATGATGACTATTTCAACACTAACATTCGTATTTTATAAATAATCTGATGAGACAAAATTTATATCCAATTATTTCTTGATATCTAAATGATGTTGTGTCTGCCTCAGAACTAGTTAATTTTGTCACAAATAATTTTGAACTAATAAATGTTGAACTTGATGAGCATTTGTCGAAAAGAATATTCTTCATTCAAATGTCTTTGTTTTTGATAAACATGGAAATTTTTAAACGATTATAATTTAATTAAAACTATTACTGTGCCCTGTTTCTATTGAATATAATGCTATTGCGACTTAATTTCAAGTGTTTTTTTTTTTTAGATCTTTAGAGGATTTAGAAATATGCTATAAACAAACTATATGTTCCTTCATCCTTACATCCAAATGTCGTAATGTTTTCCCTACGTATATAGCATTACATCTGATTGATAATTATCATCATATTCATTCACTTTAATCAAATTTCTATGATTGGATAAAGCGATCTTCAGATTGTCTAACCTTTTACGTCAACATAGATCAGAACAATGTACATGAACAAATGCTAGTAAATGAAACTATACATACAATGTATACATTTCTTCATTTACAACAATTTATCACTAATTCACTTATAATGACTCATGAAACATTTTCATAATCATAATGAAATATAACCTCTTATTTACATTTATATTCGATAATTATTTTTTTTTGGTTTTAGTTATTTCCTTGAAGAAGCTCGAACCAACTTGACGAGGGAAACGTTGAAATTTTTGTTTAATTTTATTTGTTGAGATTATTTACTAATATATACTCTATTCATATGTGTTATGTACATTCGGTACCCAAGTTGGTGGACATGACTTTTACGGCGGAACAAATGAAGAATGGAGGAAGCGTTTCAAGGTCACTGCGGACACTTGAAGGAATCATGGTAACAATAGAGAGTGTTCGAGATCTTATTAGTGATAAAAATCTCGTTGTTCGTTCGCAAACTATGGGATTGTTAAGAAAATCATTAAATTATCACTGTGGCTAGGAAACGGCAGTTTTCTAAAAAAGCAAGGGACACGAGATGGCTATTGATTTCGTTTTACTGATTGGTGGTGCAAAAAGTCTTTTTCTGCTCGTTCCAGTTAAGAATTGAAAAAGATCCTCGTTTTAGTAAACGAATGGGTGATTGGCATTAAAGTAACGACAACCGCTTCACTAGCGGATGTTTCTGAAAAGACGGCAATTCAGTGATATGAATATTGTCGTGAAATATGTAGCTCTCTGGTATATGGGATAGAGCATTAAAGAAGGGACATTGTAAGAGGATTCGCGACGTATTGGACGCTACACTTCTTCCTCTGGTAGAAAAATACATATTACGCGGAACAATAATACATAGTGGCTGTTGGAAAGCTTATCCGTACTATGGATCGCAAGGAAGGATGTTATGGAGTCATCTAGATGAATATTTATAATTTGGGAATAACTTACATAAGTTTTTGGATGACATAAAAACAATATATCCCGCATAATTTATCACTTTCAATCACAAATAATTTGTTAGAAATGACGGATTTCTCATCGCATTTTGAGTTATAGCTAAGTCTTGATATTATATGCATATAATTTATGAGGATAAATATTTTGTAATTTACCAAAGATTTCCGTAGGGGAGGCATACCACAAAGAGTCTGAGTTGGGAAATCTTTAATAAATCACTAAAATTTAGAGGGATTCATCGGTTTTG
The DNA here is from genome assembly GCA_034768735.1 of Schistosoma mekongi. Classification (NCBI taxonomy): domain Eukaryota; kingdom Metazoa; phylum Platyhelminthes; class Trematoda; order Strigeidida; family Schistosomatidae; genus Schistosoma; species Schistosoma mekongi. The sequence goes on from CM068305.1 coordinate 8,127,925, forward strand.
ACTTAGAGGGCTGTGATTGGTTTATTACGATTAAGACTTCCAAGGTCATTTTATGGTCGCTCAAGTTCGGCCGTGAAAGTCATGCCTACCCCCAAGTTTTATGAATCTTTTTCGTTCTTCCAACAAAAATTCCTATAATATAATCCATGTAGTTTAAGGATTATTTATGAAACTATTTTCACAGTTTTTATTAATGGAATGATTACTGAGAAATTTTTAAACTTAGTATTGTAACAAAAAAATGTTTATTGTGAACTGTTGGTTGACAATATAAACTAAGAATCAAAATTTTTAACATCATCTATGAGTACAAATGCTAATTGTATTGACAACTACACTTAATGATGATTTCACTTTTTAATTAATCATTATTCATATGTATACAATTGTAATACATTGCAACTAGGGGGTCCGTGAAGATAGTTAATTGTCAATTTCGATATCATGAATTCATCTGAATCAGACAACCATCGATCACCTGGAAGCACTAGACAGCTGTTTCGTCCTTGTTTGCCACGAAGCCAGAGGGTCCTGTGTTCGATCTCTGATTGGGTCATGGATGCGCACTGCTGAGGAGTCCCATACTAGGACGAAACAGCTGTCCAGTACTCTCTGGTTTTAAATGGTACCCGGCCAACATCAATCTGTGACATATTCAATCAAATAAAATGATACTGTTGTATAGCTTTTTTAAGAAAACGTCTAATAATTGTGTAAGCAAAATTATAATGTGGTGAAAACCTTTAAAAAATAATCTAAATAAAAACAATAATTAATTTTTATTATATTTTTAATATGTAACTTACTTGACCTGGCCATTCCAATACCCACTTTTGTCTTGGAGTATTAGGATATGCTTGAACACTATCTGCAATAAC